>JARQOD010000005.1:389241706-389454690 GCA_033576555.1 Oophaga sylvatica | reverse complement strand
CACTCCCTGGATAAAAGTCCTGACCTGAGACTTAGATGCGATCCGTCGTTGGAAAAGGACGGATAAAGCGGAAATCTGCCCCTTGAGGGAGGAGAGTGCTAGCCCCGAGTCCATTCCTGCTTGGAGAAATTCCAGAATGGAAGGGATAGAAAAAACCAAAGGGGAACGACCTTTGTCCTTACACCAGGAAAAGAATGTTTTCCAGACACGATTATAAATGCGGGCGGAAGCCGGCTTCCTGGCATTGACCATTGTGGAGACAACTCAGAAAAACCAACCTGACCTAAGATCCAGGCTTCAATGGCCATACCGTCAAATTCAGCGCTTTGGAATTGTGATGGTAAATTGGGCCCTGCGAGAAGGTCCGGACGATCCGGTAATCTCCAAGGGACGTCTGCGAGCAGACGCACTAGTTCCGCATACCACGGACGGCGAGGCCAGTCCGGAGCGACCAGAATGAGAGGAACGCCTTCCGCCTTGATCTTCCGAATTACCCTGGGGATTAACGGAAGAGGAGGAAAGATGTAAGGAAGACAAAATTGACTCCAAGGGAGGACTAGCGCATCCGAGCCGATGGCTAGTGGATCGCGAGATCGACTTATGAAAGTCTGAACTTTGGCATTCAATCTGGATGCCATGAGATCCACATCCGGCATGCCCCAACGCTGGCAAATGAGTTGAAACATTTCCGGATGCAGGGACCATTCCCGAGTCTAAGCCTTGACGACTGAGGAAGTCGGCCTCCCAATTGTCCACTCCTGGGATGTGAACCGTGGAGATGGGTGAGCGGTTTGCCTCGGCCCAGCGCAGGATGTGCGATACCTTGAGCATCACTGTTCTGCTCCGAGTGCCTCCCTGACGGTTGATGTACGCCACGGCCGTGGCGTTGTCTGACTGGATCCGGATGGGACGACCGGCCAGAAAATGATGGAACTGCAAGAGAGCTAGTTTGATAGCTCTGATCTCCAGGATGTTGATCGGGAAACGAGTCTCTGGGAGAGACCAGCGGCCTTGAGCCGTGTGATGAAGGAACACCGCTCCCCATCCGAGGAGACTGGCATCGGTGGTCACCAACAGCCAATGGACAGGCAGAAAAGATTTCCCTTGATTCAGCGATGAAGCATTTGTCCACCATTTCAGAGAGCTTCTGACTCTGGGAGAAAGACGAAAGCGGCGACTTAGGGACACTGGGTTCCTGTCCCAGATTGATATTAGCTCTTGTTGAAGAGGTCGAAGATGGAACTGAGTGAACGGTACTGCCTCGATGGAGGCTACCATCTTTCCGAGGACCTGCATGGCGCTCCGCAGAGAGTGGAAGCGGCCTAGAGACAATAAGAGCACTCCCTGCCTCAGAGAAGCAATCTTCTCTGGAGGGAGAGATACCAACCCTTGGGAGGTGTCCAGAATCATTCTCAGAAAAGGAATCTTCTGAGAGGGAATGGGAGAAGACTTGTCCAGATTGACTAGCCAACCCAGACGGGAGAGGGTGTCGATAGTGATCTCGACACTCTCTGCGCAGGCCCGAAAAGTCGGTCCTTTGATGAGCAGGTCGTCCAGGTACGGGAGGACCACCACACCCCGAGAGTGTAAAATTGACTTGGCGGCCGCCATGACTTTTGTGAACACCCTGGGGGCGGTTGCGAGTCCGAAAGGCAGGGCGGCAAATTGAAAATGATCCTCTCCGACTGCAAAACGCAGAAAACTTTGATGTCCTCTGAAAATCGGAATGTGTAGATACGCATCCTTGATGTCGATAGACGCAAGAAATTCCTTTCTTTCTAGAGATGCGACAACAGAACGGAGGGATTCCATTCTGAAATGGCGGACTCTGATGAATTTGTTCAGCAATTTTAGGTCCAGAATAGGACGCAAAGAGCCGTCCTTCTTGGGAACCACAAAGAGGTTTGAGTAAAACCTTTGAATCTTTCCTTGTGAGGAACTGGAACGATGACCCCGCTGGTACGAAGTATGTTTAGGGCCTGAAGAAAAGGAATTGCGAGATCCTTGGACTTTGGGGGGCGAGACTGGAAGAACCGCCTTGGGGGGAGAGATAAGAATTCGATCTTGTAGCCGGAATGTACAAGATCTCGGACCCACCGGTCTTGAACGACCGACCCCCAGACCTCGCGGAACAAGAGCAGGCGGCCACCTACCTTGTTTGGGTCCCCCGTCCCCAGCAAGGAGTCATTGGGAAGATAATTTGCGAGAGGAAGAGCTCTTATTTCCCACCTGGGAGAATCTGTTTCTCCAGGGCTGAGAGGACCTGAACGATGGTTGTGAGCCCGTCTCTGCGTGAAGAACGGGGTGCTCGGGACGAGGTCGACGACCAATTAAAGGAGCTACGAAATGGCCAGGAGCGACTTTGGTATTGAGACCGAAAAGGCCGATTGATTCTGCGCTGCGAAAGAAATTTACTTTTCCCGCCTGTAGCGTCAGAAATGATTTGATCAAGACGATCTCCAAAGAGAAGTCCTAAAAGATAAGGCAGCGAAGTCAAAGTCCTCTTTGAAGCAGAGTCTGCACGCCACTCTCGGAGCCAAAGGGACCTCCGAATGGCGATAGCATTGGCGGCTGTGAGTGCAGCGCAATTAGCTGCATCTAGGGACGCATGGACCATGTAGTCGCCTGCCCGAGTAATCTGATAGGCCAGATTACGTGTCTCGGGTGGAAGAGGGATATCATTAGTAATTTTAACTAAATTCTCAGCCCAGGCCACCATGGCTCTTGCCACCCAGGTGGCCGCAAAGGAAGGAGAGAGAGATGCTCCAGCAGCCTCAAAAATCGATTTGGCGAGGTTGTCGATCTGTTTATCTGAGGGGTTCTTAATGGATGAACCATCTGAAACGGAGAGCAGGGTTTTTGAAGCTAAACGAGAAACTGGTGGATCTACAACTGGAGATTCAGTCCACTCTTTTTCTACAGTTGCTGAAAAAGGGTATCGTGCTTTCAGAGACTTCAGTCCTGAAAAACGTGTCTGGACGATCTCTATGTCCCTGAACAATGTCCGTAAATTCCAAATGGTTACCAAACACCTTGTGAGGACGTTTGGCTCTTTTGAAAGAGATAGGATGATTCGGTTGAGACCCGGGTTCTTCATCTAGCTTGAGGATTTTATTAATCGCCTCAATGAGAGAATCTAGGGACTCCTGAAACTCTGGCGAGTTGGGGTCGTCACCTGTAACCGACTCGTACTCAGAATCATGATCACTAAGATCTCTGGGAGAGGGGGAGCGAGAGCCTGAGCTCGCCGAAGCCGAACCACTAGATGGAATGGGAGATACATTATGGCGGCGTTTTCTGGACGACCGCTTTGCTGACGCTGTGGGTTGGCCCCTGACTGATGAAGTCTCTCTGAAGGCTAACGGGCCCCTTTCTGGAAAAGGGGCGCCCTGGCTAGAAGAGGAGCCACGGAAGGTATCCAAGGCCCTAGTCAGAGAATCCATGGACTGCGCCAGAAACGCAGGCCACCCTGAAGGACCTGGCTCATTGGGATCAGGAATAGGTAGGGGCTCCTGAACGGTAGTAGGGGGTTCCTGAGCAGTAGAAGCAGCGGGCTCTTGAGCACATGATGCACAGAATTGGGAACCATGCTTTGACGGCAGGGAAGCGTTGCATGAAACGCAGGCGGCATACACTACAGTGTAGTTTTTGTCAGCCTTTTTAGCGCCCTTTGGTTGCAACATATTTCTGCACCTGAGAGCCTGCTGCAGGAGAAGGGTCAAGCGCTGTGGAGACCTAGTCGCAGCGTGCACTTACCCAGGTCCTGTGTCTGAACCCAGTAAGGGTGAGAATGGCGTCTGCAGCGCTGTCCCTCTAAGATGGCGCCCGAGAATAGAATAGCGCTTCTCGTATGACACGAGAAGCGTCAGAAGCAGTGGGAGGAGAGGGGGAGGGACCAGGAGAGATCCTGTGCTAGCTAAAGCCGGCCAATGGCGTGCGATGTGGGAGCAGTCACGCGGGCAGCCCTCCCCCATAGAGGCCTATCCCGGCCCGAAGCCGGGGACTAAATTTCAGGCTGCGGCCTATCCCGGGCCGAAGCCGGGGACTAAATTTCTGGTTGCGGCCTATCCCGGGGACTAAATTTATGGCTGCGGCCGCGACGCGACGCAGAAGCGGCCGCGGCGACAGGCGGCCGCTGCACGGAGAAGCAGCCGCAGTGGGCGCAGAGTTAAGCCATATACCCCGGGTGCTTGTACTTACTGCGGGGAGGTAATGAAGAAAGGGGGGACTCCGCAGAGATTACGGCAGATGTGGCCGTACTTCCTCAATCCACCGTCCCCTTTGATAGGGGGGTGGAGAGGGATCTCAATCTGCCTCCATACCGCCACCGCTTTCCGTGGAGGTGGTGGGGGGTCCATCCAACGTTCCGTGCCATATCACCTCGCCACATCGAGGGGTATCTCATGGGGAGAGCGGCCCAATCAAGGGATCTGTCGCCCCATGCTAGCGTAGCAGGAGGGGTACGTGGAGGCGACACTCCACGATGCCGCCTGTTGATGGTTTTTGGGAGATCGTGACTTTTCGTACAAGTCCCGTCGCCCATCCGTGCGTGAAGAAAGCAAAAATAAAAAAAGGTAAAAAAGTTAA
Organism: Oophaga sylvatica; assembly: GCA_033576555.1. NCBI lineage: Eukaryota > Metazoa > Chordata > Amphibia > Anura > Dendrobatidae > Oophaga > Oophaga sylvatica. Next base: position 389,450,103 of record JARQOD010000005.1, on the reverse strand, counting down.
AAAATGAGAAAAAAAAGTGGGGTCTGAGAGCAGACCCTAGTGCCTCCTACAGACACTAAGCAAGAACTGGTTCAGGATTGAGCCAACAGAGGGTGTATACTGCAGGAGGAGGAGTTAATCTTCTTTGCTTATGTATTGCTTAGTGTCCTCCTAGTGGCAGCAGCATAACACCCATGGTCTTGTGTCCCCAATGAGGCGATGGAGAAATATTTATTTTTCTATTAGGGTTAGGGATAGAATTAGGGTTAGAATTAGGTTAGGGTTGGAATTAGGGTTAGGGTTGGAATTAGGGTTAAGATTAGGGTTGGGGGTGTGTTGGAGTTAGGGTTGGGATTAGGGTTGCAATTAGGGTTAGGGTTGGAATTAGGGTTAGGGTTGGGATTAGGGTTAGGGGTGTGTTGGGGTTAGGGTTGGAGTTAGAATTGGGGGTTTCCACTGTTTAGGCACATCAGGGGGTCTCCAAAAGCCACCATTGATTCCAGCCAATTTTGCGTTGAAAAAGTCAAATGGTGCTCCTTCCCTTCTGAGCTCTGCCATGCGCCAAAACAGTGGTTTACCCCAACATATGGGGTTTCAGCGTACTCAGGAAAAATTGCACAACAACTTTGGGAACCTAATTTCTCCTGTTACCCTTGGGAAAATAAAAAATTGGGGGCTAAAAAATTATTTTTGTGGAAAAAAATGATTTTTTTATTTTCACGGCTCTGCGTTATAAACTTCTGTGAAGCACTTGGGGGTTTAAAGTGCTCACCACACATCTAGATAAGTTCATTGGGGGGTCTAGTTTCCAAAATGGGGTCACTTGTGGGGGTTTCTACTGTTTAGGCACATCAGGGGCTCTGCAAACGTAACATGACGCCGCAGACCATTCCATCAAAGTCATTTCAAAACGTCACTACTTCCCTTCCGACCCCGACGTGTGCCCAAACAATGGTTCCCCCCCCACATATGGGGTACAAGCGTACTCAGGACAAACTGGACAACAACTTTTGGGGTCCAATTTCTCCTGTTACCCTTGTGAAAATAAAAAATTGTGGGCTAAAAAATAATTTTTTGAGGAAAAAAATGATTTTTTATTTTCACAGCTCTGTGTTATAAAGTAAGTTCCTTAGGGGGTCTAGTTTCCAAAATGGTGTCACTTGTGGGGGGTTCACACCGTTTAGGCACATCAGGGGCTCTCCAAACGCTACATGGCGTCCAGCCAATTCTGCATTGAAAAAGTCAAATGGCGCTCCTTCCCTTCCAAGCTCTGCAATGCACCCAAACAGTGGTTTACCCCCACATATGGGGTATCAGCGTACTCAGGACAAATCGCACAATAACTTTTGTGGTCTTGTTACTCTTGGGAAAAGAAAAATTGGGGTGAAAAGATCATTTTTGTGGAAAAAATATGATTTTTTTATTTTTTTATTTTAGGGCTCTACGTTATAAACTTGTGTGAAGCACTTGAGGGTTCAAAATGCTCACCACAGATCTAGAGAAGTTCCATAGGGGGTCTAGTTTATAAAATGGGGTCACTTGTAGGGGGTTTCCACTGTTTAGGCACATCAGGGGCTCTCCAAACGCGACATGGCGTCCAATCTCGATTCTAGCCAATTTTGGTTTGAAAAAGTCAAATGGCGCTCCTTCCCTTTCGTTCTCTGCCGTGCGCCCAAACAGTGGTTCCACCCCACAAATGTGGTATCAGCGTACTCAGGACAAATTGGACAGGACAACAACTTTTGTGGTCCAATTTCTCCTGTTACCCTTGAGAAAATAAAAAATTGGTGACTAAAAGATCATTTTTGTGGGAAAAAAATAGGATTTTTTAATTTCATGCCCGGGCATTATAAACTTGAGTTAAGCACTTGGGGGTTCAAAGTGCTCACCACAGATCTAGATAAGTTCCTTAGGGGGTCTAGTTTCCAAAATGGGGTCACTTGTGGGGGGTTTCCACTGTTTAGGCACATTAGGGGCTCTGCAAACTGAACATGATACCCATCAAAGTCTGCATTCCAAAACGTCATTATTTCCTTTCCAAACACTGCTGTGCGCCCAAACAGTCCCCCCCCCCCCTCATATGGGGTATCAGCGTACTCAGGACAAATTGGACAACAACTTTTGGGGTCCAATTTCCTTGGGAAAAATCAAAAATTTGGGAATAAAAAACACGGATTTTGGTAAGAACTTACCGGTAAAATCCTTTTCAGCGAAGGAAGGGAGGGAGACACAGGAATTCATTACTGATGGGTAGGCGGAGCCCCAGATCAGGATGTCACCTCAGATCAAAAGAGTGCTGACTGGCTGGCCCCTCCAGCTCGGGCTCCTTCTACTCAGCTCCAGTTGTACCAAAGCTTTTAGGAAAGAACCAAGATCACCAGCGGAGCAACATAACCCCTTCTGAAGGAACTTCAGAGAAAAATCACAAGGATACAGGTTATGCATGCAAAGAAAGCCAAAAACCACAGAGTTCCAGGTACTACTCACGGAACCTGACTACTGCGATGAGCTGGCGATGCTGGAACAGAGCCTTAGCGCGCTGACCTCAGCCCAGATAATCGCTTATCAGATAAGGGTCACGCTGCATCTGAAAACATCAACACACTTCTGCCTTGGGAGGGTGCTGTGTCTCCCTCCCTTCCTTCGCTGAAAAGGATTTTATCGGTAAGTTCTTACCAAAATCCGTGTTTCAGCTGCAGATGGAAGGGAGGGAGACACAGGAATTCATTACTGATGGGACGTCCCAAAGCAGTTCAAAAAATAAGGGTGGGAAAAAACCAACAAAAGGCAGAAACCCAACAACCTTAACAAAAAAGCGCAACCAGCGCCAAACACAAGTTCATCTAGAACTTTAAACTACAGCTGCCTGCAGAACCCTACGTCCGAGGGCTGCATCAGCGGAAACACTGACGTCCACCTTATAAAATTTCGTAAACGTGTGGACAGAGCGCCAAGTTGCCGCCCGGCAAAGCTGCACTGCCGAGGCACCTTGATGAAAGGCCCACGATGAAGCCACAGCTCTCGTGGAATGGGCTCGAATCTTAATCGGGCAAGATTCACCCTGAAGACGGTAAGCTTCCAAAATAGCTGACCGGATCCAACGAGCTATAGAATCCTTGAAAGCTCGTTGACCACGCCGACGACCAGCTGGAACCACAAATAGGGAGTCCGTCTTACGAAAACCTTGAGTAACAGATAGATAAAACTTCAAGGCCCGCACTAAATCCAATGTGTGCAAAGCTCGCTCTTTCGCATTCTTCGGATCCGGGCAGAATGAAGGCAACACAATATCCTGGTTAACATGAAATTGTGACACCACTTTAGGTAAAAATTCACCCCGTGTGCGAAGCACTACACGATCCGGAAAAAAACCCAGAAAAGGAGGCGAACAAGAAAGAGCTGCCAACTCAGAAACTCTCCTCAAAGAGGTGACTGCTACAAGGAAGGCCACCTTCCAAGAAAGCAAAGAAAGGCTAGCAGAACCCATAGGCTCAAAATGTTTATGCTGAAAAGCTTCCAAAACAAGGTTGAGCCGCCAAGGAGACACGGGTGCCTTCCGCGGCGGAAACTTACGAGCTATACCGCGGAAAAAGGAGAGCACGTCCCTATTCGAAGCAATGGTTCTCCGGAACAATAAGGACAGAGCAGAAATCTGACCTTTCAGGGTGCTAACTGCCAAACCCTTGTCTAGCCCATGCTGCAGAAAAGCCAACAGATTGGGAATGGAAAATTTTCTCAGGTTCCGAGAGGACCCCAAACACCACAAAAAGAAGGTTTCCCAAGTTTTGTGGTAAATCCTAGTAGTAGCCGGACTTCTCGCAGCACGAAGAGTAGCAATGACCTCGGCTGAAAAACCTCTACGGGTTAAAATTTCGGTCTCAAGAACCACGCCGTCGAACGCAGAGACATCAAGTCCGGATGACAAACGGGCCCCTGAGTCAACAAGTCCGGTTGAAGAGGAAGCGGAAAAGGAGGTGCCGCCAACCGCGACATTATTGTCGAGAACCACACCCTCCTTGGCCAATCTGGAGCTATCAAAATAGCTGAAATTCTCTCTAGTCTGATCCGACGCAGTACTAGAGGAAGTAAGGATATCGGCGGAAATACATAGATCAGCTCGAACTGATCCCACTGAGCCACTAGAGCATCCACCGCCACAGCCTTCGGGTCCTTGTACCTGGACATGAACGTCGGTAACTTGGCATTGGACCTGGATGCCATCAAACCACTTGGGGAGTCCCCCAACGGGAGCACAGTAGTGCAAAAAAACTTCCGGGTGGAGGCTCCATTCCCCGGGATCCATCTTCCTGCGACTGAGAAAGTCCACTGTAATATTCTGAACCCCTGGAATGTGAATCGCCGAAATGACTGGTAAACTGCCCTCGGCCCAAATCAGAATTCGGGACACCTCCACCATGAGTCTGGAACTCCTTGTCCCGCCTTGGTGATTGATAAACGCGACAGCCGTCGCATTGTCTGTCTGCACTCGGACCGGCAGACCGCTCAAAAGGACCGTCCAATGCTGGAGGCAAAGGAAAATCGCCCTCAATTCCAGGATGTTGATCGAAAGGACAGACTCTTCCGATGACCATACCCCTAAATCCAGAGATTGTTCCAAACACCCCCCCCCCAGCCCGTCAGGCTGGCATTGGTGGTTATGACCGACCACTTCAGAGGGAGGAAAGGCTTTCCCAGGGATAACGCTCCTGGACATAACCACCATCCTCGGGATTCTCGCACCCTGTGAAAGATGGTGACGCTGCAATCCAGCGAACCTTGCGATTGATCCCAACGACTCAGAATGAGCCTATAGAGAGCTCTGGAATGAAATTGGACAAACGGAAAAAACCTCATGGACGCCACCGTCAGACCCAGAAGGCGCATACCTTCCGAAGGGACACTGCTGTCGCAGACTTCATAGTCTGTACATGCTGGAGCAGACATGCCTGCTTGTCTGGAGGTAGGGACAACACCGCCCGTACCGTGTCGAAATGCATCCTCAAAAACAGGATTGCCTGCGACGATTCCAGAGACGACTTCTCCTTTGAGGCCACAACCGAAAGGCCGTCCAAATAGGGACGAATCGTAAGTCCCCGTCTTCGAAGAATTGCCATGAGATTTAGGCGTCAGAATCGTTGTAAAAATTCTGGGCATTAAGGCCAAGCCGAATGGTCGAGCCACAACCTGGTAATGGTTGATTCTATGGCAAAAAAACGAAGGAAGCGCTGGTGAGGTCTTCCGACGGGAACATGCCAAAAAGCGTCGCGAATGTCGATTGATCGTTCTGCGACAGGGCTGCCATAACTGAGCGAAGCGACTTCATGCTCGGCTCTGACGGAATGTCAGAAGTCAGTCCGCCTTAGCGGATTTTTTTTTTTTTTTTTGCCAGCTTCTGCCTTAACAGAAGTTCTGTTTCCAGGGTATGCGGAATTTCTGAGAATTCCCCCTCTCTTTTTTTTTTTTTTAAAAAAGAGAGAGACGACACAAACCCCCAGAGGGTTGGTCAGATCATCCCTTGAACCGAAAAGGACTGCCGATAACTATCGGCACTAGTCCTGCCAGACGCAGAAGTCACAGCTCTGCGCTGCGGTAAAGCTGCTTCTTTTGCCTTTGCCTTGGCATCAGCTCCGTGAGGTCAGTCAAATAGCTGACCCTTTCTAAGCTAAAGATAGCAAACCCTGTTGGAAAACTGCGTTCCATCCAAGTCACAGTGCTCTTCTGACTGTAACTGCCGAGGATTGCGCCCTGGATAGCAGTGACGCATTATCCTTCAACTAGAAAAGCCCATCTACCTTGATAGAGGGAAACTTGCCACGCCGTCCTTAGACGGTCCAACCGGCTCAGGGGAACTTAACAAGTACACCTAGATCCTTAATACCGAATCTATGATCCACGGCTACACAGATGGAAATTGTTGCCATCTCCGTTCTTCTGTCCAGCGTGTCCTGCAGACTCGTCTTCCCTTTTACCAGGAAGATTTGCTAAGCTGGAATAAAGGGACATTCACTTCAGGAGAAGGGGTCCAATTAACAAATAACTCCGTAGAAAAACGGATACAGTTTGTAAGGTCGTCGCGACCCATGCAACATCCGGGCCGACTTACCAGGACGACAAGTTACCTCCTCCGGTAACTGTAACGTCCACATGGCTTCCACAGAAATTTTAGTACGGCCCCTGAGAGAGGCAGGGTGTCCCTGCCGATCCTCCTTGTCCGAATCGGACTTCTTCGCTAAGCGAGAAGGAAAGCACCGATTTGTGTCGCTTCCTTGAGAGGATCTAGTTGACAGTCCATAACCTAAAAGGTCATCAATAGAAACCAGTGAAGGCCTCCATTTTGACACCACTGGAACCTCTGACCGTGCATGAGTCGAGGTCTGCGTGTCAGATACGCGAGGCTGATCCGTAGCGGATCTGGGAGAGGGTCTCTGACATGCCCTTGCATAGTATATGGCAGGATAAACCTGTCAGTAACCAGAGCAGTACTTAAATAAAAAACAAACGCTGAAGGGTTAAAGCTCTAAAGCGAGAGCTACCCCAGCTGTCTCCCATTAAGAGTTAACCTCCTAAGAAGGGGTTAAAGTAGCTGACTCCCCACAACCTTGATAATGAAAAAGGGTGTGCGAATCTCAGGCGCCTCTTATAAGGTCGCAGCTGCAGGACAGCCATGCCACACTAAACAGAAAAACGTTCCACAAGATCGCTAAAAAATTGCGCTGTTTTTTATAACGCAATGACCGCCAAAGTTGTCAAGGAGATCGCTAATCGCCTATGCGATTGCCCAGATTGGCAGCCACCAGCGACACTAAAAATGACACACAAACGATCGCAATATTATGCGACGCCATCAGGATCGTCAGCGGAAACGTATAGTGGCAGCATTAATGTCGCAGACTCCCCACAGCCTCTTTATTAATATTAAAAGAGTGTGCGAGCCCCTTATGCGAGAACAGCCGCAGGACAGCTCAATCTGTCACTCAGAAGTGCCCCAGACGGCGCCCGCGCTGTGGAGGTGAAGGGGTTAAGCTTCTGCCCGGCGGGCTAGAAGCGACTCACCAAGCTGGTCACGTATTCTTGCCAGGAGGGGAGGAGAACGATCCGGGGAGCTTTCAGCCTGCAGCGCTTTATCAGCAATGGCCGCCTCGCTCTGCATCCGTGTGCTCCATGTAGAGGAGCCGGAAATGGAGGCTGCAGTAAAGCGCGCGCTCAGAAGCGGCGCGAAATTCAAAAAATAAAAAGAGCGCGTACTCCCCTCCTTTCCCTCGTCCTGCAGGCATCCTCCTGCGGACATAGAAAAACTAGTCACCGGCATATATATGTACAGCGGCTGCCGCAGCAGTCGCTAAAACACTCACACACATTTTACCAAAATGTGGAGTACTCACCAGCCGAAACGCCACAGGGACCCCCAGGGGTTTCTGGCGCTATGCCCATGCTTCCCCCCAGGGCGGGAAGCGCAGTGACCCTAGTGTGTGGTTTGCGCCCCGCCAGGGAAAACTCTCCTCATCCCCCAGGGCCGGCAAGATTCTGCAGGGACCATTATGTAGTTACAGATCCGCCAAGGGAGAGGCTGGTGAAATACACTGATAAACATGTAATAGCGCTGTCACCGCAGCGCTGAAGCATACTGATATACATGTAATAGCGCTGCCATCAGACGCTAAAGCACTCACACTTTAATAATAAAATTTTGTGTGGAGTACTCACCAGCTTAGCGCCACAGGGACCCCTCAGGATTTGTGGCGCTTGTGCCCATGCTTCCCCCAGGGCGAGGAACGCAGTGACCGCACGTGTGGTTTGCGTCCCCGCCAGGGAAGCCATCCTCATCCCCCAGGGCCGGCAAGGATTCTGCAGGGACTATTGAGTAAATACAGATCCGCCAAGGGAGAGGTTGGGGTACAGCAGCGCTGGTACCCCTGAGACCTCTAGACCAACTGGTGATCCAAGTCTCCTGTCCGAATATAAAATAATAAAATCTTCTGAGGAGCTGCATTAGCAGCGACCATCCTCTGGGACCTCAAATCTTAGACTGGAGCTGAGTAGGAGGAGCCCGAGCTGGAGGGGCCAGCCAGTCAGCACTCTTTTGATCTGAGGTGACATCCTGATCTGGGGCTCCGCCTACCCATCAGTAATGAATTCCTGTGTCTCCCTCCCTTCCATCTGCAGCTGAAAGAATTTTTGTGGAATTTTTTTTTTCACACACAGGCATTATAAACTTCAGTGAAACACTTGGTGGCTCAAAGTGCTCACAACAGATCTAGATAAGTTCCTTAGGGGGTCTAGTCATGGCGTCCAATCTCAATTCGAGCCCCCCTCAAACTGACTTCAAATGTGAGGTGGTCCCTAAAAAAAATGGTTTTGTAAATTTTGTTGTAAAAATGAGAAATCGCTGGTCAACTTTAAACCCTTATAACTTCCTAACAAAAAAAAAAAATTGTTACCAAAATTGTGCTGATGTAAAGTAGACATGTAGAAATGTTATTTATTAACTGTTTTGTGTTACATAGTTCTCTGGTTTAACAGAATAAAAATTCTAAATTTTCAAATTGCAAAATTTTCAATTTTTTTTTCCAAATTTCTGATTTTTTCACAAATGAACGCAAAAATTATTGACCTAAATTTACCACTAACATGAAGCCCAATGTCATGAAAAAACAATCTCAGAATCGCTAGGATCCGTTGAAGCTTTCCTGAGTTATTACCTCATAAAGGGACACTGGTCAGAATTGCAAAAAATGGCCAGATCATTAAGGTCAAAATAGGCTCGGTCATGAAGGGGTTAAAGGTGTATTCCCATCTCTGTGGCAGCCAGAGATGGCTGGGATTAAAGACTCAGCCATGAGGGATGTGCTACGATGTATCTGTAAACTCCCACCAAAGTGAGTGGGAGTTACAGAAATAGAATAATTTTGAGCGTCTACTTGTCAGCTTCCCGTACTGAGCTCTGCCTGGTTACTGCTTACAATTGAGCTCTACTAACATATACTGTATATATGTGACACATGCTAGTGTTGTCTTTTTTCTTGGACAGCACAATGACCTATAGTTTAATTGATCCATACACGCATCATTTATAACAACAGATCCGTGTCTCTGGTTCATGAGTACCTATTTTTCTCTTATGTTTTAATTATCAACCTCAACAAGTAAAATCTACGGGGATGAAATACGAGAGACATACTTTGTACCTATTGTTTCATACATTCTTAATTAGGGGATAGATAAGGTGTGAGGTGGTTGTGCATATACAGAGCTCAGCTTAAATTAGTACACCGCAAGAGATTTGTCAAAAAACCTTGTAGTTTCCTTTTTCCTCTGTGTGACTGCATACTGGTGAATTCTCGCATCTTGCACACTGCAAGGATTCTCTGACGACATTGTGGGTAATGGCGGTCACGTGATTACAAGTATGCGATATGCATATTCCCAGCCACATTCCGACTCGCTCTATGTAAGTGTATTGAGTGAGGCTGGAAACAGTTTAGTTGGATTCTGGTTAGGTGCATGCATATCGCATACTTGTGATCAGGTGACCGCCGTTCCTGACGCTTACACCAGAGGACTCTCATAGCGCAGTGCGTGCAATGTGAGGATTCACAAGTCGTGTAGTTTTAGACCAGACAACCCCTTTAAATTTCTGACACAATACAAGCCAACATACAGTTGGTGTAAACTTAAGACTAGACAGCTTAAAGATAAGCCAGATATATCATCGTGATAAATTTGTCAAATTTTAATCCTGTATACTCTAAGTTTCTACTAAGAATGAAACAGTATTGCTAAGTACGCCCCAATGTTCTAATATTTTCCCTTACCCTTTCCCCACAAGGTTGTCCACTACTTTTTCCATAAGGATAGGTCATCAAAGTCTGATTGGTCAGGGTCCGACACCTGGCACCCCTGACGATCAGCTGTTAACTGCTGCGGGCGGCTGCCATCTGGAACTGCTCGATTGCAGAGCTGCTCCATCTTCTGGTAGTGGCCACGGCAGGGTACTACACATCCGCCTTCTATTGATGAAATTAAAAAGTAGTGGACAACCTCTTTAATGGACATGTCTTTTTTCAACCATACTAAATATGGTAAGTATCTGTATGTGGGAAGGAAAGATTATTCTACTGTTACGCCGCCATCTGATCCCCAGGCCCGGGATTCTTACCTCGCTCCTCTGTGTGCCGCTGGCCGGGCTCCTCCGGGGGTCTCGCCTCTGCTTCTGGCTTGGCAGGGGTCCCATCAGTCGCGCGCGTGCACCCGGCTGCTTAGGCCGCGCGCCTCCTCTACATCTTATGAAGCCTGACCAGGAAGTACCCTCCTCCGGGCGGCTGCAACAGGTATATTAAGCCACTTCCTGTTTTAGGATGAGCCTGATTATTACCTTTGTATCTGTGCTGGACCAGTTTTGGTTCCAGCACTCCTCTGTATTCAGGTCCCAGTGTGCTTACTAATGCACTCTGCTCTTCTATTCCCAGCGTGCTTCTCAGTGCGCGCTCTGCACTCTCCTGTATCCAGCGTGCTTCCCTGTGCGTGCTCTGCACGCTCCTGTATCCAGTGTGCTTCCCAGTGCACACTCTGCACTCTGCTGTATCCAGCGTGCTTCCCAGTGCGCGCTCTGCACTCTCCTATATTTAGCGTGCTTCCCAGTATGCACTCTGCACTCTCCTGTATTCAGCGTGCTTCCCAGTACGCACTCTGCACTCTCTTGTATCCAGTGTGCTTCCCAGTGCGCGCTCTGCATTCTCCTGTATCCAGCGTGCTTTCCTGTGCGCACTCTGCACGCTCCTGTACTCCATGTGCTTCCCAGTGCGTGTCCTGCTTTCTCTGAAACTTAATGAGCTTCTCCGTACTCACCCTGTTAACTTCGGTTTCTCGCGTGCCTTCTTCCCTAGTCTCCTTCGAGCCGGCCTCCTGGTACCAGCAGTCGCGGTTTTTTATCCCCCGGGTCTGCCCCTGACATTCCCTGTATAGGGGGTGGTTCTCATCAGGTCAGCTCGCCCAGGGTGGGTTGGTATCACAGCCCAGAGGGTCCACTCCAGGAGTCGTAACAGAATAATCAGGCCATGGATCCCACTGGTGCCTCTGCTACCGCTCTAAAAGAGTTGTGGGCTTTACAGGCCGCTGAACCAGGGAATGCGACACAGCTTGCTAGTCTCCAGCAGGAGCTTGTTCAACAGCGCGACACTCAGGCCCACATATTGAGTTATATGGCCTCTGTGGATAACCGTCTGCTCTTTCTTCAGTCTGCCGCTTCCGCGCAGGTGTCGTCCCGTACCCCGACTCTAGTCCTCATCCCCCACCTTGCCTTGGTAAACTGCCTTGATATAATGGCGATCCCAAGCTCTGCAGGGGTTTTTTAAATCAGTGTCGCCTTCACTTTGAGTTGTTGCCTCAGCAATACCCCATTGATCGGGCTAAGGTGGTGTTTGTGGTTTCACATCTGGAGGGTGAGGTGTTATGAATGTGCTAATAATGGTTTCTGAGCAGAGGCTCCCTCTGGTGCTTACTGACAGTACTGAACCTTTCAGCGAGGAATGGCAATCTGGGATCACTGACTGGTCTGATATAAGGGAGGTTCCCTCCCATGATGGTTGCCGGTGATCAATTGTTCTTGTCTCAATTGTGATTCCTGGTTCATTTGGAAGCTTGCTGAGTCTTGCTTGCATCTTCTGCTATCAGATAAGATATTTTCTGCTTTTATTTTTGTGCTTGCTTTTTGCATTGTTCCCTGCACTTCTGTGGAGGTCAGCCAGGTCCCCTCCGGGGGGCTTGTGCTCCTCTCAGTTTATCTGGAGCCACTGTTGTTTGTTCATTTGATTTTTCCTGTTTTTTTCAGTGGCTGCGGCTTAGTTTTGTTACACCAGAGAACTGATTTAGGTGGTAGAGGTCGTGTGATCTCAGGTATTTTTGCAATCAGAAGAGTTGGTATTTTTTAGGGGTTTTTTTGGATTGCAGTGAGTATCCTTTCCTGTACTTTTCTGTCTAGACAGATTGGGCCCCAGCGTTTGCTCATTCTATTTTCTGTCTGTGTCCGTGTTTCTTCTTGTCTAACCGCCATTACATGTTTGGGGGCTTCCTATTTTCTTTGGGGATCTGCTCCGGGGCAGAGAGCTTTCATCTTTCTGCCTTTAGGTGTAGTTATCTCTCAGGCTGTGACGAGGCGTCTAGGATCAACGTAGGAACGCTCCACGGCTACCTCTAGCTGTGTGGTTAGTTCAGGTTACTGCAATCCAATAGGTTCCAGCCTCTCTGGTGTATTGCCGTTTTTGCTTACTCTCCTCAGCTACCAAAATATAACAGTGAGGCTTTGGCTTGGGTAAGTCCCCTTGTGGGAGCATGATCCCATAGTCTCTCAGCTGCCAATTTTTTTGGAAACCTTCCGTAGAGTGTTTCATGAACCGGTCGCCTGGCCTCTACCACTGAGTCACTCTTTAACCTCTGCCAAGGTTCTCTTACTGTGGGGCAATATGCCATTCGTTTTCGCACTCTGGCCTCGGAGTTTGGGTGGAATAACGAGGTGTTGGTTGTGCCTTCTGGAATGGGTTGTCAGGTCGGATTATGGACGAGCTCGCTGGTCGAGATACCCCAACTTCTCTCTCGAGGATTTAATTTCTCTCGCTACGCATATTGACCTACGATTCCAGGAGCATACTTGTGAAGAGGCTCGAGATAGGAGACCTACTCGCCCGTCTCCAACCGTTCACAGGCCACTTAGCCCACGTTCTGCAGTGTCTTCTTCCACAGCAGCATCTGAACCGATGCAAGTGGATCGAGTCAAAATGGCAGAGCAACGTCGTCGTGAGTGACTCACACAAGGCCTATGCCTATACTGTGGAGATGCTTCTCATTTGCTTCGTGCCTGCCCTGTGCGGCCGGGAAACTCCTCCGCCTAGGTCAGGTAAGAGAGGCCTCCCTAGGTGTATGTGATTCCTCTCTACCCTTAACCCTGACTGTCCAGTTGTCTTTAGGTCTTAAACGCTATTCCGAGGTGGCATACGTGGATTCGGGCGTGGCACGGAACTTCAATAGGCTTGAAGAGGTGTAGAAGTGCCAGATCCCAGTTAGGACCCTGGAAAATCCTAGGTGGATTGCTTCTGTGGACGGCAGACCTTTACCGGAGGCGGTCACTAAGGTTACCAAGGAACTGGAGTTGCAAGTTGGGGCTCTGCATCAGGAGAACATTGCCATCTATGTTCTGTCTGACATGTCCCATGCCCTTATTCTTGGTCTACCCTGGCTAAGGGCGCATGAGCCAACTCTTGATTGACGTTCTGGTAACATACTTCGTTGGGGTCAGTCCTGCCAGTTCGACCGATTTAGACGTCACGGCCTCCATCTGTTCCCGTTGGGTTACCTTCTGCCTGCTGGTCTTTCACGGATGTCTTCAACAAGAAGCAGGCAGAGAGGAGGCCGTATGATTGCCCGATTGAACTCATTCCTGGTTCGACTCCTCCTAGGGGCAGAATATACCCGCTTTCTCCAGCAGAGACCCAGGCCGTGTCGGAATATATCCAGGAAAATCTGGCCAGAGGCTTTATCCAAAAGTCCTCCTTTCCCGCAGGGTTCTTCTTTGTCAAAAAGAAAGACGGCACCCTCCGACCCTGTATTGACTATAGAGGTTTGAATAACATCACGATCAAGAACAGGTATCCCCTACCTCTAATTCCAGAGCTTTTTGATCGTTTGAGGGGAGCAAGGATCTTGGACATTATGAGTACCTGGTCATGCCCTTCGGCCTCTGCATCGCACCAGCGGTATTTCAGGGGTTTAACGTAATTTTTCGAGACCTCCTATATTCCTGCGTTGTAGCTTACTTGTACGATATTCTCATCTTCTCTCCGGACCTGTCTTCTCATTGGCGGGACCTTCACGAAGTGCTGTTATTTTTAAGGGAAAACCGTGTCTATACCAAGTTCGAGAAATGCGTATTTAAACAAATCTCTTTACCATTTTTGGGATATATTATCTCGGACTTCAGCTTGAAGATGGATCCGGAGAAAGTATCAGCCATCCTCAACTGCCGCTGCCTCTCGGAGTAAAAGTCATCATACAGTTCCTTGGATTCGCGAACTATTACAGGCAGTTCATCCCGCATTTTTACTCGCTATCTAAGCCTATCTCGGCTCTTGTCCGTAAGGGAGCCAACTCCCGTGTCTGGTCTCCAGAGGTCAAAGATGCCTTTTTGTCTTTGAAGCAAGCCTTTGCAGCCGCCCCTGTGCTTCATCGTCCTGAGACTAACAAGCTGTTCATTCTAGAGGTGGACGCCTCATCCACGGGAAAAGTCCTCTTCCGGTCGCTTAGTCACCTGCTTTTTTCTTCCAAAGCATTTTCTTCGGCGGAGCACAATTATTCCATCAGAGACAGAGAGCTATTGGCCATCAAATTGGCTCTTGAGGAATGGCACTACCTTCTTGAGGGGGCAGTACATCCTTTCATAGTTTTCACCGACCACAAGAATCTGTCCTACATCCAGTCAGCTCAAAGACTTAATCCTCAGCAGGCCAGATGGTCCCTGTTTTTTTGCCCGCTTCGATTTTGAACTGCACTTTAGACCAGGCCATAAGAACATCAAGGCTGATGCCCTGTCCAGGTCCTTTCAGCCAGCTGATGCCGAGGATGATCCTTCCCACATTATCGATCCCTCAAGGATTATCATGGTGACTCCCCTGGCTCTGGCTAATTTACCCCCGGGGAGGACGTTTGTTGCCGAGGATGACCGAAAGAAGGTGTTACTCTGGGGCCATTCATCCAAGTTTGCCGGTCATGCAGGGAAAAAGACTCTCTCTCTCATATCCCACCACCATTGGTGGTCCTCTCTACGCCAAGACATCAAGAATTTTATAGCTTCATGTTCCTCCTGCACCAAGAACAATATTACGAGGCAACTTCCCTCTGGTAAGCTGCAGCCTCTCGCGGTACCTTTGGCCTCATGGCAACATATAGCAATGGATTTTATCACCGATCTTCCTCGCTCCTCTGGTTGTAGGGTAATCTTGGTGGTCGTGGATCGCTTCTCAAAGATGGCCCACTTTATCCCTCTGCCAGGTTTGCCCTCCGAATTGGCCAAGACCTTTATTGCTCACATCTTCATGATTCATGAATTCCCACAACGCATGGTGTCCGACAAAGGAGTTCAGTTTACTTCCCGATTTTGGAGGGCTCTCTGCAAGCTTATGAACATGGCTTTGGATGTTTCTTCGGCCTATCACCCACAGACCAACGGTCAAGTGGAACGTACCAACCAGATTCTGACATCTTACTTTCGCCATTTTTCCAATACTCTCCAGGACAATTGGGTCTGTCTTCTTCTTTGGGCCGAATTTACCTATAACAATCATCCTAGTGATGCTTCCAACAAGTCTCCTTTCTTCACTTTCTCGGGACAACATCCTAATATGCCCCTGCCGGTTCCTCCAGTCTCGGGTGTACCTGCAGATGACTCTTTGTCAGTAGAGTTCTCTAAGATTTGGAAGGAGACCAAAGGAGCTCTTGTCAAAGCAGGTGACAGGATGAAGAGACATGATGACAAAAGACGTTTGGACCCACATCCGTATCTTCACGGTGACAAAGTATGGCTTTCATCCAAGTATATCCGGCTTAAGATTCCCTCCTACAAGTTGGGTCCTCAATACATCGGTCCTTTCGAGATCTTGGAAAGAATCAATGACATCGCCTACAAGTTGAAATTACCTGCCTCGCTCTGTATTCCCAACACCTTCCATGTCTCCCTCCTCAAACCCGTGGTGTTTAATCGCTATCACTCTTCTATCTGTTGCACTCCTGGTCCTGTTAGTCAAGAGGACATTTTTTGAAGCGAGAGCTATACTCGCCATGAAAAAGGTGAAGGGGAAAACCTTCTTTTTGACTGACTGGAAGAAGTTTAGCCCTGAGGAGAGGTTGTAGGAACCTCGGGAGAACATCACTGCACCTCGTATCTTAGAAAGATTTCTTACCAGCCTCAAGAGAAGGGGATGTAAGGGGGGAGGTACTGTTACGCCATCTGATCCCCAGACCCAGGATACTTACCTCGCTCCTCAGCGTGCCGCTGGCGGAGCTCCTCCAGGGGTCTAGCCTCTGCTTCCGGCTTGGCATGAGTCCCATCCGTCGCGCCGCGCTCACTCGGCTGCTTAGGCCGCGGCCTCCTGTGCTTCTTATGCAGCTTGACCAGGAAGTACCCTCCTCCGAGTGGCTGCAACAGGTATATCAGGTAACTTCCTTTTTTAGGAAGCGCCTAATTATTACCTTTGCATCTGTGCTGGACCAGTCTTGGTTCCAGCACGGGTGCTCCTCTGTATTCAGGTCCCAGTGTGCTTACTAGTACACTCTGCTCTTCTATTCCCAGCGTGCTTCCCAGTGCGCGCTCTGCACTCTCTTGTATCCAGCGTGCTTCCCTGTGCTCGCTCTGCACTCTCCTGTATCCAGCGTGCTTCCCAGTGCACACTCCACACTCTCCTGTATCCAGTGTGCTTACCAGTGCGCGCTCTGCACTCTCCTGTATCCAGCGTGCATCCCAGTGCGTGCTTTGCACTCTCCTGTATCCAGCGTGCTTCCCTGTGCACGCTCTGCAATCTCCTGTATCCAGCGTGCTTTCCAGTGCACGCTCCGCACTCTCCTGTACGCGTGCTTCCTAGTGCATGCTCCACGCCCTCCCGTACCCAGTGTGCTTTCCCGTGCGCATTCTGCAAGCTCCTGTACTCCGTGTGCTTCCCAGTGCGCGTTCTGCTTTCTTCAGAACCCAGTGTGCTTCTCCGTACTCGCCCTGCTAACTTCGGTTTCTCGCGTGCCTTCTTCCCTAGTCTCCTTCGAGCCGGCCTTCTGGTACCAGCAGTCGCGGTACTTTATCCCCCTGAGTCTGCCCCTGACGCTCCCTGTATAGGGGGTGGTTCTCATTAGGTCAGCTCACCCAAGGTGTGTTGGTATCACGGTCCAGAGGGTAGACTCCAGGAGTCGTAACATCTACTAATGTATTATGTCAGTTCTAATAAGATAAAGACATTACCTAATGATGGGATTGAGGGTCCTTGGATTTTACAATTACATTGTTTTTATACTGTTTCATGTAGTTCATATCATATGATCAAAGCATGGCCTCCTGCTCAAACACCAAAAACTACATAACATTCTTACCTCTGTCTTCCATAAATTTATAAAGTTGCTGTAAAAAGTTCTCATTTTCATCAGGAAATGGTTCCACTTCATCCTATCATAAACATGTATATATATATATATATATTTAAAAATATTTCCTGCTATATAGCAGCAACATATTCGACAGCAATGTAAACAATTATTACAACATTTCTTGTATTTACATGATCAGTGGTGAACAGTTTAAAGTGAACCTGCCAGCAGGATTTTGCTAAGTAAACTACAGACACTGTCAGGTTGGCAATGTTATACAGATTAAAATGATACCTGGGGTGGAGAAATCCGTCTTGTGGTTGTTGTGTAATCAGTGTTAGAACTTTTCATCTACTGACATGACTGTGATCCGGGGCGGGACTGTAGGCAGAGTCCTATCTTGTTGCTCTAAGCCAGAGGAACCAAGGAGAGACCTGACCACAGGCCGCCCTGAAGCACACACACGTTCCTTTTAGAGACAGACTTTTTCTTTTTACAGCTGTATGAAGGCTTTTTTTTTGCTGGGTGAGCTGCGAGATGAAATTGTGAAAAAAAATTGTAAAAAAAACCCTGCAATTTTGCCATTGTTTTCCTTGTTAAGAGACTGACTCTCGACTGACTCTCTTAGTTAACAGCAGCGATTGTAGCTTGCACCTGTCGCTGGTGTTACAGGCAGATGCAGTTTTGCATTACAACTGGCATGACCTGTATGGAGAATGTGCAACTTCTCAGCCCGCTCCATGCATACGCTCTCTCACAGTGGCGTACGTTTGGCGTTCTGTAGAAAGGTCAGCCATTTTGTTTGATCTACACAATAAGCTAAGTAACTATGTTAATACATATTGTGAGGCAGTGACCGGGGTCATATGCGAGGGTCGCTATGTGTTCCCCAGGATGTGCAAAGAAGCATATTGAGGCCGCAGGAGTAATTGCAATGCAGAATAAAAGTGAGTGTTAGTCTTGGACAAGCTATTTGTCCAAGGCAGATTAGAAAAACCTGCCATGGGCTTTTATTTTTTAAACGGACTACAGGAAGGTAGCGGGGAGGTCCATTTCCTCCACCCGGCTCGGGTTTTCCATGTGGCCTGTGACCACAGGTTATTTGTAAAAACCCCTGCAGCAGAGGGTTGGGTGTGTCAGTGTGGAGTTTACAAGGTGCAGAGCAGACGGCTCTGCAAACGCTCAGCCTGTGTGAGCGAACACAGAACCAAGCAGAGCGAACTCCTGGCACCCCGCAGCCTAATACGGTGGTGCAGTCGCCCTCCTCAACCAGAGGCATTTACTGTCTTGTTTCCTGGCTGCGATCCGGAGGATACCATTTGTTTTGTTTGTACATTTTTGGACATTAAACCTATGTTTTCTTTGAACTCTCCTGGGTCACTGCCTCTTCATTGCACAGTGAGGACAACGCTGCACTACAATATCTATTCACCAGTTCTACCCTGAATTGTTGTCTAATGCCCAAGTCACACATAGCTTGCTCCAAGACTTTGCATTTTAGGAAGTGCAGTCTCTATACACTAAAAATAAATAGGCAAATTCAAGATGGTTTATATTATTGAAAAATCACATTATATGTTGCTACCAATGAGTGAATTGGTTACTCTTGCCGGATACCACCTTCAACATCTGGGGAAATACCTGTACAAAACAGTATGAAATGTACAAACACTTGCCTCCTCTTCACTGATGTTGTCATCTTCATCATCTTTGGTCTCATCCTCTTCAGTTTCACTACCTGAGCTTTCCTCTTTAACCTCAGCCTTCCAGTTAGGGGTATAGTTTTATTTCTTATGAATTCCATGGCATAGTCTAAAGCTTAACGATATAAACACCAATTTATACCTTTGAATAGGCAGTAGAAGCTTTCACTGGATGACAAAAAACTTTTCTTGAATATTTAATTTATTCACACGTTCAGTATTCGTTCAGTATGTTACCTCAGTATTTAGAAGCCAAAACCAGGAGAGGAATAATCAGAGGAAAAGTATAATAGAAACACGTCACCACTTCTTTATTTATCACTCACTACTGGTTTTGGATTTTAAATAATGATGTAAAATACTGACCAAATACTGAACGTGTCATCATGGCCTTAGAGAAAGCACATTTTTAAAAACGCAGATATGATTCTACTAAACACCCAATAACTTAGGACAACCCCTTCTCAATCTGAAAGTCTGCCCCAGTAAAAATAAAACCACTTATACTCACCTCCAATGCCGTACCAGTAGTGTCGGCACTCGCATTCCCGGGGCTCACGTGAGGTTGTTACATCACACGAGCTCTGTCCCCAATTAGTACTGCATTCACTCTCCCGCCTTCATATCACATAAGCAGAGGCAAAATACTTATTATGGCCTCTGTCAGGTTAATGGAAGTCTATGGATACACTTAGTAAATGCACTGGGAGCTTTCCCAGCATAAACTCCAACCGGACACTGCAAACACAGTGTAAACTCAGCCTTAGGCTGGAATCACACTAGTGTATGGCATCGGATGCAATATGCTAATGTCCCTCGGCTCCTGCCCTGCTGTGAGCGTGAGTCGAGTGTCAGTGCTACTGTGATCCGATTCTTTTGTATGACAGGATCGGAGAACAGCTGCCGAGGAGACAGAGAAAGTAGGATGGTGGCCCAAGACCCCAGTTCCTCCACACTGCACAAATATTCTGATGTAATCAAGTCCAAACTCCTCTTACCTGGCTTCAATGTACTGTCATTTTTAACTGAGATATCGCCAATGTCATGGATATTAGACTTTACAACAGACAAGCTGTTAAAATGAAAAAGTTGTTAGAATCTGCACATGATCCATCAGCTATAAAGGATATAACTTACGATAAAAACATACTTACAATTTGCCATCTTTAAAAGACCGCACTAGAATGAAATCTTTTTTAACAGCTATATCATCACGACAGTCTGGTGATACTACCTGTTTAGACAAAAAAAAACATTTATTTGCCTTGCTTTCAGAAAAAAACAACATTATTTCAGTTTTGGAATGAATGCAACAAAAGTTTAACTTTGTTTTCAATATATTTTATCAACTCATAACTCAATACTAAGATCACTAATGCTTTTGCTCCCTCAGAAATCCAAGAGCCCTCATCCTTTGTCCAACATGTTCCGTATCCGAGTCACTAGGGCACATATGTCAAACTCTGGCCCACAGGGTCAGTACATTAGCCAGCGATGTCTGGTGGGTTCCTCAAGTGTATTTGGCCCGCGAATCCCCTGCCTGGCATCACACTTGCACCATATCGGCATCATCGATGCTGATCATCATAGACTTCTACAATGATGGAGAAGGGAGCGTCTGCTGACGCTCCTCCTACCATTCCCTTCTGTATCGGACATCTCAGAGCAGCGGGCGAGATGACATCATTACAAAGACCACGCTGTACTGAGAATTGCAGGAACTGAAGACACCATGGGCCCATTATATTATATGGAGCACTATGTGGGGCCCATTATACTATATGGAGCACTATTGTGGGGCCCACTATACTGTATGGAGCAACATGTGGGGCTCATTATACTGTATGGAGCAATATATTCGCCCATTAGATTTTATGTAGCAAAATGTGGGGCCATTATACTGTATGGAAAGCAATGCAGGTCCCCATTATACTGTAGGGAGCACTATGTAGAGTTGATTATACTGTATGGAGCACTATGTGGGGCCCATTATACTGTATGGATCACTATGTGGGGCCATTATACTGTATGATTCACTATGTATGGCCATTATACTGTATGGATCAATATGTGTGGCCATTATACTGTATGGATCACTATGTGGGGCCATTCTACTGTATGGAGCACTGTGAGACCATTATACTGTATGGAGCACTGAGGTCATTATTCTGTATGGAGAACTGTGGGACCATTATACTGTATGAATCACTACATGAGGCCAATTATACTGTATAGAGCACTATGAGGAACCCATTAAACTGTATGGAGCACTATGTTGGGCCATTATACTGTATGTGGGGCCATTATGCTGCATGGAAAGCAATGCAGGCTCCCGTTATACTTTATTGAGCACTATTTGGAGCCAATTATACAGTACGGAGCACTCTTTGTGGCCAGTGGCCATTATATGGAGCACTATGTGGGGCCGATTATACTGTATGGAGCACTATGTGGGGCTCATTAAACTGTATGGAAAGCAATGTAGTGCCCATTATACTGTATGGAGCATTATGTGGGCCCTTTATACTGTATTGAGCAATATGTGGGGCCCATTATACTACATGGAGCCCCATATTGGGCCATTATACTGTATGGAGCACTATGTGAGGCCATTATACTGTATGGAGCACTATGTGGGGCCATTATAATGTATGGATCACTATGTGGGGCCATTATACTGTATAAAAAGCAATGCAGAGCCCCGTTATACTGTATTGAGCACTATTTGGAGCCAATTATACAGTATGGAACACTCTTTGTGGCCAGTGGCCATTATACTGCATGGAACACTATGTAGGGCCATTATACTACAGGGAGCACTATGTGGGGCCAGTAATCTGTACGGAACACTATGCTGTATGGAGCACTATGTGGGGCTATTATACTGTATGGAGCACTTTTTGGGGGGATTGAAGGAGCGGGGTACAGTAGAGTCATAATACCGTACATGTGGAGGGTACTGTGGAGGAATTCACCTGTCACCAGAAAAAGACGGATTTTGTTAAGACCTTACCTGTAAAATCCTTTTCAGCGAAGGAAGGAAGGGAGACACACTAGTCATTACTAGTGGGTAGGCGGAGCCCACATAGGATAGAAACACATCAGATTAAAAAAGTGTTGACCGGCCCCTCCAGCTAGGGCTCCTCCTACTCCAGCTCTCCAGTCGTACACAAGCTAAGGAAGAGCAAATATCACCAGCGGAGCAACATAACCCCTTCTGAAGAACTTCAGAGAGAAAAAACAAGGAGACAGGTTATGCATATAACAGAAAAAAACACACAGTTCCAGGTACTACTCACTGAACCTGACCACTGCGATGAGCTGGCAATGCTGGAACAGAGCCTTAGCGCGCCGACCTCAGCCCAGATAATCGCTATCAGAGAAGGGTCACGCCGCATCTGAAAACACAACAACACACTTCTGCCATGGGAAGGGAGCTGTGTCTCCCTTCCTTCCTTCGCTGAAAAGGATTTTACAGGTAAGGTCTTACCAAAACCCGTCTTTCAGCAGCAGATTGGAAGGAAGGGAGACACACTAGTCATTACTAGTGGGACGTCCCAAAGCAGTCCAGAAATTAAGGGTGGGAAAAAAAAACAAAAAAAAGGCAGATCCCAACAACCTAGGTAAATGCGCAACTAGCGCTAAACACAAGTTAACGAGAACTTTAAACTACAGCCGCCTGCAGGACCCTTCGTCCTAAGGCCGCATCAGCGGAAGCACTAACGTCCACCTTATAAAATGTTGTAAACGTGTGGATGGAGCGCCAGGTCGCCGCCCGGTAGAGCTGAGCTGCCGAGGCCCCTTGATGAAAGGCCCACGATGAACCCACAGCCCTCGTGGAGTGAGCTCGAATCTTAACCGGGCAAGGTTAGCCCTTAAGTCGGTAAGCCTCTAAAATGGGCGACCGAATCCAACGAGCTATAGAGTCCTTGGAAGCTCGTTGACCACGCCGACGACCTACTGGAATCACAAACAGAGAGTCCGACTTCCGAAAACTTTGAGTAATAGACAAATAGAACTTCAAAGCCCGCACCAAATCCAATGTGTGCAAGGCCCGTTCCTTCGCATTCCTCGGCACCGGACAGAGCGAGGGCAACACAATATCCTGGTTAACATGAAATTGTGACACCACCTTAGGTAGAAAGTCGCCCCGTGTGCGAAGCACTACGTGATCCGGGTGAAACTCCAGGAAAGGAGGCGAGCAAGAAAGAGCCGCCAAATCAGAAACCCTTCTCAAAGAGGTGACCGCCACTAGGAAGGCAACCTTCCAAGAAAGCAAAGAAAGGTTAACAGAGTCCATAGGCTCAAAGGGTCCATGTTGAAGAGCCTCCAAAACAAGATTGAGCCGCCAAGGAGACACAGGCGCCTTCCGCGGCGGAAACTGACGGGTTACTCCGCGAAAAAAGGAACGTACGTCCCTACGCGAGGCGATAGCCTTCCGAAACAGCAAGGACAGAGCAGAAACCTGACCCTTCATAGTGCTAACTGCCAAACCCTTGTCCAGCCCGTACTGCAGAAAGGCCAACAAATTGGGGATGGAAAAAATCCTCGGGTTCCTTGAAGAACCCGAACACCACGAAAAGAAGGTTTCCCAAGTCTTGTGATAAATCCTAGTAGTAGCCGGACCTCTGGCAGCTCGCAGAGTGGCAATGACTTCGGCTGAAAAACCTTGACGGGTCAATATTTCGGTCTCAAGAGCCACGCCGTCAAACGCAGAGACTTCAGGTCCGGATGACGAACGGGCCCTTGGGTTAACAGGTCCGGGCGAAGAGGAAGCGGAAATGGAGGTGCTGCCAGAAGCGACACCAGTGTCGAGAACCACGTCCTCCTTGGCCAATCTGGGGCTATCAACATAGCCGGGACTCTTTCCAGTCTGATCCGACGCAACACCAGAGGAAGTAAGGATATCGGCGGGAACACATATATTAGCTCGAATTGGCCCCACGGAGCCACCAGAGCATCCACCGCCACAGCCTTCGGGTCCTTGTACCTGGACATGAACGTCGGTAACTTGGCATTGAACCTGGATGCCATCAAATCCACTTGGGGAGTTCCCCAACGGGAGCACAGCAGTGCAAAAATTTCCGGATGAAGACTCCATTCTCCGGGGTCCATCTCCTCGCGACTGAGGAAGTCCGCCGTGATATTCTGAACTCCTGGAATGTGAATCGCAGAGATGGCTGGTACTCTGGTCTCGGCCCATACCAGGATCCGAGACACCTCCACCATGAGCCTGGAACTCCTCGTCCCGCCCTGATGGTTGATATATGCGACCGCCGTCGCGTTGTCTGTCTGCACTCGGACTGGTAGACCGCTTAAAGGGACCGTCCAGTGTTGGAGGCAAAGGAAAATTGCCCTCAATTCCAGGATGTTGATCGGTAGGACAGACTCTTCCGAAGACCATATTCCCTGAATCCAGAGATCGTTCCAGACACCCCCCCAGCCCGTCAGGCTGGCATCGGTGGTTTTGACCGACCACCTCGGAGGGAGGAAGGACTTCCCCAGGGATAACGCTTCCGGACGTAACCACCATCCTAGAGACTCTCGCACCCTGTGGGAAATGATGACACTGCAATCCAGCGAAGCCTGTGATCGATCCCAACGGCTCAGAATGAGCCTTTGGAGGGCCCTGGAATGAAACTGGGCAAACGGAAGTGCTTCCATGGACGCCAGCATCAAACCCAGAAGGCGCATACACCTTCGAAGGGACATCGCTGTCGAAGACTTCATAACCTTCACATGTCGAAGGAGACATGCTTGCTTGTCTGGAGGCAGGGACACCACTGCTCGTACCGTGTCGAAATGCATCCCCAAAAACAGGATTGACTGCGACGGTTCCAGAGACGACTTCTCCCAATTGACCAGCCACCTGAAGTCCTCCAGGAGCTGAAGGGATAGATTGCGAGCCGTCACCGCCTCCTCCCTTGAAGACGCCACAATCAAAAGGTCGTCCAGGTAGGGAAGAATCGTAACCCCCTGTCTTCGAAGAATTGCCATGAGAGGCGCCAAAATTTTTGTAAAAACTCTGGGCGCTGAGGCCAAACCGAATGGCAGAGCCACAAACTGGTAATGTTCCTGACCTATGGCAAAATGGAGGAAGCGTTGGTGGGCCCTTCCGACGGGAACATGCAAATAAGCGTCGCGAATGTCGATTGACACCAAAAAATCGTTCTGCGACAGGGTCGCCACAACGGAGCGAAGCGACTCCATGCGGAATTTCCGGATGCGGACATGCCGATTCAATCTTTTGAGATCCAGAATGGGGCGAAATTTGTCCTCCTTTTTGGGGACCACAAAGAGGTTGGAATAAAACCCTCTTCCCCGGTCCTCCGGTGGAACCGGTACCACCACACCCTTCTGCAGAAGGGAATCGACCTCTCGCAGTAGAGCGGCAAATAGCTCGGGCTCTGACGGAATGCGAGATTGGCAAAAACTGTCCGGGGGTCGAGAAGAAAATTCTATGAAGTAGCCTGCTGACACAACTCGCGTCACCCGGGCGTCCGGAACGCGAGAAACCCAAGTCGATTTGAATTGGAGCAGGCGACCCCCCACTCGAGATACCTCGAGTGAGACCCTGGCGTCAGTCCGCCTTAGCGGGCTTTTTGTCAGCTTCCCGCTTGTCTTGACGGAAACTTTGTTTCCAGGGAGTGCGGGATTTCTGAGAGGTCTTTTTTCCTGAAAAAGAGGGACGACCCGATCCCCAAGAGGGCTGACCGAACCGTCCCCTGGACCGAAAGGACCGCCGACCACTACCGGCACTAGGCCTGCCAGAAGCAGAAGCCACAGCTCTTTGCTGCGGTAAAGCCGCTTCTTTTGCCTTTGCCTTGGCAATCAGCTCCGTGAGGTCAGATCCAAATAACTGACCACCCTTGTAAGCTAAATATAGCAAACCTTGCTTGGAAACCGCGTCCCCGGTCCACTGTCTAAGCCACAGTGCTCTTCTGACTGTGACCGCCGAGGATTGCACCCTGGAAAGCAGTGACGCAGTATCCAGACCTGCATCATAGCCATATCGGGCTGCATTCTCCAACAATTTGAGAAGGCCATCCACCTCGGATAACGGAGATCTATCTTGCCACGCCGTCCGTAGACGGTCCAACCAGCTCAGGGAAGCTTTACAAGCACACATGGATCCTAGCACTGCTCTGAATCCATGACCCGCGGCCTCGTAGATGGATTTCGTCGCCATCTCCGTTTTTCTGTCCAGCGGATCCTGCAGACTCGCCTTCCCTTTAACAGGAAGTAATGAGGATTTGCTAAGCTGGGATAAAGGGACATCCACTTCAGGAGAAGGAATCCAATTATCAATCAACTCCGTCGAGCACGGATACAGTGCCTCAAAAAACCGTGTCCCCTGAAAACGTTTATCTGGACACAGGCGCTCCTTCTCCACTGCCCCATTAAGCTCATCCAGAGATGGTAATGCCGATCGCGACCTATGCAACTCCTGAAACATCCGGGCCGACTTACCAGGACGTCTAGTTACCTCCTCCGGTAACTGTAACGCCTCCCTCATTGCTCCAATAAAAGCCTCTGTACGGCCCAAAAGAGAGGCAGAATGTCCCTGCCGATCCTCCTTATCCGAATCGGACAACTCCCCATCTGAGCTTGAAGGGGAACCCTCCATATCAGAGATCTCTGAGTCGCTACGCGGGAAGGATGGCACCGGCCTGTGTCGCTTCCTGCCATGAGAGGATCTAGCTGACACCCAATAACCTAGAAGGTCAGACAGGCCATCAATAGAATGAGCGAGGGCATCCATTTTGGCATCACTGCAACCTCCGACCGCTGCGCTTGACGCCGTCGAGGTTTGCGTGTCAGATACGCGAGACTGATCCTGTAGCGGATCTGGGAGACGGTCCGCACCTCCTGGACCCTGATCAGACATGCACTCACACAGTATATGGCAGGTCAAACCTGTCAGTAACCAGAAAAAGTGTGGTTTCTTAAAGGGATGAAACAAAAAACGCTGAAGGGTTAAAGCTCTTAAAGGGGAGAGCTACCCCAGCTGTCCCTCAATTTAAAATATCAGCAGAATGTCAGCAGCAATAATTAACCCTTTATGTTCTGATCCATACTGGAATAGAACCTACGGCGGGTAGTTGCTGGATTCTTGACCGCTGAAAGGGTTAACCGCCTATAGGGGTTAATGTAGCAGACTCCCCACAACCTCTTTTAAATGAAAAGGGTGTGCGAGTCCCAGACAAAAAAGGTCTCTATATGAGACCGCAGCTGCAGGATAGCGCAATCTGCCACTTGTTAAATAGAAAGATGTCCTGCGCTGTGGGGGTGAAGGAGTTAAGCTTCTGCCCTGACAGGCAGAAGCGACTCACCCAGCTGGCCGCGGTGCTGTTCCTTCGGTTAGTTCGGGAGGAGCGGAGAATGAGGAGCCCGGGAAGCCTAATAATGGCCGCTGCACTGTGAGGAGAGAAGCCGGAAGAGAAGGTACAGGCAAAATCGCGCGCTCAGAGCGCTTCCTGTACGAGAAGACCGGGAAGGCGCGAAGCCACGCCCCCCGCCGGCTTCAAAAAAATGCGCGCAAACTCCTCTGCTCTCCGCTCTCCCATGTCCTGCATCCGCCTGTGGACAAAAAACACAGTCACCAACATGTTACATGTAGCAGCGGCTGCCGCAGCAGCCGCTGAGGCACTCACGTCTCACATACATTAAAAATGCGGAGTACTCACCAGCTGAGCGCCACAGGGACCCCCAGGGATTTGTGGCGCTGTGCCCATCGCTTCCCCCAGGGCGGGGAACGCAGTGACCCCAGAAGCGCGGTTTGCGTCCCCGCCAGGGAAGCAAACCTCATCCCCCAGGGCCGGCAGGGTTCTGCAGGGACCACCTTAAAGGGTAATACAGATCCGCCAAGGGAGGGGTGGAGGTCCAGCAGCGCTGAGACCTCTGAGACCTTTCAAGTCTCTTTTCCGATAAAAAATAAAAAATCTTCTGAGGAGCTGCTTCAGCAGCGACTATCCTCTGAGACCTCAAATTTTAGACTGGAGAGCTGGAGTAGGAGGAGCCCTAGCTGGAGGGGCCGGTCAACACTTTTTTAATCTGAGGTGTTTCTATCCTATGTGGGCTCCGCCTACCCACTAGTAATGACTAGTTTGTCTCCCTTCCTTCCAATCTGCTGCTGAAAAATACTATTAACCTCAAGTATGAACAAAGGAGAAAAAAAAATCCAGCGATGATGAGGGCAGCTAAAAGATATAATCTTTAATCCAACTTGAATAAAAACATAATCTGGCACAATTTGTCGGGTACACTGATCGCAGTAAGGCTCTGCGCACATTTATCCTGCACTCTGTGCTTACATCTGGGTTTCCATGTAATTCTCTGAAATACGTGATTCAGACGAAACACCCTGTGGAAGATTCGCTATAATGAGGCAGAAGGAGGCACTGTGGACGCTGTCTAGCCTATGATCCGGCCTGTGTCCATCTTTTTAGGCCTGCATGAAAGTGCCGTTGGCTACAGTTTTGTGCACCTCTAAAAAAAAAAGGATAATGCTGAACAGAAGCCAGACGGAGTCCAGAGTAACTTTGCTGCCTCATTAGAGTGAATGGATTCCTCAGAGGTTTCATCTGAATCACGTCATTCGGAGACTTATATTGAAACCCTGATGTAAGTGCTCAGTGTAGACCTACGGATAAATGTGACCCCAAATGTTATGTCAAGTGTTCCTATCAAAAGCTCCAAATCAGTCCACAAAAAAAACAAGTCTTCACTCACAGGTCCGGCATCTGTCAATTGAAATATAGGGGGCTTCCACGTTACTGGCAGTACAAACGCTCTGCAAAAGCAAAATGGCTCCTCGCCCCCAAAAAGAAATAGTGAATTCTGCACTCTCAAATCCAAATGCCCCCTCCCTTCTGAACCACAGAATGACTAAACCACATTTAGCGTCCACGTTTGGAAATTCTGCTGCGACGAGAGCCCGCCTAATTTATGGGTACATGGTTCCAAAAGCATGAGCTGGGAACAATGTGCTGGTCACTACAAGTTACTGGTCACTACAACGTACTGATCACTACCATGCACTAGTCACTACAACGGCAGTTCACAATTTTTAATCAGCAACATCCACTGCTGCTCGTTTCTGGAAAACACTCATGGAGTCAAAATCGTCACTACACTGTAGATAAATTCCCAAAGGGGTATAATTTCCAAAATGGGGTCACTTGAAGAGGGATTCTGCTCTTCTAGCGATTAGCGGCTCTGTGTATGGAGTCTGCAAACTATTCTAGGAAAAATCTACGCTCCAGGAGGCAAATAGCACGTCTTGCAGTGTGGCTAAGCAGTAATGTACAGCCACATATGAGGTATTTCTACATTCAGCAGAAAAAACTAAAAGTTTGAAAATTGCAAAATTTTCAAAATTTTTGCCAAATTTCTGTTTTTTTCACAAATAAACGCACGTCATATCTAAGAAATTTTACCGCTATCATGTACAATACGTCACTAAAAACAGTCTCAAAATCAGTGGGATCCGTTTCCTGAGTTACTACCACATAAAGTTACACTGGTCAGAATTGTAAAATTTGCCCTGGTCATAAAGGTGCAAACAGGCTTGGCGGTGTGGTACAGCAAAGGGTGTTTTGCTGGATGGGAGATAAATTTCTTCCAGCAGATTAAAGTTTGGCCGGGATTTTCACTAAAGACAAGGACCTATGATGATGTCAAAGTCACGTGATCGGCCCTGGTGATGTGTACCTCACCTGTGGGTGTGGTTAGGGGCTATGTAATGTTGGAGTGTGAGTGAATGAGGGCATGGAAGAGGAGCTCGGCTGGAGCCAGCCTGTATCTGTTTTTGGACGACACGTGCTGAAAAAGTACTAGCATCTAGACTCCAGACAACCCGGGGAATGGCACCTGGCGGTCGCTGCTGACCGGGCAGCCGCTTAGTTAAGCCCGTCCCAGCAAGGGTGAGTCTGGGACCAGTGGTTCTCCAAGTTGGAGTATATTTGTGTTTTTTGCTACGTTTCTGTTATCCTGGTGTTTAAAGTGACATTAAACCACTGAAGTTGGACTAAGCCTGTGTGTTGTCTCATTACTGCGGCCCTGCCACTGCCTACCAGAGCAAATCCCTACAATTGTTGGCTTGAATGCGGGCAAAAGCAGTGAGGTCGGGCTGTTTTTTGCTTATTTTTTTATCTGCACTCCAGTCTATGTTCTGGGTGAAAAGAGTGACGCAAACCCAGGTGGAGAACTTTCCAAAAATGGAGACCACGGTAAAACTGCTTATGGAGGCCATGTGACAGCAGCAGCAGGTTACGCAGCAGAAGCAGGAGGCCTTGTGACAGCAGCAAGAGGTTACGCAGCAGCAGCTGATATTTAATCAACAGCAGCAAGAAACCAACCGGCTGTTGATACAGCACATCACAGCACCACAGACAACAGGAGCTACCCAGGGAAGCCATGAGGTCCGGAAAGCGGTTCGTACAGCGATTACAAAAATGGAGAAATCTGATGACATTGAGATGTACCTGGAGATGTTCGAAGGAGTGGCTGAGAGGGAGAGACTACCCGGGACCAGTGGGCAGAAGTCATTGCTCCGTTTCTGGCCCCAGGACCGTTGAAAGCCTATCAGGACCTACCCACTGAGCAAAAGGCGGACTACACGATCGTCAAGGGTGAGATACTAGCACGTCTTGGGGTAAATGTTTTGGTTCGGGCCCAGCGGGTGCACAAGTGGGAGCTTACCCCCTCCGAGCCGGCTCGGTCTCAGTATTACGACTTGGTGCACTTGTTACAAAAATGGTTGCAGCCTGAGATATTGTCGCCCAGCGCTATGCTGGACCAGCGCTATGCTGGACCGTATAGTGACTGTGTAAGGTTCTTTGTACATGTTCTTGAAACTCAGTTTTCCGTCAGCCATTTTGCTTTCTGTCTTGCTGCAGCTATCTTGCCCTCAGTCAATATGGAGTTTTCAGCTTTCATGTTCCCGCCCTGATTCTCTCCCTCTTGCTTCTTAAGCAGCCACAGCTGAGCAATCAGTGCTTCAGAATCTAGCCTGCAGTGAACCTGTGACCTGACTCCTGGAAGCCTTGGACTATGTACTCCAGCTATTCCTACTGAGGAACTCTGAACACTTGTGGACTCTGGAACCCTGCTCTTTGAAAGATCCACGTTTGCATGGACTTACGGTAACAGAGAAGAAGATCCTGAACCTGTTGTGGAGAGTGATTGCTGAGCTTAAGTTACTCTGGCCTGCTGTGTCTCCTGCTTCTGTATCTGCAAACTGTGTGACTATTTTTGCCACTTGTATGAAGTAATACAAGACCTTCTATATCAAACCTGTGTCTCATGTATTTTCATCGCACCCAAGCACAAGACGCTATATGAACTGTACTACATACATTACAAGATTCTGAAGCCAAAACGTTAGTGTCTGCTGGGTCTGGGAAGGCTGTGTCTGCTGTAACTGTGGATATCAGACGTCCAGTTGTACTTTCTGTGATGACAGTGGTTGTGACTTCTCACAACCATTCCAGGTGAGCAATTCCCTTAAGTTTTTTTTTCTGCAGTGTTACCACAGGTAAACACTATTGTTTTTTTTTTTTTTCTCTTCCCTCTTTTGTGTCTGCTGTAACTGTGGATATCAGATGTCCGGTTGAACTTTCTGTGATGATAGTGGTTGTGACTTCTCACAACCATTCCAGGTGAGCAGTTCCCTTAATTTTTTTTTTCTCTCTGCAGTGTTACCACAGGTAAACACTATTGTTTTTTTTTTTTTTTTTTTTCTCCTCTCCTTCCAGTACTCCTGTCTTAAAAGATCTGGAAAATGGAGGCCCGCATAAAGGAACTTTGCGGAGTGACTGATAATATCCTTGCAGATTTACAGACTATAAAAACCCGTTTTACAAACCTACAGGACCTCACTAATCACAATTTGCAAGTGTTTGGACAGACTGCCCAGGATTTGCGAGCCAGGATTGAGGTTCTAGAGGAGCGAGTCCAGGCTCCTGCCGTAGCCCCAAGTTCTGGGATTCCCAAGTTGCCCCTTTTCGTTTTGGCGGTGAACGTGAAAAATTCAGGGGATTTATTAACCAATGCAATCTGTTTTTTTCTGCACATGCTTCACAATTTCCCACTGAACGATCTAAAGTGCTTACTATAATTATGTTACTTACCAACAAGGCTTTGATGTGGGCAAACCCTCTGATTGAGACTGAGGATGAATGTTTGGATCATCTTGATGCTTTCATTTCAGCCATGGGGCAGGTGTTTGATGACCCCAATCGAGGTGCAACAGCTGAAGCAGCCATGTTAACTTTGCGCCAAGGTAAGCACTCGGTAGCCGAATATGCCTTGGATTTCAGGAGATGGGCCCTTGATACCACCTGGGACAGTTCCGCCAAAAAATCTATTTTTCGAAAGGGGTTGTTTCCACTAATTAAGGATGAACTTGCTCGTGCCGACCCTCCCACTGCGTTAGGTGACTTTATTAACTACTGCATCCGTATTGATGCTCGCCTGACTGAACGCAGGCAAGAGAGATGGTTCGAAAGCAATCGCACTAACCTTTTCCTACCTTCCTCCCCAGCTAAGGAACCTTTGAGTAGGATCACACGGGAACCTGAACCCATGCAGGTAGACTCTTTACAAAGACAGGTTAGTGATGCACGCAAGGAACATCGTTTTAAGGAAAATCTATGTTTCTATTGTGGTAAGTCAGGGCACTTCATTATAAACTGCCCCAGCCGTTCTCGTAAGACTACTGCAGCACTCATTCACTGTGAGTGTTGCGAGAGGAGATCTGTCAGGTCCGAGCCTCAGGCTCCAGAGAGATCTGCAGCAACAGATCTTGATTTCTCGGACTTAAACTCCGTTACTTCTGAGGACGATGACTGTGTAAACGCTGCAATTTTTCAAGTTTCCTCAGCGGTGTCCCAGCTGAGTTGTAGGAAAAACAATTCTCATTGCTTCCTTTCCATCAAACTCTGGGTTAACTCAGTCTGGGTGTCTAGCTCTGCTATGATCGACTCAGGGGCAAGTGGGAATTTTATGGATGTCTCCTTTGCTCTGAAACAGGGGATACGTTCAGTGAAGAAGGCTACTCCAGTACAGATGGAAACTGTGGATGGCTCCCTGCTGACCTCTGGACCAGTGGATCAGGAAACGGAGCCTTTGAGGGTCCTTATGGGTAAAGATCATCAAGAGAAACTGTCCTTTATGCTTATCTCTTCTCCCCACTTTCCCATTATTCTAGGGCTACCATGGCTGCAGGCTCAGAACCCTACCATTAACTGGGAGACCAAGGAATTACACTTTCCAGAGAAACAGATGAGTCCAGAAGTTTCAGCTTGCTCTGTTCCTAAAGGAACCATGTCAGTCCCTGAACTACCAGCTGTATACCAGGACTATGTGGATTTATGTGACAAGAAGAACGCTGACCAGCTTCCCCCTCACCGTCCATATGATTGTCCAATTGAATTATTGCCTGGAGCAGAGATACCTTTTGGTAAGATCTACCCCCTGGCGGGGCCTGAGCTAAAGGCTTTAAAGGATTACATAGACGAAAATCTAGCCAAGGGCTTCATACGCCCCTCTTCATCTCCTGCAGGTGCACCCATCTTCTTTGTGAAGAAGAAAGATGGATCTCTGAGACCCTGCGTAGACTATAGGGAACTCAATAAGGTTACTATTAGAAACCGTTATCCATTGCCTTTAATCCCTGAGTTATTGGAGAGAGTGCGGCATGCCAAAATTTTCTCTAAATTGGATCTCCGTGGGGCCTATAACTTGGTCCGTATTAGACCTGGGGATGAATGGAAGACTGCATTCAGGTCACGCTATGGACACTTTGAATATCTAGTTATGCCTTTTGGTCTGAGTACCGCCCCAGCCACTTTCCAACACTTGGTGAATGACATCTTCAGGGATCTCCTAGATACATTCGTGGTGATTTATTTGGATGATATTCTAATTTTTTCTAACTCCACAGAGGAACATCATGGACATGTGAGAATGGTCTTGGAACGTCTAAGACAAAACCATCTTTACATCAAACTTGAAAAGTGTGAATTCCATAGGACCGAAATTCAATTTCTGGGGTATGTACTGTCTACACAAGGAATTAGTATGGATGGAAGTAAGACCCAAGCCATCAAGGATTGGCCAAGTCCTAGAAATGTGAAGGAGGTGCAGCGCTTCATCGGGTTTGCCAATTTCTATAGACGTTTCATTAGGAATTTCTCTGAGGTAGTGTCACCTATCACCCAACTTACCCGGAAAGAGTCTAGGTTCTCCTGGACTCCCCAAGCCCAGGAAGCATTTTCTCGTCTAAAAGATAAATTTACCACCGCACCTATCTTGGTACATCCCAACCCCGAACTTGCCTTCATAATAGAGGTGGATGCTTCAGATTGTGCCGTTGGAGCTATACTCTCTCAGAGAACAGGTGAGAAGAATGTCTTGCATCCCTGTGCCTTCTTTTCCCAGCAGTTGTCTTCGGTTGAGAGGAACTACGATGTGGGCAATAGAGAGTTGTTGGCCATTATTGCCGCCTTCAAAGAATGGAGACACCTTCTTCAGGGAGCTGCACAGCAAATAGTCGTCCTGACAGACCATCGTAACCTTGAATTTATCAGGTCGGCTAAGTGCCTGACTCCTCGCCAGGCTCGCTGGAATCTTTTCTTAAACCAATTTAATTTTGTCATTTCTTATAGACCAGGATCGCGCAATGGAAAGGCTGATGCACTCTCTAGGATTCATTCAGCAGAGACCCATCCACTTGCTCCTCCTAAGACTATTCTTCCTGACTCTAGATTCCTGGGAGTGATTCATAATCAAGACCTACTTAAGGACATCAAGGAAGCATACCATGCGGATTCCTTGTTGGCACAACCCCCAAGGGACGTAAGTCTTGTCTTTAAGAATGGTGTGTGGATTCTGGGACAACGTCTGTATATTCCTGAAACAGTCAGATTGAGAGTATTGCAACTCATTCACGATTCCAAGATAGCTGGGCATAGAGGAATTCTAAAGACACAGGAATTTCTTTCTCGTTTCTTTTGGTGGCCCACTTGCAGGAAGGATGTTTTAAACTATGTCACTTCATGTGAAGTCTGTGCAAGATGCAAAACACCTCGCTCCTCACCAACTGGTCTGTTACAACCTCTTCCCACCCCGTCCCGCCCGTGGGGATCCATTTCTATGGACTTCATTGTGGAGTTACCAACCTCTCAAGGGAAAAACACCATTCTAGTGGTGGTTGATCGTTTAACAAAGGCAGCTCATTTTATTCCTTGTGTCGGCTTACCCACTGCAAAACAGACATCAGATTTGATGATTAAAGATGTGTTTCGCTTACATGGAGTACCGGATGAGGTTATTTCGGATCGAGGGGTGCAATTCACTTCAAGGTTTTGGCAAAATTTCTGTGCAGCATTGGACATTAAAGTAAACCTTTCTTCTGCTTTTCATCCCCAGACTAATGGACAGACCGAACGAACCAATCAAACTCTGGAGCAGTATCTCCGCTGCTTTATCTGCCACCTACAGGATGATTGGGTGGATCTACTTCCATTGGCTGAGTTCTCTTATAACAACTCTCAGAGCGCCTCCACTAAGCAGTCTCCTTTTTACTCCAATCTAGGTTATCATCCTAACATTCTTCCACGATTTCCCATAGAAACGCCTTTACCAGCAGTGGCCGAAAGAATCACGTCTTTACAGAAGAATATGGATCTTCTAAAGGAGAATCTGGAATTGGCTCAGGAAAGGTACAAGAAAGCAGCAGATAAATTTCGTAAACCTGCACCAGTTTTCAAGGTAGGAGACCTGGTCTGGCTGTCAACCAGAAATCTTAAGTTAAGGATTCCATCGTCTAAGTTGGGACATAAGTACATTGGACCCTATAAAATCAGTAAAATTATAAGTGCCGTTGCTTGTCGTCTTCAACTGCCTAGAACTATGAGAATCCACCCTGTCTTTCATGTATCCCTACTAAAGGCTGCAACACCCAATACGTTTCCTGGACGTTCTTCTCCTTGCCCTGACCCAGTGCTAGTCGATGGTCAGGAAGAATTTGTGGTGGAAAGAATTCTAGATTCCAGGTTATACAGGAATCAGTTACAATATTTGATTAAATGGCAGGGCTACCCAGTGGAGGACAACTCATGGGAACCAGTCAATAACGTTAATGCTCCTCGTTTGCTCCGCCAGTTTCATCAGAGGTACCCAGACAAGCCTGGTCTGAGGCCATCCGGAGGTTGTCCCTAAGGGGGGAGTAATGTAAGGTTCTTTGTACATGTTCTTGAAACTCAGTTTTCCGTCAGCCATTTTGCTTTCTGTCTTGCTGCAGCTATCTTGCCCTCAGTCAATATGGAGTTTTCAGCTTTCATGTTCCCGCCCTGATTCTCTCCCTCTTGCTTCTTAAGCAGCCACAGCTGAGCAATCAGTGCTTCAGAATCTAGCCTGCAGTGAACCTGTGACCTGACTCCTGGAAGCCTTGGACTATGTACTCCAGCTATTCCTACTGAGGAACTCTGAACACTTGTGGACTCTGGAACCCTGCTCTTTGAAAGATCCACGTTTGCATGGACTTACGGTAACAGAGAAGAAGATCCTGAACCTGTTGTGGAGAGTGATTGCTGAGCTTAAGTTACTCTGGCCTGCTGTGTCTCCTGCTTCTGTATCTGCAAACTGTGTGACTATTTTTGCCACTTGTATGAAGTAATACAAGACCTTCTATATCAAACCTGTGTCTCATGTATTTTCAACGCACCCAAGCACAAGACGCTATATGAACTGTACTACATACATTACAGACTGATAAATTTTGGAGGGCTTTGCCCCACTACCTCCAAACATGTGTCGGACAGGCATCCCCTACTAATGCTCTCCAGATGGTAGACCTCATAGAAAGATATGGGGCTACCAAAGAACTACAGGGAGAGACTCCCCGGAAAGTAACAAGAAAGTTCCCTAAGTTTCCACCCGTGGCTCGGCGAGCAGAGACAGGAAGGCCGCTCAAGAATAATCTGCTGGCGGTGCCAGGAACCAGGACACATGAGAGCTGATTGCCCGCACCTGGCTGGGCCATGGACACAAACTTTGGGTACTACCAGTCTCACTATGCCGAACCGATGTGTGCAATGGGCACCCCAGAGGGAGCCAGTATGAAACATTTGTGTAAGGTTGAAGTGGAGGACACCCCTGCTCTGGCTCTACTGGACTCAGGGAGTCTTGTGACCCTGGTACAAGCCAGCCATGTGCAAACCAGCGAGTATACTGGTCGGACAATTGGGGTGTTGTGTATATATGGAGACCTAAAAGACTATCCTACCGCACTAGTGATGATAAACACGCCAGGGGGGGAGGTGGTGCCACGAGGAGGGGGTAGTGATTAATTTGCATTATGAAGTAATAATTGGAAGAGATTTTCCTTTATTTCCTGTACTTTGGCCCACTGTTGTTCCACCCACTGAACAATTGCCAGCACCGGTGGCAACCAGGTTGCATTCTCCAGAAGTAGGGCATGAACCTGGTGGCCCAGAGGAAGAAGTGCTGGCGGTAGGGGTAACCTTCTCTTCGGTGGAGAGGAAAGCTTCTCCCATAGAAGTATTGGCTGGGGAGGTGGAAGACTTGCTGCCAGGACCTGGATTGTCAGACTTAAATGTGTCAGGTGACAATTTTGGTACGGCGCAACTCCGAGACCCTACGTTGGTTCGAGCACGGGAAAATGTACTGTTTGTTAATGGGGAACCCCAACAACCTGGGGCAGCTACAGTATTGCCACGCCTTGAGCTAAACCAAGATTTGTTGTATCGAGTTGAGAAAATATGGGGGGAAATGGTAGAACAATTACTGGTACCGCAGGCATATCGTAGGCTGGTAATGGATTTAGCGCATGCGCATGTACTTGGTGGGCATTTAGGCCAAAAGAAAACCCTACCTAGACCGAATTCTGCAGCGGTTTTACTGGCTAGGGGTCCATGAAGAAGTTAAACGGTACTGTAATTCCTGTCCAGTGTGCCAGGTAACCAGTCCCCAGGCTCACTTTCGGAGTCCATTCGTGCCTTTACCCATTATAGAGGTACCTTTTGAAAGAGTGCAATGGATTTGGTTGGGCCTGTCCCTAAATCAGCAAGGGGTCACTAACACATCCTGGTAGTTTTAGATTACGCTACCCGGTATCCGGAGGCCGTTCCACTATGCCACACATCAGCTAAGCTTATCGCAAAAGAACTCATGGGTATGTTCTCACGGGTGGGAATTCCTCAAGAAATTTTAACAGACCAGGGAACCCCCTTTATGTCAAAAATTATGAAGGAACTCTGCCACTTGTTAAAGGTCAAACAGTTGCGCACGTCGGTCTATCATCCCCAAACAGATGGTCTAGTAGAGAGGTTCAATAAGACTCTGAAGAGTATGTTAAAAAAAACAGTTTCCAAAGATGGGAAGGACTGGGATCTCTTACTGCCATATTTATTGTTTGCAGTGCGGGAGGTGCCCCAGGCATCTACGGGGTTCTCGTCCTTTGAACTATTGTATGGCAGACATCCACGGGGCTTACACGATATAGCCAAAGAGGCCTGCGAGAACCAACCTACCCACCACAAAAGTGTGATAGAACATGTTGCAAAAATGCAAGAAAGAATGGAGACAGTCCTGCCATTAGTCCGGGAACATATGGAGGCAGCACAAAAGTCTCAGAATCGGGTCTATAACCGGGAGGCTCGGGTACGAACCCTCGGCCCTGGGGATCGGGTGTTGGTACTTGTGCCTACAGTGGATAGCAAGTTTCTTGCAAGGTGGCAGGGACCCTACGAGATTATAGAGAAGGTGGGGCCAGTAAACTACAAGGTACACCAACCAGGACGAAGAAAGCCAGATCATGTTTACCATGTTAATCTGCTTAAACCATGGAAAAATAGAGACCATCCCTCTGCCGGCTACATTACTTCCGCTTACCAAAGCGGCGGTTTATAGTTGGCAGATATTCCATAAACGCTCGGGAAAGGGCACTAGATAACCTAGGAACATCATCCCTGTGGAAGTCCTTTCCACCGCTATCCCAAATCTAAATGTCACAGCTTGGTTACGTAGTGAGGTAATTTTCATAGATCAGTTGTATTCTGGGGAAAATCTGATGCCATTTGCAGACCTAAAATCTAAATACTCTCTAAGAGACAATGATGTCTTCTCATATCTTCAAATGAACCACCTTCTTAGGAAGCTCTCTTGGAGTTCGATGAGCTGTAATCCTAGAATATTTGCTGTTTATATGAATAAGTTGAAAGGTCTAAGAAGGATTTATGCGATGATTGAAGAGGTATCAGTGTTTAAAAAAACTTATCCGCTAGGGCAGTGCGAGAGAGACCTGGGAATGGATATTTCTTCAGAAGAATGGATTAAATCTATGAGAATAGCGCACAAATCACTAAGAAGTAGCACACACATAGAATCATTTATGAAAACAGTACTGAGATAGTGTTTTGTTCCATCGCGTCTACACCAAATATTCCCAGAGTCCTCACCACTGTGCTGGCGAAATTGTGGGGAACGTGGGACGTTGCTCCATATACTATGGGGATGTCCTAAAGTAAAGCATTATTGGAACAGGGTGTTCCACATGATATCAACTATACTACAATCCAAGCTTAAGGGATCACCCCAAATGGCACTGTTACTGGTGGGTATTGGAGACATACCCCCAGGGGATAGAACACTGATATGTATTATACTTATACATGCCAAATTACTGCTTACTCGTCACTGGAAATCGGATACTATCCCAAACATTAAAGAGTTATATACCACAATTAATCAAACATATATGTATGAACAGATGTGGGCTAGGGGACAGGGTACAATAGAGAAAATCCATGGAAATTGGATGAGATGGCAACAAAGCTCATTCAGTCGGTAACGATACATAAGGGATGGTTCACATTTACCCCCTAGCCTTCACCTGGCATAATTGCAACAACAAAGCAAATACAGTACAGACCAAAAGTTTGGACACACCTTCTCATTCAACGATTTTTCTGTATTTT
Source organism: Oophaga sylvatica (assembly GCA_033576555.1). Lineage (NCBI taxonomy): Eukaryota > Metazoa > Chordata > Amphibia > Anura > Dendrobatidae > Oophaga > Oophaga sylvatica. Next base: position 389,410,304 of record JARQOD010000005.1, on the reverse strand, counting down.
CATGACTATGAAAATTGTAGAATCACGCTGAAGGCATCAAAACTATGAATTAACACATGTGGAATTATACATTACACTTTACAAAAAAGTGTGAAACAACTGAAAATATGTCTTATATTCTAGGTTCTTCAAAGTAGCCACCTTTTGCTTTGATTACTGCTTTGCACGCAGAAAAGGTGAACGGATGGATTCTACATGCCTGGTTCCCACCGTGAAGCATGGAGGAGGAGGTGTGATGATGTGGGGGTGCTTTACTGGTGACACTGTTGGGGATTTATTCAAAACTGAAGGCATACTGAACCAGCATGGCTACCACAGCATCTTGCACCAGCATGCTATTCCATCCGGTTTGCGTTTAGTTGGACCATCATTTATTTTTCAACAGGACAATGATCCCAAACACACCTCCAGGCTGTGTATGGGCTATTTGACCAAAAAGGAGAGTGTTGGGGTGCTACGCCAGATGACCTGGCCTCCACAGTCACCAGACCTGAACCCAATCGAGATGGTTTGGGGTGAGCTGGACCGCTCACCGCTTCAATTTTGAATAATCCCCAAAAGTGTCACCAGCAAAGCACCCCCACACCATTACACCACCTCCTCCATGCTTCACGGTGGGAACCAGGCATGTAGAGTCCATCCGTTCACCTTTTCTGCGTGCAAAGCAGTAATCAAAGCAAAAGGTGGCTACTTTGAAGAACCTAGAATATAAGACATATTTTCAGTTGTTTCACACTTTTTTGTAAAGTGTAATGTATAATTCCACATGTGTTAATTCATAGTTTTGATGCCTTCAGTGTGATTCTACAATTTTCATAGCCATGAAAATACAGAAAAATCTTTGAATGAGAAGTTGTGTCCAAACTTTTGGTCTGTACTGTATATGACCACCTACTCTGTTACCATTCCGACTATGCTCCATGCTCCATTAGAGTGTATAATTTTGTTACTTTCTTTACATTTTTATTTCATCATTCAATACTGAGTAGTGATCAATGTACAATCAATGATTGAGATGATATTGCTTTGATTATGCCACATCTATGACTTAATGGCTACTGCTTAAGATGGTTGTTCCCTTTCTTTTTCTTTTGATATTTAAGTCAGAACAATACTTGATATATCAGCTTATTGAAATGATGATCTTATTACTTTTTGTTTGTATGTTTGTTATAATATGAAAAACTTCTAATAAAAACTAATGAAACGAAAAATAGAGACCACCTGGGTGGGGATCGTCCGCTGCCTGTATTTCCGGTGGAGAAGGCTCCATTACCTGGGGGGGGGGAGGCAGGAGAAGCCCTCTCCGTAGTCAAAATAGCAGACACTTTGTCTCCTAGACAGGTTCAGGAGGTCCGGGAGTTTGTTAGCCGAAATACAGACGTTTTTTTGGAGCTCCCTGGTCGCACCTCCCTAATCCAACATGACATTGTCATGGAGCCACAGGCCAAAGTCCGGCTAAAGCCATATCGGGTGCCTGAGGCCCGCCGACAAGCCATCTCAGAGGAGGTAAAAACTATGCTGCATTTAGGGGTCAATGAAGAGTCCCATAGTGAGTGGGCCAGCCCGATAGTCTTAATTCCCAAGCCTGATGGGACGCTAAGGTTCTGTAATGACTTTAGAAAACTCAATGAAGTTTCAAAGTTTGACGCCTACCCCATGCCCCGGGTCGATGAGTTGATAGAGCGGTTTGGGCAGGCACGGTATTTTTCAATCCTTGACCTCACAAAAGGATATTGGCAGGTACCCCTAACAGAGGCGGCGAGGGAAAAAACGGCTTTTGTAACACCCGAGTGGCTGTTCCAGTATAAAGTATTACCCTTTGGGTTGCATGGCGCGTGTAAGGTTCTTTGTACATGTTCTTGAAACTCAGTTTTCCGTCAGCCATTTTGCTTTCTGTCTTGCTGCAGCTATCTTGCCCTCAGTCAATATGGAGTTTTCAGCTTTCATGTTCCCGCCCTGATTCTCTCCCTCTTGCTTCTTAAGCAGCCACAGCTGAGCAATCAGTGCTTCAGAATCTAGCCTGCAGTGAACCTGTGACCTGACTCCTGGAAGCCTTGGACTATGTACTCCAGCTATTCCTACTGAGGAACTCTGAACACTTGTGGACTCTGGAACCCTGCTCTTTGAAAGATCCACGTTTGCATGGACTTACGGTAACAGAGAAGAAGATCCTGAACCTGTTGTGGAGAGTGATTGCTGAGCTTAAGTTACTCTGGCCTGCTGTGTCTCCTGCTTCTGTATCTGCAAACTGTGTGACTATTTTTGCCACTTGTATGAAGTAATACAAGACCTTCTATATCAAACCTGTGTCTCATGTATTTTCATCGCACCCAAGCACAAGACGCTATATGAACTGTACTACATACATTACAAGATTCTGAAGCCAAAACGTTAGTGTCTGCTGGGTCTGGGAAGGCTGTGTCTGCTGTAACTGTGGATATCAGACGTCCAGTTGTACTTTCTGTGATGACAGTGGTTGTGACTTCTCACAACCATTCCAGGTGAGCAATTCCCTTAAGTTTTTTTTTTTCTGCAGTGTTACCACAGGTAAACACTATTGTTTTTTTTTCTCTTCCCTCTTTTGTGTCTGCTGTAACTGTGGATATCAGATGTCCGGTTGAACTTTCTGTGATGATAGTGGTTGTGACTTCTCACAACCATTCCAGGTGAGCAGTTCCCTTAATTTTTTTTCTCTTTGCAGTGTTACCACAGGTAAACACTATTGCTTTTTTTTTTTTTTTTTCTCCTCTCCTTCCAGTACTCCTGTCTTAAAAGATCTGGAAAATGGAGGCCCGCATAAAGGAACTTTGCGGAGTGACTGATAATATCCTTGCAGATTTACAGACTATAAAAACCCGTTTTACAAACCTACAGGACCTCACTAATCACAATTTGCAAGTGTTTGGACAGACTGCCCAGGATTTGCGAGCCAGGATTGAGGTTCTAGAGGAGCGAGTCCAGGCTCCTGCCGTAGCCCCAAGTTCTGGGATTCCCAAGTTGCCCCCTTTTCGTTTTGGCGGTGAACGTGAAAAATTCAGGGGATTTATTAACCAATGCAATCTGTTTTTTTCTGCACATGCTTCACAATTTCCCACTGAACGATCTAAAGTGCTTACTATAATTATGTTACTTACCAACAAGGCTTTGATGTGGGCAAACCCTCTGATTGAGACTGAGGATGAATGTTTGGATCATCTTGATGCTGTCATGGGTGCATCGCCACGAAGATCGTCGCGATTGCACATTCTGACTTCTCACAGCTGAGCTGCTGTTTCTTTGTGTTTGGTAATGAGAGAGTTAATTTTACCTAGCTCTTTGCTAAGACTAGGTCCAGCCTCGCCCGGCTGCTTTTGATTATGTTCTAATTAGTTTCCTTTATATTCCTGCCAGTCTGCTTGTTAGATGCCGGTGAAAGCATTCATGTAGTCTAGCAGACTGGATCGGTTCTGAGAATACTTAAGCTAAGAGCTCCTTAGTTGTTTTTACTCTTACAGCTTATAGTTTTTCTCTGAGACCTTAGGTGTTCCTACTGTGTGTGAGTGTTGTATGTAAGACTTTATTTACTTTATTTCTTGTCTTTCTTGTATGTCTTCCTGTTCATTAACCGTTACCTGTTCATTCCCTTTGGTGGTATTCAGGGTCCTTCTTAGGACTAGAATACAGTTGGCAGGGATTGATAGGAGACAGGGTTTACGCTGGTGGCCTGGACCTCTGTACCTTTAACAGTACCTCCAGGTTGAGGGATTAGTTAGGACCCCAGTTTAGGGTCAGCTTAGACCCCGGTCACCCTCTAGCCGGAGACAGCGTATAACGGATTCCGTTTTGACCCACTGGACATTCTGTCAGGTAAATCTATGTTATCATATATCTATGCGCATGTTATATAGTATTTTGCCCTTTTGATATAGATTACTGACATCACATATATATATCTGCTATACAGCGTGACATTTTCACCGGCCTTACTAAAGATTCTCCCCAGCTGACATGGATCCAGTAGCCCAGCTGGCCCGGCAGTTGCAGGGGTTGTCCATGGAATTTGCAGACAGGTTTTGTCCCCCCCGGAGCAAACCAGATCTGAACCTAAGGTTGCGCTCCCGGATAGGTTCACTGGTGGGCGGGACAAATTTTTTACTTTCCGGGAGGCATGTAAATTGTACTTTCGGCTGCGGCCTCGGTCATCTGGGAGTGAAGAGCAGAGGGTGGGAATTGTTATATCGCTCTTACAAGGGGACCCTCAATCTTGGGCGTTCTCTATTCCTCCAGGCTCCCCAGATCTCCAGTCAGTGGATCGATTTTTTACTGCCCTGGGTCTGGTATATGATGATCCGGATCGAGTCTCCCTTGCTGAAACAAGGTTACGTAAAATACGGCAAGGAAATCGTCCAGCGAAGGAATATTCTTCTGAGTTCCGTAGATGGGCAACAGATACTCAGTGGAATGACCCAGCTCTTAGGAGCCAGTTTTGTCAAGGGTTGTCTGAAAAATTAAAAGATGTGTTGGCTCAGTATGATTCTCCTCCATCACTGGAGGCTGCTATGGCCCTCGCTATTCGCATTGATAGACGACTTCGGGGAAGACGCGAGGTAACTCCGCCCCCCGTGATGACTCCACCTACTACTAAAGTCCCTTTTACTGAGGTTCCCCTGGTCTGTTCTGAGGAACCCATGCAGTTGGGAGGGACATCATTTTGTAGGAGGGAATCGGCGGTGCGCCGCAAGACTAGAAGGTGTTTCTTTTGCGGCAGAGAGGGACATTTTGTTGGGGGGTGTCCATCCCGGACCTCTTTGAGCCAAGGAGTTAACCTGGGTGTGTGTATTTCGTCCCCAAATCCCTCTCAGTTTCTCGTGCCTGCGGAGGTGGTGATTGGTACTAGAACTGAGAGGATTTCTGTTTTTCTTGATAGTGGGTCCGGGGCTAATCTGGTGGACGCTCGGTTTGCCCAGGTGCATGGTATGCAACTGAGTGTATTGGCCAAACCGGTCCCTATACTCTCTATTGATTCTAGACCTCTTGGTCAAGGTAGCTTGGTACAAGCTGTTCATAACATAGATCTTCGAGTAGGGGCAATACATAAAGAGCAATTGTCTTGTTATGTGTTGGAGGGTCTACCCACTCCTATTGTGTTGGGACTTCCTTGGTTGGCTAAACATAACCCAGTGATTGATTGGCAATCCAGAAAGATAAGCCAGTGGGGTGAATTTTGCAAGAATAACTGCTCAATAAAGTTGCTTCCTGATGCCTTATCTCGTACTTTCCCAGGGACCGGGAGGATGGATGATCCGGTTCCTATTCCTCAGGAGGGAGTTGTAGTGTCAGCTGTATGCTCTGAGCTTGAGGGGGAGGTATTGGGGGCTCAGGGGGACGCCCCTGTGGGACTTCCAGGGAGACTTATAGTTCCAGATCGGTTAAGACTGAAGGTTACGGAGAACCATTACAAACGGATGGCTGATAGGGGGAGAGTTTCTGGTCGAGATCTGAAGGTGAACGATCTGGTGTGGTTGTCTACCAGGAATATAAAACTTAAAGTTCCCTCCTGGAGGTTGGGTCCCAGATTCATTGGGCCGTACAGGATCAGTTCCATAATTAATCCTGTGGCATTTCGTCTGGACCTCCCTCCTACGTTTAAAAATCATAATGTGTTTCACAAGTCATTACTTAAAAAGTATGTGGCACCAGTCATACCGTCACCTCTACCTCCTCCTCCAGTGGTAGTCAATGATAACGTGGAATTTCATGGGTCGAAAATCATTGACTCACGTCTCAGTCGTCGGTCCCTTCAGTACTTGGTTCATTGGAGGGGGTATGGTCCTGAGGAGAGGACGTGGGTCCCTGCGTCTGATTCTAACGCAGATCGATTGGTTCGGACCTTTCACACAACTTACCCGGACAGACCTGGTCATGAGGGTCCGGAGGCCCCTCGTAGAAGGGGGGGTACTGTCATGGGTGCATCGCCACGAAGATCGTCGCGATTGCACATTCTGACTTCTCACAGCTGAGCTGCTGTTTCTTTGTGTTTGGTAATGAGAGAGTTAATTTTACCTAGCTCTTTGCTAAGACTAGGTCCAGCCTCGCCCGGCTGCTTTTGATTATGTTCTAATTAGTTTCCTTTATATTCCTGCCAGTCTGCTTGTTAGATGCCGGTGAAAGCATTCATGTAGTCTAGCAGACTGGATCGGTTCTGAGAATACTTAAGCTAAGAGCTCCTTAGTTGTTTTTACTCTTACAGCTTATAGTTTTTCTCTGAGACCTTAGGTGTTCCTACTGTGTGTGAGTGTTGTATGTAAGACTTTATTTACTTTATTTCTTGTCTTTCTTGTATGTCTTTCTGTTCATTAACCGTTACCTGTTCATTCCCTTTGGTGGTATTCAGGGTCCTTCTTAGGACTAGAATACAGTTGGCAGGGATTGATAGGAGACAGGGTTTACGCTGGTGGCCTGGACCTCTGTACCTTTAACAGTACCTCCAAGTTGAGGGATTAGTTAGGACCCCAGTTTAGGGTCAGCTTAGACCCCGGTCACCCTCTAGCCGGAGACAGCGTATAACGGATTCCGTTTTGACCCACTGGACATTCTGTCAGGTAAATCTATGTTATCATATATCTATGCGCATGTTATATAGTATGTTGCCCTTTTGATATAGATTACTGACATCACATATATATATCTGCTATACAGCGTGACAGATGCTTTCATTTCAGCCATGGGGCAGGTGTTTGATGACCCCAATCGAGGTGCAACAGCTGAAGCAGCCATGTTAACTTTGCGCCAAGGTAAGCACTCGGTAGCCGAATATGCCTTGGATTTCAGGAGATGGGCCCTTGATACCACCTGGGACAGTTCCGCCAAAAAATCTATTTTTCGAAAGGGGTTGTCTCCACTAATTAAGGATGAACTTGCTCGTGCCGACCCTCCCACTGCGTTAGGTGACTTTATTAACTACTGCATCCGTATTGATGCTCGCCTGACTGAACGCAGGCAAGAGAGATGGTTCGAAAGCAATCGCACTAACCTTTTCCTACCTTCTTCCCCAGCTAAGGAACCTTTGAGTAGGATCACACGGGAACCTGAACCTGAACCCATGCAGGTAGACTCTTTACAAAGAAGGGTAAGTGATGCACGCAAGGAACATCGTTTTAAGGAAAATCTATGTTTCTATTGTGGTAAGTCAGGGCACTTCATTATAAACTGCCCCAGCCGTTCTCGTAAGACTACTGCAGCACTCATTCACTGTGAGTGTTGCGAGAGGAGATCTGTCAGGTCCGAGCCTCAGGCTCCAGAGAGATCTGCAGCAACAGATCTTGATTTCTCGGACTTAAACTCCGTTACTTCTGAGGACGATGACTGTGTAAACGCTGCAATTTTTCAAGTTTCCTCAGCGGTGTCCCAGCTGAGTTGTAGGAAAAACAATTCTCATTGCTTCCTTTCCATCAAACTCTGGGTTAACTCAGTCTGGGTGTCTAGCTCTGCTATGATCGACTCAGGGGCAAGTGGGAATTTTATGGATGTCTCCTTTGCTCTGAAACAGGGGATACGTTCAGTGAAGAAGGCTACTCCAGTACAGATGGAAACTGTGGATGGCTCCCTGCTGACCTCTGGACCAGTGGATCAGGAAACGGAGCCTTTAAGGGTCCTTATGGGTAAAGATCATCAAGAGAAACTGTCCTTTATGCTTATCTCTTCTCCCCACTTTCCCATTATTCTAGGGCTACCATGGCTGCAGGCTCAGAACCCTACCATTAACTGGGAGACCAAGGAATTACACTTTCCAGAGAAACAGATGAGTCCAGAAGTTTCAGCTTGCTCTGTTCCTAAAGGAACCATGTCAGTCCCTGAACTACCAGCTGTATACCAGGACTATGTGGATTTATGTGACAAGAAGAACGCTGACCAGCTTCCCCCTCACCGTCCATATGATTGTCCAATTGAATTATTGCCTGGAGCAGAGATACCTTTTGGTAAGATCTACCCCCTGGCGGGGCCTGAGCTAAAGGCTTTAAAGGATTACATAGACGAAAATCTAGCCAAGGGCTTCATACGCCCCTCTTCATCTCCTGCAGGTGCACCCATCTTCTTTGTGAAGAAGAAAGATGGATCTCTGAGACCCTGCGTAGACTATAGGGAACTCAATAAGGTTACTATTAGAAACCGTTATCCATTGCCTTTAATCCCTGAGTTATTGGAGAGAGTGCGGCATGCCAAAATTTTCTCTAAATTGGATCTCCGTGGGGCCTATAACTTGGTCCGTATTAGACCTGGGGATGAATGGAAGACTGCATTCAGGTCACGCTATGGACACTTTGAATATCTAGTTATGCCTTTTGGTCTGAGTACCGCCCCAGCCACTTTCCAACACTTGGTGAATGACATCTTCAGGGATCTCCTAGATACATTCGTGGTGATTTATTTGGATGATATTCTAATTTTTTCTAACTCCACAGAGGAACATCATGGACATGTGAGAATGGTCTTGGAACGTCTAAGACAAAACCATCTTTACATCAAACTTGAAAAGTGTGAATTCCATAGGACCGAAATTCAATTTCTGGGGTATGTACTGTCTACACAAGGAATTAGTATGGATGGAAGTAAGACCCAAGCCATCAAGGATTGGCCAAGTCCTAGAAATGTGAAGGAGGTGCAGCGCTTCATCGGGTTTGCCAATTTCTATAGACGTTTCATTAGGAATTTCTCTGAGGTAGTGTCACCTATCACCCAACTTACCCGGAAAGAGTCTAGGTTCTCCTGGACTCCCCAAGCCCAGGAAGCATTTTCTCGTCTAAAAGATAAATTTACCACCGCACCTATCTTGGTACATCCCAACCCCGAACTTGCCTTCATAATAGAGGTGGATGCTTCAGATTGTGCCGTTGGAGCTATACTCTCTCAGAGAACAGGTGAGAAGAATGTCTTGCATCCCTGTGCCTTCTTTTCCCAGCAGTTGTCTTCGGCTGAGAGGAACTACGATGTGGGCAATAGAGAGTTGTTGGCCATTATTGCCGCGTTCAAAGAATGGAGACACCTTCTTCAGGGAGCTGCACAGCAAATAGTCGTCCTGACAGACCATCGTAACCTTGAATTTATCAGGTCGGCTAAGTGCCTGACTCCTCGCCAGGCTCGCTGGAATCTTTTCTTAAACCAATTTAATTTTGTCATTTCTTATAGACCAGGATCGCGCAATGGAAAGGCTGATGCACTCTCTAGGATTCATTCAGCAGAGACCCGTCCACTTGCTCCTCCTAAGACTATTCTTCCTGACTCTAGATTCCTGGGAGTGATTCATAATCAAGACCTACTTAAGGACATCAAGGAAGCATACCATGCGGATTCCTTGTTGGCACAACCCCCAAGGGACGTAAGTCTTGTCTTTAAGAATGGTGTGTGGATTCTGGGACAACGTCTGTATATTCCTGAAACAGTCAGATTGAGAGTATTGCAACTCATTCACGATTCCAAGATAGCTGGGCATAGAGGAATTCTAAAGACACAGGAATTTCTTTCTCGTTTCTTTTGGTGGCCCACTTGCAGGAAGGATGTTTTAAACTATGTCACTTCATGTGAAGTCTGTGCAAGATGCAAAACACCTCGCTCCTCACCAACTGGTCTGTTACAGCCTCTTCCCACCCCGTCCCGCCCGTGGGGATCCATTTCTATGGACTTCATTGTGGAGTTACCAACCTCTCAAGGGAAAAACACCATTCTAGTGGTGGTTGATCGTTTAACAAAGGCAGCTCATTTTATTCCTTGTGTCGGCTTACCCACTGCAAAACAGACATCAGATTTGATGATTAAAGATGTGTTTCGCTTACATGGAGTACCGGATGAGGTTATTTCGGATCGAGGGGTGCAATTCACTTCAAGGTTTTGGCAAAATTTCTGTGCAGCATTGGACATTAAAGTAAACCTTTCTTCTGCTTTTCATCCCCAGACTAATGGACAAACCGAACGAACCAATCAAACTCTGGAGCAGTATCTCCGCTGCTTTATCTGCCACCTACAGGATGATTGGGTGGATCTACTTCCATTGGCTGAGTTCTCTTATAACAACTCTCAGAGCGCCTCCACTAAGCAGTCTCCTTTTTACTCCAATCTAGGTTATCATCCTAACATTCTTCCACGATTTCCCATAGAAACGCCTTTACCAGCAGTGGCCGAAAGAATCACGTCTTTACAGAAGAATATGGATCTTCTAAAGGAGAATCTGGAATTGGCTCAGGAAAGGTACAAGAAAGCAGCAGATAAATTTCGTAAACCTGCACCAGCTTTCAAGGTAGAAGACCCAGTCTGGCTGTCAACCAGAAATCTTAAGTTAAGGATTCCATCGTCTAAGTTGGGACATAAGTACATTGGACCCTATAAAATCAGTAAAATTATAAGTGCCGTTGCTTGTCGTCTTCAATTGCCTAGAACTATGAGAATCCACCCTGTCTTTCATGTATCCCTACTAAAGGCTGCAACACCCAATACGTTTCCTGGACGTTCTTCTCCTTGCCCTGACCCAGTGCTAGTCGATGGTCAGGAAGAATTTGTGGTGGAAAGAATTCTAGATTCCAGGTTATACAGAAATCAGTTACAATATTTGATTAAATGGCAGGGCTACCCAGTGGAGGACAACTCATGGGAACCAGTCAATAACGTTAATGCTCCTCGTTTGCTCTGCCAGTTTCATCAGAGGTACCCAGACAAGCCTGGTCTGAGGCCATCCGGAGGTTGTCCCTAACGGGGGAGTAATGTAAGGTTCTTTGTACATGTTCTTGAAACTCAGTTTTCCATCAGCCATTTTGCTTTCTGTCTTGCTGCAGCTATCTTGCCCTCAGTCAATATGGAGTTTTCAGCTTTCATGTTCCGCCCTGATTCTCTCCCTCTTGCTTCTTAAGCAGCCACAGCTGAGCAATCAGTGCTTCAGAATCTAGCCTGCAGTGAACCTGTGACCTGACTCCTGGAAGCCTTGGACTATGTACTCCAGCTATTCCTACTGAGGAACTCTGAACACTTGTGGACTCTGGAACCCTGCTCTTTGAAAGATCCACGTTTGCATGGACTTACGGTAACAGAGAAGAAGATCCTGAACCTGTTGTGGAGAGTGATTGCTGAGCTTAAGTTACTCTAGCCTGCTGTGTCTCCTGCTTCTGTATCTGCAAACTGTGTGACTATTTTTGCCACTTGTATGAAGTAATACAAGACCTTCTATATCAAACCTGTGTCTCATGTATTTTCATCGCACCCAAGCACAAGACGCTATATGAACTGTACTACATACATTACAGCGCGCCAGCTACGTTCCAGCGGTTAATGGATATTTTTCTTCATCCCCATCGCCGTTATGCCGCAGCCTATCTAGACAATATTATTGTGTACAGTACAGACTGGGAAAGTCACTTACCCAAAGTACAGGCGGTTATAGATTCTCTGCGACAAGCAGGGCTAACTGCCAACCCAAAGAAGTGTTCCATAGGGTTGAAGGAAGCTCGGTACCTGGGTTACGTAATTGGGAGAGGAGTTCTCAAACCCCAAATAAACAAAGTGGAGGCAATCCAGAACTGGCCCCGTCCCCTAACAACAAAACAGGTAAAAGCTTTCTTGGGTTTAGTGGGATATTACAGGCGGTTTATTCCCAACTTTGCAACCCTGTCCGCGCCTTTAACAGACTGCTTGAAAGGGAGGAAATCGGTGATGGTTCGCTGGAATGATCAAATAGAGGAGGCCTTTGTAAAATTTAAATTGGCACTGTGTGGCACACCTATTCTGATTACACCCGATTTCAAAAGAGAGTTCATTGTGCAGACTGACGCCTCTGAGATAGGGCTTGGCGCCGTACTGTCTCAGGAGGTCAACGGGGAAGAGCATCCCGTTAGTTTCCTGAGTCGGAAACTTACCCCAGCTGAAACCAGGTACAGTATTGTGGAGAGAGAGTGCCTGGCCATTAAGTGGGCACTGGAGTCATTTCGCTATTATCTGCTGGGGAGAGACATTTTGATTGGTGACTGATCATTCCCCTTTGACGTGATGAGTCAAGCTAAAGAGAGGAATGCCCGAGTCACCAGGTGGTTTCTGTCCCTGCAAAATTTTAAATTTTAGTAGAACATCGGGCAGGCAGACTACAGGGGAACGCAGATGCCCTGTCCAGAGTTCACTGTATGCCATGTGTCCACCCTCCTAGGGTTGAACAAAGGAGGGAGGTATGTGATACAGCAAAGGGTGTTTTGCTGGATGGGAAATACATTTCTTCCAGCAGATTAAAGTTTGGCCGGGATTTTCCCTAAAGACAAGGACCTGTGATGATGTCATGGTCACGTGATCAGCCCAGGTGATGTGTACCTCACCTGTGAGTGTGGTTAGGGGCTATGTAATGGGGAGTGTGAGTGAATGAGGGGATGGAAGAGGAGGAGCTCGGCTGTATCTGTTTTTGGACAACACATGCTGAAAAAGCACTAGCATCTAGACTCCAGACAACCCGGGGAATGGCACCTGGCGGTCGCTGCTAACCAGGCAGCCGCTTAGTTAAGCTCGTCCCAGCAAGGGTGAGTCTGGGACCAGTGGTTCTCCAAGTTGGAGTATATTTGTGTTTTTTGCTACGTTTCTGTTATCCTGGTGTTTAAAGTGACATTAAACTACTGAAGTTGGACTCTAAGCCTGTGTGTTGCCTCATTACTGCGGCTCTGCAACTGCCTACCAGAGCAAATCCCTACAGCGGGTAAAGGGGTTAAACAGTCAGTATCAAAGGTTTCTCTAATCCCAGCTATCAAAATGCAAGCCCTTCTGTAAGTTCCCCAGGATCCCACTATGCCCTGCAATAATATGCCATGAAGTCTAAACACAAGGTATTATATGACATGCATTTATGTTATAGAGCTGTAAAAGGGTTGTCTAACTACTTAGACTCCCCCTCTTAAAGGGAAACTGTTTGTAGATTCATCCTGCCCAAGCCAAGGGCACTATGAATCAGTGCAATTGAAGCCAGGCATGCTTTTCTCTGAAACAGTCCAGGGTTTCAGAAAAAGTATAGTTAGAAGATGCAGCCAAGGACTGTAGAGAGAAAGGAGACTATTTCGGCTTCTCCCTGCACCACTCTAGTTGATTGACAGATTTCTCCCATATGTGTACATAGGGAGAGATTTGTCAATTATCTAAAGCAGGGGAGGGAAACCTAAGGCCCCCGGGCCATTTACGGCCCTCGATGACCTTTTATCTGGCCCCTGGGCAGATTCTCAGGGACCGCAGTGCTTTGGCAGGGAGCTGTATTTTCATTGCCACCAGCTTATTAATTTCTTCTTGCTCTGTGAGCACACTCACACAGTGTTCACTACTGAACACTGAAGGGCATGCAATGAAAGATTACGTCTTGACACCAGTGCCAGAGTCAGGATGTACTTTGTCGGAGGAGTCTGTACGGACCCCGAAGGATGGTATAAATATCCAAATGGCCCTTAGCAGAAAAAAAGATTCCCCACCTCTGATCTAGAGCAATTGACTGACAGGTTCGGTTTAAATAATCTATTGCCCAATGTAAAATAAAAATAACAAACCTCCCACACTAACGCAGCTTCAGAAATGCTGGAGCCAGGTCTGTCTGCGATCAAGTGACATTGTTATGCCACTTGAGTGCTGCAGCCAATCAGTGTCCGCTAATGGACTGCAGTTCTCACACCTCCCTTGGAAAATCCAAATGAAGTGTGAGAACTGCAGATCATTAGCAGCTGCTGATTGGCTGCATTGCTCATGTGGTATAATAGTGTCACACAAATGCTGACATCGCTGGGACGACGCTGGTGCGGGAGGTATTTATTATTTTTAATTTACATGTGGAAATATGGTATTAACCCCTTAACCTCTAAGGGTGGTTTGCACGTTAATGACTGGGCCAATTTTTACAATTCTGACCACTGTCTCTTTATGAGGTAATAACTTTGGAACGCTTCCATGGATCCTGGTGATTCTGACAATGTTTTCTTGTGACATTCTACTTCATGATAGTGGTAACATTTCTTTGATAAAACTTGTGTTTATTTGTGAAAAAGACAGAAATTTGTCAAAAATTTTGCAATTTTCCAACTTTGAATTTTCATGCCCTTAAATCACAGAGAAATGTCACACAAAATACTTAATGAATAACATTTCCCACATGTCTACTTTATTTTTTTGTTAGGAAGTTAAGGGTTAAAAGTTAAACACCATTTTTTTTTAGGGACCACATCACATTTAAAGTCACCATTCTAAAAACTGCACCCCTAACAGTGCTCAAAACCACATTCAACAGGAAGTTTATTAACCCTTCTGGTGCTTCACAGGAATTTTTGGAATGTTTAAAAAAAAAAATGAACATTTAACTTTTTCACAAAAAATTTACTTCAGATCCACTTTTTTTTATTTTACCAAGGTTAACAGGACAAATTGGACCTCAAAAGTTGTTGTGCAATGTGTCCAGAGTACCCTGATACCGCATATGTGAGGGTAAACCACTGTTTGGGCGCATGGCAGAGCTCGGCAGGGAAGGAGCACTGTTTGACTTTTTAACGCATAATTGGCTGGAATTGAGATCGGATGCCATTTCGCGTTTGAAGAGCCCCTGATGTACCTAAACAGTGGAAACCCCCCACAAGGGACACCATTTTGGAAACTAGACCCCCAAAGGAACTTATCTAGATGTGTGGTGAACACTTGAACCTCCAAGTGCTTCACAGACGTTTATGACACCCGGGCGTGAAAATAAAAAAACAGGAGAAATTGGACCCCAAAAGTTGTTGTCCAATTTGTCCCGAGTAAGGCTGCTTTCACACATCAGTTTTTTGACGTCAGGCGTGATCCGGCGTGTTTTTAAAAAAACTGATCCGGTACCGGATGCGTTTTTTTAGCATTGACTTTCATTAGCGCCGGATCGCGCCTGATGTCATTGCGTTGCATCTGTGAAATGTACATTCTGGCTGCCGGACAAAAGTTATTTCAGCGCCGGACCCGTCTTATCAGGTATTCGACGGATTATGCCTGACACAAAAAAAATGATGTGTGAAAGTAGCCTAAGCTGATACCCCAAATGTGGGAGAAAACTACTGTATGGGCACACGTCGGGGCTCGGAAGGGGAGTAGTGACATTTTGGAAAGCAGACTTTGATGGAATGGCCTGCGGGCGTCATGTCGCGTATGAAGGGCCCCTGATGTGCCTAAACAGTGTAAATGCCCCACAAGTAACCCCATTTTGGAAACTAGAAGGAACTTATCTAGATGTGCCTTAACAGTGGCAATGCCTTATAAGTGACCCCGGATCTCACTGCAGCTCAGCCCGGCTGGGAACAGAGCCCAGTGACCAGATGTAACCTCTATGACGTCACCCCCGGTCACTGACGCTGCGTTCCCAGCAACTCACTCACCAGTGATTCTCAGCCTGGAAAGTCGCATCTTGGCACCGTCCAGGTTGAAAACGAATTATCCTCCAGACATGGATTACAGCGTGGGACAGAATGATGGACAGGTATGGCATATTGTTGCTTTTTTATTTTACTTTTATTACAGGCAATCGAGGGCTTTCGGTGGAATAGGCGAGGTTGTTAAGTATGGTTTAATTGAGAATATTAAAGGAGTCTGTCATTTTTTCAATTAAAAGACTTTATTCTGGCTGTGTGTTTATTTACAATACAACTATAGGATTAGCAATGAAGAGGTGTCTTATAAACGTTTCTCCAATATTAAGCCGTGGGCTTGTTGTCACCTGATGACAGAAAGGTGACATCATCCCCACAAATATTACACCACTTGTCACCGCTACAGGACAAGTGGGAAAAGCCGGGCAAAGCGCCAGAATTGGCGCATCTAATAGATGCGCCTTTTCTGGGCAACTTCGGGCTGCTATTTTTAGGATGGGGGGGCCTATATCAATGGCCCCTTACCAGCCTGAGAATACCAGCCCCCAGCTGTGAGCTTTAAGGGTATGCCACACTGAACAATATCGCTAACGGGATCGCTAAAAAATGTCACTATTTAGCGATCCCGTTAGCGATGTTGTTCAGTGCGGCATCTGCCAGCGACGAGCTTCCTGCTGTGATCTCGCTCGTCGCTGGAATCGTTCCGGACCCTATTTTCTCGTCGGCGCTCCCGCTGGGTAAGTATATATCGCTAGTGTGGCACCTTTTCTTAGCGATTTAGCGGTACTTTTGTACCGCTAAAGTCGTTAAGAAGATCGCTAACGGCGATAGCGTCGTTAACTATATCGCTAAATGTGGCCGCACTTAGCGATATAGAAACAATCCCGCTAGCGATCGCATTAGTATGCGTCGTTATCGTGATCGCTAGCGGGATTGTTTAGTGTGGCAGTACCTTTAGCAAGGCTGGTTGTCAAAAATAGGGGAGACCCCACACCGTTTTTAAAAATTATTTATTTAAATAATTTAAAAAAAAGCATGGGGACCCCTCTATTCCTGATAACCAGCCTTGCTGAAGCTGACAGCTGAGGATTGCAGCCCCCAGCTGTGAGTTTTGCCCCATGCCATTTTTTTCATTTATTTATAATGCAGGCGGCAGGCTGATGAATACCCCCATCAGCCGCTCCTGCTGTCACTGTTATTAGAAGCAGCAGGGGTAGGCTGATTGGAGTAATAGTCCCATCAGCTGCCGCCTGCTGTCTCTTTTATCACTTAAATTAGCAGAGGAGAATAATGAGAGCTGTGTTCAGCACCCAGCGCCGGGGAACAGCGCTTACTGCAACGCTTCTTCCCTGGCGCCCATCTGTGCGGTAATGATGCGGCACACACATGCCACACGTATTACAAACACAGACACTGACATCTCCAGTATCGCAAATATCAGGACGTGTGAAAGAGGCCTTATAGTGGGTTTTTATGTTTGGCAGCTGTCACACGCTAAAAGATGCTTTTTATAACAAAAATAGTTTTTGGGTCACCATATTTTGAGAGCTATAATTTTTCCACATTTTGGCCCACAGAGTCATGTGTGGTCTTGTTTTTTGTGGGACGAGCTGACGTTTTTATTGGTACAATTTTCGAACACATGAGATTCTTTGATCGCTTTCTATTCTGATTTTTGGGAGACAGAATGAGCAAAAACCAGTAATTCATGAATTTCTTTTTTGGAGGTTTTTTTTTACCGTTCCGTCTGTGGTAAAATTGATAAGGCAGTTTTATTCTTCGGGTCAATACGTTTACAGTGATACCTCATTTATATTTTTTTATGTTTTGGCGCTTTTATATAAAATAAAAACTATTTTATAGAAAACATAATTGTTTTTGCATCACTTTATTCTGAGAGCTAGAACTTATATATTTTTCCGCTGATGGAGGCGTATGGTTGCTCGTTTTTTGCGGGACAAAATGAAGTTTTCAGTGGTACCATTTTTATTTATATCCGTCTTTTTGATCACGTGTTATTCCACTTTTTGTTTGGCGGTATGATGATACAGCATTGTTTTTTGCCTTGTTTTTTTATGGTGTTCACTAAAGGGGTTAACTAGTGGGACAGTTTTATAGGTCGCGTCGTTACGGACGCGGCAATACCAAATATGTGTACTTTTATTGTTTTTTTTTTTTTCATTCAAATATTAATTTAGAGATAGAATACA
The DNA here is from genome assembly GCA_033576555.1 of Oophaga sylvatica. NCBI lineage: Eukaryota > Metazoa > Chordata > Amphibia > Anura > Dendrobatidae > Oophaga > Oophaga sylvatica. The sequence goes on along the minus strand of JARQOD010000005.1, from coordinate 389,392,735 downwards.
GTAGGGGAAATAAGTATTTGAGTCCTTGCTAATTTTAAGGGTAGGTTAATTTCAACATTGAGAGAATATCAAAAATAAAATCCAGAAAATCACATTATATAAATTTACTAGCATTTTGCAGTGAGAAATAAGTATTTGATCCCATACCAGCGATTAAGAGGTCTGGCTCCTACAGACCAGTTAGACGCTCCTAATCAACTCGTTACCAGCATTAAAGACAGATGTCTTACATAGTCATCTTTATAAAGCCGGGTTCACACATGCGAGAAACTTGCACGATTCTCGTGCGAGTCTCTCGCATGAACACCTGGTACTGCCGCCGGCACTCGAACTGTAGCATGCGGTTGCATAGAAATACATGCAGCCACACATTCCGGTCCGAGTGCCGGGTTTCATGCGAGAGACTCGCACAAGAATCGTGCAAGTTTCTCGCATGTGTGACCCTGGCCTAAAAGACTTCTGTCCATTGACTCAATTAATCAGTCAGACTCTAACCTCTACAACATGGGCAAGACCAAAGAGCTTTATAAGGATGTCAGGGACAAGATCAAAGACCTGCACAAAGCTAGAATGGGCTACAAAACCATAAGTAAGACGTTGGGTGAGAAGGAGACAACTGTTGGTGCAATAGTAAGAAAATTGAAGAAATACAAAATGACTCTCAATCGACATCGATCTGGAGCACCATGCAAAATCTCATCTCGTGAGGTATCGTTAATCATGAGGAAGGTGAGCGACCAGCCTAAAACTACATGGGGGGAACTTGTTAATGCTCTCAAGGCAGCTGGGACCACAGTCACCAAGAAAACCATTGGTAACACATTATGCTGTAAAGGTTTAAAACTCCTGCAGTCCCTGCAAGGTCCCCCTGCTCAAGAAGTCACATGTGCAGACCCGTCTGAAGTTTGCCAATCAATACCTGGATTATTCTGTGAGTGATTGGGAGAACGTGCTGTGGTCAGATGAGACAAAAATTGAGTTTTTTGGCATTAACTCAACTCGCCGTGTTTGGTGGAAGAGAAACTCTGCCTATGACCAAAAGAACACCGTCCCCTCTGTCAAGCATGGAGATAGAAACATTATGTTTTGGGGGCGTTTCTCTACTAGTTCACCGAATCAATGGGAGAATGGATGGAGCCATGTACCGCAAAATCCTGAGTGACAACCTCCTTCCCTCCGCCAGGACATTAAAAATGGGTCGTGGCTGGGTCTTCCAGCATTCTGTAATGCTGTAGATAAGCCCCGATGTTACCTGAAAGATGAGAAAAACAAGTTAGATTATACTCACCCAGGGGCGGTCCGCCATCCGGTCCGGCGCCTCCCATCTTTTAGCGAAGCCATCTTCTTCTCTGCGTCCCATCGCGGCTCCTGCGCAGGCGACTGATCTGCCCTGGTGAGTATAATCTAACTCATTTTTCTCATCTTTCAGGTAACATCGGGGGCTTATCTACAGCATTACAGAATGCTGTAGATAAGCCCCTGATGGCGGTGGCCTCATCTCATACTCCAAAAATGGCGTGACAGATTCCCTTTAATGATTTATAGATGATCTGCAAAGAGGAGTGGACCAAAATTCCTCCTGACATGTGAGCAAACCTCATCATCAACTACAAAAAACGTCTGACTGCTGTGCTTGCCAACAAAGGTTTTGCCACCAAGTATTAAGTTTTATTTGCCAGAGGGATCAAATACTTATGTGCATGATCAGCAAGTTTAATAGCTCTGGTGAGCCTGGATGTCGCCATGACGACATCCGCTCACCATGACAACGATCGGGACCACGCGTCACGCCGCTGGGTCTTCAATCCAAAGCAGAGGGGCTGTCAGTCCCTGTGCTGGCTTCCTGAATGCTGCAATCTTGATTGCAGTATTTCGGGGGTTAGAGTGCCCGGTGTGGTCTGTGACCGCTCCTGGTACCTAGTGCCGGGTGTCCGCTGTCAGAATCAGCTGACAACCAACCGCGATCGGCCATGCACCCCCCAGGAGTGCGGCCGATCACTTAGACGTAATGATCCGTCCATGGTCAAATTGGCCCAGGTCACATTGACGGATCATTACGTCTACTGTAAGAAAGGGGTTAAAGATGTGACTGATTAAAAAGTGGCCAACCTCTTTAAGAAGTTACTAAGCCAAAAATGTACAATTCTTTGAATAAACATTCCCCAACTTCATTTCCTTCATGTTGACAAGCTCCCACCCAGGCTCCTAAAAAATCAAGAGCTTTATAGAGATTACAAATAAATTTGGTTCAGCATTGTACCAAACTGCATGAAAAGTATAGAGTACAGATTGCTATGGATAAAATTTAAAACCCATTTCCCAAAACGGCTCTTACCAGTGCTGGAACACAAGACACTTTCTTTTTGTCTCCATTATTCAAAGAAACACAAAAAATTTTTCCAAGTAACTGATCTCCAGTTTTGTCATCTTCCTCATCTTCATCACTAGACGATGTGGATGAGTCTTCCTCTGGTCTACAATATATAACAAATATAGTTGTTTGCATGTAAATTAGACATATTTCTTATATCTCCCTACTAGGGTATACCGAGCACAGGATATGTCGCTTATGTGGTCAGGGCGGTGGAGCCCAGTTTGGTGGAGTCGGGAGTTGGTATAAAATGGACCGACTCCTAAAATATATAATTGGGTACAGTAGTTCAATGCAGTTTGTGGGGAATATTTTTTTTCATAAGAATTTGGGAAAGTTATGAAATGTCATATAAATGTCTGTCCTATTCCTGATTTAAGGTCTAGACTTTTAGCTGAGATGAATCTGTGCTGCAGTTTATGTTCATGATAAGTAGTGAAGCTCCTCCTCTACAGATAAGGAAAAAAATAACAAACACACAGGGAAGGAATGCCTGCATTCATCTCAGAACTCCTGGAGTGAATAGGAAAGCAGGATTAAGGTAAGTACTTCATAAAGCATATCTAAACTTTCAATAAACTGTGCATAAATAAATAGTCCAGTACATGTTGTCTCTGTATGCTTGATGTTTTAGTTTGTTTTTCCTCTTAGCTCATGTTTGGAGAAATTAGCTGCTCTGATGACTTATATACACTTTACATAGAATGTAAGGGGAAAAACTGTTTTCTAGCATCTCAAATTTGGAAACACAGCAACAGGATCGATGAGGACATATCTATTTTTGTGTGTGTGTGTGTGTTCTGGAATATGATTCAGACAAACATGCTCCCTCCCTCCTCCCCTCTTCATAGACTGTGAAGAAATATTATTTGAAGCATTTATTAAGCTGTACCCCGAGACTAGCCTGACATTGAAAGTTCAGAGTAAAGCTAACAACATATTTTACAGACTTTATACTTTTCATCTGTCCTATTGATTTATGTAAAGATTGTTTTATTTCTATCCTAAATTATACAGTGCATGATTCCCTATTCTTGCAAGAATTACAATATACCTTATTTTTTTTACAGGACAAAATTATTTTGAGAGCGAATTTACGTAAGAAGCATCCTATGAAGTCAGCTGTGTTTGAGCATTTCAAAGTGACTCAAGATAAAAAACATTTTGTATGTCAGTGCATAAGTGACCCAGGTGAAAACAAATGCTGTGATGCCAAAATCAGTGCATACTCAGAGTGATAAAAATGCTCCTTTAAGAGCTTCCAATCTAAAAAGACATTTACAACGCTGCCACCCATAAGTTTACAAAGCTGTGATTGAAAAAGATCACAGCAGCTCCAAGAAACTAGAGCCCGGCACTTCCTGCCAAGCAAAGGAGAAAAGAGCGTCTCAAACATCAGTTACAATATACACTGCTAAAAATAATGAAGGGAATACTCAACATATCCTAGATCTGAATGAATGAAATATTTTCATTGAATACTTTTTCTGTACAAAGTTGAATGTGCTGACAACAAAATCACACAAAAATCATCAATGGAAATCAAATTTATTAACCAATGGAGGCCTGGATTTGGAGTCACCCACACAATTAAAGTGGAATGTAATGTCCTTAAAACTGGTCAAAATGATGCTCAGTAGTGTGTGTGGCCTCCACGTGCCTGTATGACCTCCCTACAACACCTGGGCATGCTCCTGATGAGGCGGCGGTTGGTCTCCTGAGGGATCTCCTCCCAGACCTGGACTAAAGCATCCGCCAACTCGTGGAAAGTCTGTGGTGACGTTGGTGGATGGAGCGAGACATGATGTTCCAGATGTGCGCAATTGGATTCAGGTCTGGGGAACGGGCGGGCCAGTCCATAGCTTCAATGCCTTCATCTTGCAGGAACTGCTGACACACTCCAGCCACATGAGGTCTGGCATTGTCCTGCATTAGGAGGAACCCAGGGCCAACCGCACCAGCATATGGTCTCACAAGGGGTCTGATGATCTCATCTCGGTACCCAATGGCTGTCAGTCTACCTTTGACGAGTACATGGAGGGCTGTGCGGCCCTCCAAAGAAATGCCACCCAACACCATTACTGACTCACTGCCAAACCGGTCAAGCTGAAGGATGTTGCAGGTAGCAGATCGCTCTCCACGGCGTCTCCAGACTCTGTCACATGTGCTCAGTGTGAACCCGCTTTCATCTGTGAAGAGCACAGGCTGCCAGAGGCAAATTTGCCAATCCTGGTGTTCTGTGGCAAATGCCAAGCATCCTGCACGGTGTTGGGCTGTGAGCACAACCCCCATCTGTGGACGTCGGGCACTCAGACCATCCTCATGGAGTCAGTTTCTAACCGTTTGTGCAGATACATGCACATTTGTGGCCTGCAGGTCATTTTGCAGGGCTCTGGCAGTGCTCCTCCCGTTCCTCCTTGCACAAAGGTGGAGGTAGCGGTCCTGCTGCTGGGTTGTTGCCCTCCTACGGCCCCCTCCAAGTCTCCTGGTGTACTGGCCTGTCTCCTGGTAGCGCGTCCAGCCTCTGGACACTATGCTGCAGACACAGCAAACCTTCTTGCCACAGCTCGCATTGATGTGCCATCCTGGATGAGCTGCACTACCCGAGCCACTTTTGTGGGTTGTAGAGTCCGTCTCATGCTACCACGAGTGTGAAAGCACAAACAACTTTCAAAAGTGACCAAAACATCAGCCAGAAAGCATTAGTACTGAGATGTGGTCTGTGGTCCCCACCTGCAGAACCACTCCTTTACTGAGTGTGTCTTAATTGCCAATAATTTCCATCTGTTGTCTATTCCATTTGCACAACAGCATGTGAAATTGATTGTCAATCAGTGCTGCTTCCTAAGTGGACAGTTTGATTTCACAGAAGTTTGATTTACTTGGTGTTATATTCTGTGGTTTAAGTGTTCCCTTTATTGAGATCTAGCCTTTGGCAGGAAAGTCCTGCAAGCTGTGGTCCCTCCCTAACCATTATTCTTTGGTAGATCTCCTGTGTGCTGTCATGGAGAGGATTAGAGAAAATAGAATTACACTTACCGGTAATTGGGTTTCTAAGACCCTCCATGACAGCACGGGTAATTACCCCCTAATAAATTATGTCATTTGATTCCTTCGTGTAAATAAATAAATCAAGCATTCACTCTTTGTGGTCCTTGGAAAACACTGGGGATTAGGGGAACGGGAGGGCTATTTAAACCTCTTGTTTCCTGTCCCTAATGAGGATGGGGAGGCAACCTCCTGTGTGCTGGCAAGGAGGGTCTTAGGCTACTTTCACACTTGCGTTTTATTGCGCAGCGCATCGTGCGCTATCGGTCGCATGCGCAATGTTCCCCTATCTTTAACATGGCGTGCGCAGGATCTATCGCTTGCATGCGTTCATCTGCGTTTGTCGTGCGCTGCGCATTTTCTAGATGTGCGCCCATACGCGCTAGACGCTACATGTTGCATTTTTTTTCCGCTCAACTACTTTAACCCCTTCAAGACCCAGCCTATTTTGACATTAAAGACCTTGCCATTTTTTGCAATTCTGACCAGTGTCCCTTTATGAGGTAATAACTCAGGAACGCTTCAACGGATCCTAGCGATTCTGAGATTGTTTTTTCGTGACATATTGGGCTTCATGTTAGTGGTAAATTTAGGTCGATAATTTTTGCGTTTATTTGTGAAAAAAATTGAAATTTGGCGAAAATTCTGAAAATTTTGTAATTTTCAAATTTTTAATTTTTATTCTGTTAAACCAGAGAGTTATGTGGCACAAAATAGTTAATAAATAACATTTCCCACATGTCTACTTTACATCAGCACAATTTTGGGAACAACATTTTTTTTTGTTAGGAAGTTATAAGGGTTAAAAGTTGACCAGCGATTTCTCATTTTTACAGCAAAATTTACAAAACCATTTTTTTTAGGGACCACCTCACATTTGAAGTCACTTTGAGGGGTCTATATGGCAGAAAATACCCAAAAGTGACAACTTTATAAAAACTGCACCCCTCAAGCTACTCAAAACTACATTCAAGAAGATTATTAACCCTTCAGGTGCTTCACAGGAACTAAAGCAACGTGGAAGGAAAAAATGGACATTTTAATTTTTCCAACAAAAATTTTCTTTTAGCATCAATTTTTTCATTTTTACATGGGCATCAGGATAAAATGGATCCTAAAATTTGTTGGGCAATTTCTCCTGAGTACACAGATACCTCATATGTGGTCATAAACCACTGTATGGGCGCACGGCAGGGCTCAGAAGGGAAGGAGCGCCATTTGACTTTTTGAATGGAAAATATGCTGGAATATTTAGCGGTTGCCATGTCGCATTTGGAGAGTTCCTGTGTGCCTAAACATTGGAGCTCCCCCACAGTGACCCCATTTTGGAAACTAGACCCCCTAAGGAACTTATCTAGATGCATAGTGATCACTTTGAACCCCCAGGTGCTTCACAAATTGATCTGTAAAAAAAAGAAAGTACTTTTTTTTCACAAAAATTTTCTTTTAGCCTCAGTTTTTTTCATTTTCACATGGGCAACAGTATAAATTGGATCCTAAAATTTGTTGGGCAATTTCTCCTGAGTACACAGATACCTCATATGTGGTCATAAACCACTGTTTGGGCGCACGGCAGGGCTCAGAAGGGAAGGAGCGCCATTTGACTTTTTGAATGAAAATATGCTGGAATATTTAGCGGTTGCCATGTCGCATTTGGAGAGTCCTGTGTGCCTAAACATTGGAGCTCCCCCACAAGTGACCCCATTTTGGAAACTAGACCCCCTAAGGAACTTATCTAGATGCATAGTGAGCACTTTGAACCCCAGGTGCTTCACAAATTGATCCGTAAAAAAAGAAAGTACTTTTTTTTCACAAAAATTTTCTTTTAGCCTCAGTTTTTTTCATTTTCACATGGGCAACAGTATAAATTGGATCCTAAAATTTGTTGGGCAATTTCTCCTGAGTACACAGATACCTCATATGTGGTCATAAACCACTGTTTGGGCGCACGGCAGGGCTCAGAAGGGAAGGAGCGCCATTTGACTTTTTGAATGAAAATATGCTGGAATATTTAGCGGTTGCCATGTCGCATTTGGAGAGTCCCTGTGTGCCTAAACATTGGAGCTCCCCCACAAGTGACCCCATTTTGGAAACTAGACCCCCTAAGGAACTTATCTAGATGCATAGTGAGCACTTTGAACCCCCAGGTGCTTCACAAATTGATCCGTAAATAAAAGAAAGTACTTTTTTTTCACAAAAATTTTCTTTTAGCCTCAGTTATTTTCATTTTCACATGGGCAACAGTATAAATTGGATCCTAAAATTTGTTGGGCAATTTCTCCTGAGTACACAGATACCTCATATGTGGTCATAAACCACTGTTTGGGCGCACGGCAGGGCTCAGAAGGGAAGGAGCGCCATTTGACTTTTTGAATGGAAAATATGCTGGAATATTTAGCGGTTGCTATGTCGCATTTGGAGAGTCCCTGTGTGCCTAAACATTGGAGCTCCCCCACAAGTGACCCCATTTTGGAAACTAGACCCCCTAAGGAACTTATCTAGATGCATAGTGAGCACTTTGAACCCCAGGTGCTTCACAAATTGATCCGTAAAAAAAAGAAAGTACTTTTTTTTTCACAAAAATTTTCTTTTAGCCTCAGTTTTTTTCATTTTCACATGGGCAACAGTATAAATTGGATCCTAAAATTTGTTGGGCAATTTCTCCTGAGTACACAGATACCTCATATGTGGTCATAAACCACTGTTTGGGCGCACGGCAGGGCTCAGAAGGGAAGGAGCGCCATTTGACTTTTTGAATAGAAAATATGCTGGAATATTTAGCGGTTGCCATGTCGCATTTGGAGAGTCCCTGTGTGCCTAAACATTGGAGCTCCCCCACAAGTGACCCCATTTTGGAAACTAGACCCCCTAAGGAACTTATCTAGATGCATAGTGAGCACTTTGAACTCCCAGGTGCTTCACAAATTGATCCGTAAATAAAAGAAAGTACTTTTTTTTCACAAAAATTTTCTTTTAGCCTCAGTTATTTTCATTTTCACATGGGCAACAGTATAAATTGGATCCTAAAATTTGTTGGGCAATTTCTCCTGAGTACACAGATACCTCATATGTGGTCATAAACCACTGTTTGGGCGCACGCAGGGCTCAGAAGGGAAGGAGCGCCATTTGACTTTTTGAATGGAAAATATGCTGGAATATTTAGCGGTTGCTATGTCGCATTTGGAGAGTCCCTGTGTGCCTAAACATTGGAGCTCCCCCACAAGTGACCCCATTTTGGAAACTAGACCCCTAAGGAACTTATCTAGATGCATAGTGAGCACTTTGAACCCCCAGGTGCTTCACAAATTGATCCGTAAATAAAAGAAAGTACTTTTTTTTCCAAAAAATTTTCTTTTAGCCTCAGTATTTTATTTTCACATGGCAACAGTATAAATTGGATCCTAAAATTGTTGGGCAATTTCTCCTGAGTACACAGTACCTCATATGTGGTCATAAACCACTGTTTGGGCGCACTGCAGGGCTCAGAAGGGAAGGAGCGCCATTTGACTTTTTGAATGGAAAATATGCTGGAATATTTAGCGGTTGCCATGTCGCATTTGGAGAGTTCCTGTGTGCCTAAACATTGAGCTCCCCACAAGTGACCCCATTTTGGAAACTAGACGCCCAAGGAACTTATCTAGATGCATAGTGAGCACTTTGAACCCCCAGGTGCTTCACAGAAGTTTATAACGCAGAGCCGCGAAAATAAAAAATATTTTTTTTTTCTCAAAAAATGATTTTTTAGCCCACTGTTTTTTATTTTCACAATGGTTACAGAGAAATTGACCCCAAAAGTTGTTGTCCAGTTTCTCCTGAGTACGCTAGTACCCCATATGTGGGGGGAACCACTGTTTGGGCACACGTCGGGCTCGGAGGGATGTAGTGACGCTTTTGAAATGCCGACTTGATGGAATGGTCTGCGGGCATCTGTTACGTTTGCAGAGCCCCTGATGTGCCTAAACAGTAGAAACTCCCCACAAGTGACCCCATTTTGGAAACTAGACCCGGCAAAGAACTTATCTAGATGTGTGGTGAGCACTTTGAAACCCCCAAGGGCTACACAGAAGTTTATAACGCCCGGGCATGAAAATAAAAAAATCATATTTTTTCCACAATCAGGATCTTTTAGTCCCCAATTTTTTTATTTTCCCAAGGGTAACATGAGAAATTAGACCCCAAAAGTTGTTGTCCAATTTGTCCTGAGTATGCTGATATCCCATATGTGGGAGAAAACTACTGTATGGGCACACGTCGGGGCTCGGATGGGAAGTAGTGACGTTTTGAAATGCCCACTTGATGGAATGGTCTTCGGGCGTCATGTTACGTTTGCAGAGTCCCTGATGTGCCTAAACAGTAGAAACTCCCCACAAGTGACCCCATTTTGGAAACTAGATCCCCCAAGGAACTCCTATAGATGTGTGATAAGCACTTTGAATCTCCAAGTCCTTCACAGAAGTTTATAACGCAGAGCCGTGAAATATATAAAATCATTTTTTTTCCACAAAAATAATTTTTAGTCCCCAATTTTTTTTCCTAATGTTAACAGGAGAAATTAGAACCCCCAAAGTTGTTGTGCAATTTTTCCCGAGTACGCTGATACCCCATATGTGGGGATAAACCACTGTTTGGGCATACGTCGGGGCTTGGAATAAAGGGAGCACTGTTTGACTTTTTGAACGCAAAATTTGCAGGAATCAATGGTGGCGCCATGTCACGTATGGAGACCCCCTGATGTGCCTAAATAGTGGAAACCCCTCAATTCTAACTCCAACCCTAACCCCAACACACCCCTAACCCCAACCCTAACCCCTACACACACCTAACCCTAATACAAACCCTAATCATAACCCTAACCCCAACACACCCCTAACCCTAATCCCAACTCTAACCATAAACCTAACTACAAGCCTAACCCTAATTCCAACCCTAACCCTAATTCCAACCCTAACCCTAATTCCAACCCTAACCCAATTCCAACCCTAACCCAAATTCCAACCCTAACCGTAATTCTAACCTTAACCCTAATGCTAACCCTAACCCTAGTTCTAACCCTAAGGCTGGGTTCATATTGCGTTTTACCAGCCCGTTCAACACGTAGCGGTGACCGGCTGGTAACGGTATAGCATAACGCGATCGTGTTATGCTATACCCGCTAGCGCAGATGAATCAGCAGATAATCAGCCGCGGATCCGCAGCAAAATCCGCCGCGGATCTGCAGCGAATCAGCAGCGAAATCCGCCGCGGATCAGCAGCGAAATCAGCCGCGGATCAGCAGCGAAATCAGCCGTGGATCAGCAGCGAAATCAGCCGCGGATCAGTAGCGAAATCAGCCGCGGATCAGCAGCGAAATCCGCTGCGGATCCGCAGCGAATCAGCAGCAAAATTAGTCGCGGATCAGCAGCGAAATCCGCCGCGGATCAGCAGCAAAATCAGCCGCGGATCCGCAGCGAATCAGCAGCGAAATCCGCCGCGGATCAGCAGCGAAATCCGCTGCGGATCCGCAGCGAATCAGCAGCAAAATCAGTCGCGGATCAGCAGCGAAATCCGCCGCGAATCAGCAGCGAAATCAGCCGCGCATCCGCCGCGGATCAGCAGCGAAATCCGACGCGGATCAGCAGCGAAATCCGACGCGAATCCGCAGCGAAATCCGCCGCGGATCAGCAGCGAAATCCGCCGCGGATCAGCAGCGAAATCAGCCGCGGATCAGCAGTGAAATCAGCCGCGGATCAGCAGCGAAATCAGCCGCGGATCAGTAGCGAAATCAGCCGCGGATCAGCAGCGAAATCAGCCGCGGATCAGCAGCGAAATCCGCTGCGGATCCGCAGCGAATCAGCAGCAAAATCAGTCGCGGATCAGCAGCGAAATCCGCCGCGGATCAGCAGCAAAATCAGCCGCGGATCCGCAGCGAATCAGCAGCGAAATCCGCCGCGGATCAGCAGCGAAATCAGCCGCGGATCAGCAGCGAAATCAGCGCGGATCAGCAGCGAAATCCGCTGCGGATCCGCAGCGAATCAGCAGCAAAATCAGTCGTGGATCAGCAGCGAAATCCGCCGCGGATCCGCAGCGAAATCCGCAGCGGATCAGCAGCGAAATCCGCCGCGAATTAGCAGCGAAATCCGCCGCGAATCAGCAGCGAAATCAGCCGCGGATCAGCAGCGAAATCCGCCGCGGATCAGCAGCGAAATCCGCTGCGGATCAGCAGCGAAATCAGTCGCGGATCCGCAGCGAAATCAGTCGCGGATCCGCAGCGAAATCAGTTGCGGATCCGCAGCGAAATCAGTCGCGGATCAGCAGCGAAATCCGCCGCGGATCCGCAGCGAAATCAGCAGCGAAATCAGCCACGGATCAGCAGCGAAATCCGCTGCGGATCTGCAGCGAAATCCGCCGCGGATCCGCAGCGAAATCCGCCACACGTTGCGGATTTTGCTGCGGATCCGCGGCGTATTTTGCTGCGGATCCGCGGCGGATTTCGCTGCTGATCTGCGGCGGATATCACTGCGCATCTGCGGCTGATTTCGCTGCTGATCCGCCGCGGATCAGCAGCGAAATCCGCCGCGGATACGCAGCAAAATACGCCGCGGATCCGCAGCAAAATCCGCAACGTGTGCACAGGGCCTAATAGGAAAAAAAAAAATAAAAAAATCTTTATTTTTTTTATTTGTCCCTACCTATGATAAAGGGGGGGTTCATTTACTTTTTTTTATTTGATCACTGTGACAGTTTATCACAGTGATCAAAATAAATTTTTGGACACTGGGGGGCGCACTGCGCATGCGCCGGCCGGCGGGCGCACTGCGCATGCGCCTGCCATTTTCCAAGATGGCGGCGCCACCATAGAAGGCATGGTCGGAGGGGAAGTCAGGGGCGTCCAGGACATCGGGATTCGGGGGGGGATGAGTAGGGTGGTCGGAAGGGCATAGGGGGGGGAGCTGTCGAAGGTGGGGCACGGAGCAAAGGAGGAGTGTTATACGCGGTGCCATCGGCTCTTTCGGTGGCGGCGGCCGATCGCCACCGTGACTACTGTGGGGGGGTCAGGTCTCGGTGTCCAGCCAGGGCAGATGCTATTGCAGCATCGGCCATGGCTGGATTGTAATATTTCACCAATTAAATTGGTGAAATATTACAGATTGCTCTGATTGGCTGTTTCACTTTTAACAGCCAATCAGAGCGATCGTGGCCACGGGGGGGTTAAGCCAACCCCCCTGTGGTGAAGAACAAAGGGTCCTGTAACTGCGGGTCGGGTGACCTTTGAGTGACCCCGATCTCCCGGCCCGCAGGAACGCGATCCTTTCATGACGCAGGGTATGCGTCATAGGTCGGATTGGCACCGACTTTCATGACGCATACGCTGTGTCAAAGGTCGGGAAGGGGTTAAAAAGTGCATGCGCACGTGTGCGCACGCTATGCGCAAAAAATAACATTATAGTCTATGGGTGCGCTTTTGCGCGCACGCGATTTTTGAGAAAATAATGTCTACACACTTGTTTAAACCACCCCCTACACAAGCAACAATGTTTGTGAGGAGTGTAGATATAAAGAAGGTGATAGAGACAGAGATGATAGAGACAGAGATGATAGAGACAAAGATGATAGAGAGAGATGATAGAGAGAGATGATAGAGACAGATGATAGAGACAGAGATGATAGAGACAGATGATAAAGATGATAGAGACAGATGATAGAGACAGAGATGATAGAGACAGATGATAGAGACAGAGATGATAGAGATAGATGATAGAGACAGAGATGATAGACAGATGATATAGATGATAGAGACAGATGATAGAGACAGAGATGATAGAGACAGAGATGAGAGACAGATGATAGAGACAGAGATGATAGAGACAGATTATAGAGACAGAGACGATAGACAGATGATAGAAATGTGACACGTAGACAACCCATGCACCGGAAAAACGCAAACGCAAGCAAAAACGCTTGAAATCGCATACAATCGCGTCCAAACGCTGCGTTTTTTGTCGTAATGCGCACGCTTATGCGACTAAATATCGCAGCGTTTACAAGCGTTTGTATGCAGGTTTTTTTTATGCGTTTGATGTGCGCTCGAAACGCATCGCAAAAAAACGCAAGTGTGAAAGTAGCCTAAGAAACCCAATTAACGGTAAGTGTAATTTTATTTTTCAACTGACAAACTACAGAAGATCAGAGATAGAGCGGTACACTCAGACGAGTCTTTTAAAGCTAGCAGGCAACTTTATTTATCAAGTACTCAAAAGAATTGGATGTTACCCGTTTTTGGGTTGCGTAAATTGCTCCTGTATGTTACTTTATGTCTCATAACACAGGGAGAGTTACGGATTATTATCTTACATGTCAGGGCTGTGGAGTCGGTAAGCCAAACCGCCGACCTCTGAATTTCCCTAACTCTGACCCCACAACACTGGTAACTACTGAGCCTGTACATAAAGTGCAGAACAGATTCATCTCACCTCCGACCCCACAACAGTGACTAGGCTGAAGTTGGTTTCTTATTCGTCCAGTTTCTTATTCAGCAATTTTCTCTTGTTTTTTATAGGTTTAACAACAAAAAATAAGCAACACAATAGTAACATATAATGCAGCGAGGTGCCCTGATGTGAATACACTTAAAAACAGCTACAAAAATTATAAAACTGGCACAAAAATGGGCATCAAAGTGGGCACCGAAGGGCGTTAATGAAAGGGTTAAATGACTTTGGGCCACTGATATAACACTGCAGACATATAGAACAGGGAAAATTGACTGAGGAAAGACGATATATGCAAAATATTTTTAAAATAATTTTCTTTATTGAGACATATTAAAAATTGATTAAAAAAATCAAGCAATGAAAACAGAAGCGGTATAGCGAAACGGCGCTGTCGGGGTGGGAGCACACTACCAGAGGCTTTATGCACATGCACTTTGTAAGTATTTAGATCTCTATTTTGTAATCCTACATAGGATAATTATTGGTTTTGCTGGTATATTACTCACTACTTGTGAAGATATACCATTTGATTATTTATCTTTGTCAGATCCTGCATTGCTCAGTATTTACATTGGATGCACATGTCACTTTATTGATACACATCTGCACATCATATATTTTTATATGCACAAAAATATCCATTTGGATACATAGGTGCATCTTGTCACATGTTTAGCTCACTGTTACAGGCACAAGGGCTCATTTTCCATTGCATTACGCAATAATACCACTTAAGCTCAGCTTGTTTCTGATAATTGCTACATGTGTTTCCTTTTTTGGGGAGTTATTTATAAGCATGTAACATTGTTACAGGTATAAGGGCTCACTTTTTCATTGCATTATGCATTAATTTATTACTTTGGTGGTTCTTATAACATCAGCACGTTTGTTTTTCATTTTAGCCATTATCAGTGTTTTTTGGTGCATACTTTATTGTCATTCTTGATACATTTTTGTGCCCTGGTTTTTCTTGTGTGCTTTTTGTTTTCATTGCTTGATTTTTTAATCAATTTTTAATAATATGTCTCAATAAAGAAAATTATTTTAAAAATATTTTGCATATATCGTCTTTCCTCAGTCAATTTTTCCTGGGGTTGTGTATTGTTATATATTCTTTGACGTTTTGCGAGTTATTGTTTAATAAGACTGTGTTAAATTCATATAGAACAGGGAGCCCCACATCAAAACCAGGTCTCTCCAGCTGGCCCAAATGGGTTCTGGGTATCAAAATGGGCAAGCAGCCGATTTTCACAGATTTGAATATGTAACTGATGTTTTTAAGGGGTTAAATGACTTTGGGCCACTGATCACACACTAAGAATACACAGAGTGATTCCCTGCATCAAACCCAGGTCTCTACAGCCTGGTCCAAATGGGTTCTGGTCATCAGAACTGGCATCAAAGTGGGCACAGTCGATTTTGGCCATTTGAATAAGTAACTTATTTTTTAGGGGTTAAATCACTTTGATCAACTGATTTCACGCTAAGGCTACATAGATACTGATGCCGCAAATCAAACCCACATCCCTCCAGCCTGGCCCAAATGGGTTCAGGGCATCAGAACTGACATCAAAGTGGGCAAACAGCCAATTTTCCATTTTGAATAAGTAACTGATGTTTTTAAGGGGTTAAATGACTTTGGGCCACTGATCTCACACTAAGAATACACAAATAGTGATGACCCATAACAAACCAAGGAATACATAATAACACACTGCGGGGAGGATCAGGGGAAAGGCTATGATGCAGGCGCTGGAGTCTTGTGACAGTTCCCGGGCAGCGCGCACTGCGCATGCCCGAGGATTGATACAAGAGCGCAGGTGCCGGACACAAACGAAAGAAAAAAAAAAAGGCAGGAGGAGGCGCGGTGACGCTGAAGAGCCATGATGGACGGCTGGGGGGAGGATGCGTCACTGGAAGAGGACATACCTCTTAGACGCATTCAAGGTATGGGGACTGATTTATAAAAGACGGATTTTGGTAAGAACTTACCTGTAAAATCCTTTTCAGAGAAGGAAGGAAGAGAGACACAGTATTCATTACTGATGGGTAGGCGGAGCCCCAGATAGGATTGACACCTCAGATTAAAAGCGTGTTGATCCGGCCCCTCCAGCTCGGGCTCCTCCTACTCAGCTCTTCAGTCGTACCCAAGCTTAAAGGAAGAGTAAAGATCACCAGCGGAGCAACATAACCCCTTCTGAAGGATAAAGAGACAGGTTATGCGTGCAATATGAAGAAAACCACAGAGTTTCAGGTACTACTCACGAACGACCTGACTACTGCGATAAGCTGGCGATGCTGGAACAGAGCCTTAGCGCGTTAACCTCAGCCCAGATAATCGCAATCAGAGGAGGGTCACGCCGCATATGAAAATACCAACACACTTCTGCCATGGTAGGGTGCTGTGTCTCTCTTCCTTCCTTCGCTGAAAAGGATTTTACAGGTAAGTTCTTACCAAAATCCGTCTTTCAACTGCAGATTGAAGGAAGAGAGCCACAGTATTCATTACTGATGGGACGTCCCAAAGCAGTTCAAAAATAAGGGTGGGAAAATACCAACAAAAGGCAGAAAACCCAACAACCTAAATAAAAGCGCAACAAGCGCTCAACATAAGTTCACTGAGAACTTTAAACTACAGCTGCATGCAGAACCCTACGCCCCAGGGCTGCATCAGCAGAAGCACTGACGTCCACCTTATAAAACCTTGTAAAAGTGTGGACGGAGCGCCAAGTCGCCGCCCGGCAGAGTTGAGCTGCCGAGGCCCCTTGATGGAAAGCCCACGATGAAGCCACAGCTCTCGTGGAATGAGCTCGAATCTTAACTGGGCAAGATTCACCCTGAAGACGGTAAGCTTCCAAAATGGCTGACCGAATCCAACGAGCTATAGAGTCCTTGGAAACTCGGTGACCACGCCGACGACCTGCTGGAATCACAAACAGGGAGTCAGACTTGAGAAAAACTTGAGTAATAGACAAGTAAAACTTCAAAGCCCGCACTAAATCCAATGTGTGCAAGGCCCGCTCTTTCGCATTCTTTGGTTCCGGACAGAGTGAAGGCAACACAATATCCTGGTTAACATGAAATTGTGACACCACCTTAGGTAAAAAATCACCCCGTGTACGAAGTACTACACGATCCGGAAAAAACTCCAGAAAAGGAGGTGAGCATGAAAGAGCTGCCAACTCAGAAACCCTTCTCAAAGAGGTGACTGCCACTAGGAAGGCCACCTTCCAAGAAATTAAAGAAAGACTAGCAGAGTCCATAGGCTCAAAAGGCTTATGCTGAAGAGCCTCCAAAACAAGGTTGAGCCGCCAAGGAGATACAGGTGTTATCCGCGGCGGAAACTGACGGGTTATTCCACGAAAAAAGGAACGTACGTCTCTGCGCGAGGCGATAGCCCTCCGAAAAAGTAAGGACAGAACAGAAATCTGACCCCTCAGGGTGCTAACTGCCAAACCTTTATCCAACCCGTGTTGTAAAAAAGCTAACAAATTGGGAATAGAAAATTTTCTCGGGTCCTTTGAAGAACTCGAACACCACAAAAAGAAGGCTTCCCAAGTCCTGTGGTAAATCTTAGTAGTAGCCGGACTCCTAGCCGCTCGCAGAGTAGCAATGACTTTGGCTGAGAAACCTCTACGGGTCAATATTTCGGTCTCAAGAGCCACGCCGTCAAACGCAGAGACTCCAAGTCCGGATGACAAACTGGCCCCTGAGACAACAGGTCCAGTCGAAGAGGAAGTGGAAACGGAGGTGCCGCTAATAGCGACATTAGTGTCGAGAACCACGTCCTTCTTGGCCAATCTGGAGCTATCAAGATAGCTGAGATTCTCTCTAGTCTGATCCGACGCAGCACCAGAGGAAGTAGGGATATTGGCGGGAACACGTAGACTAGCTCGAACTGGTCCCACTGAGCAACTAGAGCATCCACCGCCACAGCCTTCGGGTCCTTGTACCTGGACATAAACGTCAGTAGCTTGGCATTGGACCTGGATGCCATCAAATCCACTTGGGGAGTTCCCCATCGGGAGCACAGCAGTGCAAAAACTTCCGAATGAAGACTCCATTCTCCGGGATCCATCTTCTCGCGACTGAGAAAGTCCGCCGTAACATTCTGAACCCCTGGAATGTGGATCGCCAAAATGGCTGGTACTATGGCCTCGGCCCACATCAGGATCCGGGACACCTCCAACATGAGCCTGGAGCTCCTTTTCCCGCCTTGGTGATTGATATACGCGACCGCCGTCGCATTGTCTGTCTGCACTCGGACTGGCCGACCACTCAAAGGAACCGTCCAGTGTTGGAGGCAAAGAAAAATCGCCCTCAATTCCAGGATGTTGATCGGTAGAACAGACTCTTCCGATGACCACACCCCCTGAATCCAGAGATCGTTCCAAACACCCCCCCAGCCCGTCAGGCTGGCATCGGTGGTTATGACCGACCACTTCGGAGGGAGGAAGGACTTCCCCAGGGATAACGCTCTTGGACGTAACCACCATCCTAGGGATTCTCGCACCCCGCGAGAAATGGTGACACTGCAATCCAGTGATTGCGACCGACTCCAACGACTCAGTATGAACCTTTGGAGAGCCCTGGAATGAAACTGGGCAAACGGAATTGCCTCCATGGATGCCACCATTAATCCCAGAAGACGCATACACTTCCGAAGAGACATTGCTGTCGAGGATTTCATGATCTGTACATGTCGAAGAAGACATGACTGTTTGTCCAGAGGTAGGGAAACTATCGCCTGTACCGTGTCGAAATGCATCCCCAAAAAGAGGATCGCTCGCGACGGTTCCAGAAACGACTTCTCCCAATTGACCAAACCGAAGTCCTTCAGAAGCTGAAGAGACAAATCGCGAGCCGTCACTGCCTCCTCCTCCGAGGAAGCCACGATCAAAAGATCGTCCAGATAAGGAAGGATCGTAATCCCCTGTCTTCGAAGAATTGCCATGAGGGGCGCCAGAATTTTTGTAAAGACTCTGGGCGCTGAGGCTAAGCCGAAAGGCAGAGCCACGAACTGGTAGTGATCCTGACCTATGGCAAACTGAAGAAAACGCTGATGAGCCCTTCCGACGGGAACATGCAAATAGGCGTCGCAAATGTCGATTGACACCAAAAAATCGTTCTGCGACAGAGCTGCTACAACGGAGCGAAGCGACTCCATGCGAAATTTCCGGGTGTGGACATGCCGATTCAATCTTTTGAGATCCAGAATCGGACGAAATTTGTTCTCCTTTTTGGGAACCACAAAGAGGTTGGAGTAAAAACCTTTTCCCCGGTCCTCTGACGGAACCGGTATCACCACACCCTTCTGTAGGAGAAAATCGACCTCTCGCTGCAGAGCGACAAAAAGCTCGGGCTCTGACGGAATGCGAGACTGGCAAAAAGTGTTTGGGGGTCGAGAAGAGAGCTCTATGAAATAGCCTGCCGACACGACCCGCGTTACCCAGGAATCTGGAACGCGAGACATCCAAGTCGCCTTGAACTGGAGCAGGCGACCCCCCACTCGAGAGTCCTCGAGTGGACCCCTGGCGTCAGTCCGTCTTGGCGGGCTTCTTGTCAGATTCCCGCTTGTCTTGACGAAAATTCTGCTTCCAGGGAGTGCGAGATTTCTGGGTGGACTTTTTTCCCGAGAAAAAAGAACGACCCGATCCCCAAGAGGACTGACCGAATCGTCCCCGGCCCCGAAAGGACCGTCGACCACTATAGACACCAGGCTTGCTAGATACAGAAGCCACGGCCCTACGCTGTGGTAACGCTGCTTCTTTTGCCTTTGCTTTGGTAATCAGCTCTGTGAGGTCAGATCCAAAAAGATGACCACCCTTATAAGCTAAGGCCAGTAAACCTTGTTTGGAGACCGTGTCCCCGGTCCACTGTCTGAGCCATAAAGCTCTTCTGACTGTGACCGCTGCAGCTTGCGCCCTGGACAGAAGAGACGCCGTATCCAGACCCGCATCATAGATATAACGGGCTGCAGTATCTAACCATTCGACAATCTCCTCCATGTCAGATAACGGAGATCCATTTTGCAACGCTGTCCTTAGACGTTCTAGCCAGCCTAGAGAAGCCCTAGAAGCACACATGGATCCTAGCACCGCTCGGAAACCATGACCCGCGGCCTCATAGTTTGATTTTGCCGCCATCTCCGTTTTTCTGTCCAACGGTTCCTGCAAACTCGCCTTCCCTTTGACAGGAAGCAATGAGGTTTTGCTAAGCTGTGATAACGAAACATCCACTTCAGGAGAAGGAGTCCAATTATCCTTCAACTCCGCAGAACACGGATAAAGTGCGTCAAAGAACCGCGTTCCACGAAAACGTTATCTGGACACAGACGTTCCTTCTCTATTACACTATTAGTCATCCAGAGCTGGCAATGTTGATCTCGACGTACGGTACTCCTGGTACATTCGTGCTGATTTTCCAGGACGACTAGTTACCACCTCCGGTAACTGTAAAACCTCTCTCATGGCTTCAATAAATGCCTCCGTACGTCTCACAAGAGAAGAACGCCCCTGCCGTTCCTCCTTGTCTGAATCGGATATCTCTCCATCCGAACTTAAAGGGGAACCCTGTCCACCATCCAAATCAGAAGCGTCTGATTCGCTACGCGGAAAAGACGGTAACGGCCTGTGTCGCTTCCTATCCTGAGAGGATCTAGCTGACACATATTGACCTAAAAGGTTAGACAAGCTATTAAGCGAACGAGCAATATCATCCAATTTTTGCATCACTGCGACCTTCAACCGCAGCGCTGGACGCTGTTGAGGTCTGCGTATCAGATTGCCGAAGCGGAACTGGAACATGGTCCGCGGCTTCTGAACTCTGTTCAGACATGCCTCACCTGTATATAGTAGGTCAAACGGCAGTACCAGCAAAAAATGTGGCTTTTTTTTTTTTTTTTTGCAAAAAAAGGAGGCGCTGAAGGGTTAAAGCTCTCTAACAGATGGAGCTACCCCAACGGTATTAGTAAAGAAAAAACGCTGGCAGAAATAACCCTCAGGAAGGGTTAATGTCGCAGACTCCCCACAAATAATATTGTGTGAGTCCCAGCTAAAAATCAAGGTCTCTATTGAGACTGCAGCTGCAGGATAGCAATCTCTGCGCTGCAGGGTGAGGAATTAACACTCACCCAGCTGGCCGTGGTGACTGGGACGAGAGGAGCGTCTGAGGAGCCCGGGAGCCTTAGTAATGGCCGCCGCAGAGAGGGAGCCGGAAGAGAAGCATCAGAGCGCGCGTCTTCCTGCACAAAAGACCGGGAAGCGTTAGGCCACGCCCCCGCCGGCTCAAAAAATGAGCGCTAACTCCCTCGCTCCTGCTCCCCCCCCTGTCCTGCAGGCATCTGCCTGCGGACAAAAGTAAGCACAAACACCACATTTACATGTAACAGCACTGCCACCGCAGCGCTGAAAGTCACACTGATAACATGTAATAGCGCTGCCACAGCAGACGCTAAAGCACTCACACAATAATAATAAAGATTGCGGAGTACTCACCAGCTTAGCGCCACAGGGACCCCTCAGGATTTGTGGCACTTGTGCCCATGCTTCCCCCAGGGCGAGGAACGCAGTGACCCCAGTGTGCGGTTTGCGCCCCCGCCAGGGAAGCTCTCCTCATCCCCCAGGGCCGGCAAGATTCTGCAGGGACCATTATGTAATTACAGATCCGCCAAGGGAGAGGTTGGGGTACAGCAGCGCTGAGACCCCTGAGACCTCTAGACCACCTCTGGTGATCCAAGTCTCCTGTCCGATATAAAATAATAAAATCTTCTGAGGAGCTGCATCAGCAGCGACTATCCTTTGAGACCTCAAATCTTAGACTGAAGAGCTGAGTAGGAGGAGCCCGAGCTGGAGGGGCCGGATCAACACGCTTTTAATCTGAGGTGTCAATCCTATCTGGGGCTCCGCCTACCCATCAGTAATGAATACTGTGGCTCTCTTCCTTCAATCTGCAGCTGAAACTAAATATTTCAGCGTTGCAGGGGCACAGAAGAGTCACCTTCACACACTGCTGCATTAGTGCTGCTGAAGGTGGCTCTTAAACTTCAAAACGGCCGGGGTAGGGGGGTGACAAGTTCTCTTTAAGGGGTTAAATTGGATGTTGTTGGCTTAATTGGCTGTTTGCACACTTTGATGCCAAGAACCCATTTGGGCCAGGCTAGAGACCTGAGCTTGATATTGGGCATCACTATCTATGTATTCTTAGTGAGAGATCAGTGGCCCAAAGTCAATTACCCCCTTAAAAACACCCGTCACTTACTCAAATCTGTGAAAATTGTCTGTTTGCGCACTTTGATGCCAATTCTGATGCCCAGGACCCATTGGGCCAGGTTGGAAGGACATGGTTTTGATGTAGGGCATCACTATATGTGTATTCTCAGTGTGAGATCAGTGGCCCAAAGTTATTTAACCCTTTCATTAATGCCCTTCGGTGCCCACTTTGATGCCCATGTTTGTGCCAGTTTTATAGTTTTGTAGCTGTTTTTAAGTGTATTCACATCAGGGCACCTCACTCCATTGTATGTTATTATTGTGATGCTTGTTTTTTGTTGTTAAACCTATAAAAAGCAGAAAAGAAAAAATTGCCGAATAAGAAAACGACGAATAAGAAACCAACTTCAGCATAGTACGACACTGGCAACTACTGAGCATGTGCATAAAATGCAGCACAGATTCATCTCACCTAAAGGCCGAGGTCTTAGATCAGGAACAGAACAGACATTTATAGGGCATTTCATAACTTTCCCAAATTACTATGAAAATATTTACAGCACATCCTGCACTGATCTTAGGAGTCAGAGTCCGTGCATTTTAAACTGACTCCACCAAAATGGACACCGACTGACTCCAAAGCCCTGATACTTGTCATTCTGAACTGGGTGGTTATTTATACCAATGCCCCTCCTGGCATATCGGTAAGATGACATGGGATTTTAAAACCTGTGTCAACCATCACTGATATGCCATTAGGAAACAGAGACTAGTGTCAAATCAAGGCAGTCATCTTGTTCATACCAGAAAACAGTCAAAATATAGAATTATCGAGCACGTCCCACCTCTTTGATAGGCAGGAGATAAGGTATATTGACATAGAAAGACGTTGAGTCAATATGTAAATTAAAATCTTGGGAGACCTATTTAATGCGGAATATAAAAGGAATGCGCTCACAAAGGAAGGTGGCTAGTCTGAAACTCGGAGGACTTGTTCTCTGAAGCAGTATGAGCTTTATATGTGATTATTACTTAGTAATTTGTCTTGTTTTTATTCCTACAGATCAGTGACTGATAAGTCATTGTTCAGATGATTACAGATGACCTGCTATATGACTTTAACAGCCTTGATCCTTCACATTGTTTTTCTGAAAGTTAAGATATACAGTGGGGAAATAAGTATTTAGTTAGCCACCAATTGTGCAAGTTCTCCCACTTAAAAAGATGAGAGGCTTGTAATTGACATCATAGGTAGACCACAACTATGAGAGTCAAAATGAGAAAACAAATCCAGAAAATCACCTTGTCTGATTTGGTAAAATTTATTTTACAAGTTTAGTGGAAAATAAGTGTATGTCCTGCACTTATGAGGGGATCCATGCCCTGTTGATGGCTGTAGAAACCCAATTCAATCTCAGGGGGTACTTATCAAGAGAAAAAAACAGAAAAAAAAGAGCCCTTATTTTTGAAGGGTTCTTTTTTTCTGTTTTTTCCTGTGATGGCTGTACTTCCTGCACTTATTATGAGGGTATCCATGCCCTGTGATGGCTGTACATCCTGTACTTATGAGGGGATCCATGCCCTGTGATGGCTGTACATCCTTGCACTTATTATGAGGGGATCCATGCCCTGTGATGGCTGCACATCCTGCACTTATTGTGAGGGGATCCATGCCCTGTGAAGGCAGCACATCCTGCACTTATTGTGAGGGGATCCATGCCCTGTGATGGCTGCACATCCTGTACTTATTATGAGGGGATCCATGCCCTGTGATGGCTGTACATCCTGTACTTATTATGAGGGGATCCATGCCCTGTGATGCCTGTACATGTCCTGCACTTATTATGAGGGGATCCATGCCCTGTGATGGCTGTACATGTCCTGCACTTATTATGAGGGGATACATGCCCTGTGATGGCTGCACATCCTGCACTTATTGTGAGGGGATCCATGCCCTGTGAAGGCTGCACATCCTGCACTTATTGTGAGGGGATCCATGCCCTGTGATGGCTGCACATCCTGTACTTATTATGAGGGGATCCATGCCCTGTGATGGCTGTACATCCTGTACTTATTATGAGGGGATCCATGCCCTGTGATGCCTGTACATGTCCTGCACTTATTATGAGGGGATCCATGCCCTGTGATGGCTGCACATCCTGCACTTATTATGAGGGGATCCATGCCCTGTGATGGCTGTACATCCTGTACTTATTGTGAGGGGATCCATGCCCTGTGATGGCTGCACATCCTGCACTTATTATGAGGGGATCCATGCCCTGTGATGGCTGCACATCCTGCACTTATTATGAGGGGATCCATGCCCTGTGATGGCTGCACATGTCCTGCACTTATCGTGAGGGGATCCATGCCCTGTGATGGCTGCACATGTCCTGCACTTATTATGAGGGGATCCATTTCCTGTGATGACTGCACATGTCCTGCACTTATTATGAGGGGATCCATGCCCTGTGATGGCTGCACATCCTGCACTTATTATGAGAGGATCCATGCCCTGTGATGGCTGTACATCCTTGCACTTATTATGAGGGGATCCATGTCCTGTGATGACTGCACATGTCCTGCACTTATAATGAGGGGATCCATGCCCTGTGATGGCTGTACATGTCCTGCACTTATTATGAGGGGATCCATGCCCTGTGATGGCTGTACATGTCCTGCACTTATTATGAGGGGATCCATGCCCTGTGATGGCTGTACATGCCCTGCACTTATTATGAGGGATCCATGCCCTGTGATGGCTGCACATCCTGCACTTATTATGAGGGGAACCATGCCCTGTGATGGCTGTACATGTCCTGCACTTATTATGAGGGGATCCATGCCCTGTGATGGCTGCACATCCTGCACTTATTATGAGGGGAACCATGCCCTGTGATGGCTGTACATGTCCTGCACTTATTGTGAGGGGATCCATGCCCTGTGATGGCTGCACATGTCCTGCACTTATTATGAGGGGATCCATGCCCTGTGATGGCTGTACATGCCCTGCACTTATTATGAGGGGATCCATGCCCTGTGATGATGGCTGCACATCCTGCACTTATTATGAGGGGAACCATGCCCTGTGATGGCTGTACATGTCCTGCACTTATTATGAGGGGATCCATGCCCTGTGATGGCTGCACATCCTGCACTTATTATGAGGGGAACCATGCCCTGTGATGGCTGTACATGTCCTGCACTTATTGTGAGGGGATCCATGCCCTGTGATGGCTGCACATGTCCTGCACTTATTATGAGGGGATCCATGCCCTGTGATGGCTGGACATGTCCTGCACTTATTATGAGGGGATCTATGTCCTGCACTTATTATGAGGGGATCTATGTCCTGCACTTATTATGAGGGGATCTATGTCCTGCACTTATTATGAGGGGATCCATGCCCTGTGATGGCTGCACATGTCCTGCACTTATTATGAGGGGAACCATGCCCTGTGATGGCTGTACATGTCCTGCACTTATTATGAGGGGATCCATGCCCTGTGATGGCTGCACATGCCCTGCACTTATTATGAGGGGATCCATGCCCTGTGATGGCTGTACATGTCCTGCACTTATTATGAGGGGATCCATGCCCTGTGATGGCTGTACATGTCCTGCACTTATTATGAGGGGATCCATGTCCTGCACTTATTATGAGGGGATCCATGCCCTGTGATGGCTGCACATCCTGCACTTATTATGAGGGGATCCATGCCCTGTGATGATGGCTGTACATCCTGCACTTATTATGAGGGGATCCATGCCCTGTGATGGCTGTACATGTCCTGCACTTATTATGAGGGGATCCATGTCCTGCACTTATTATGAGGGGATCCATGCCCTGTGATGGCTGCACATCCTGCACTTATTATGAGGGGATCCATGCCCTGTGATGATGGCTGCACATGCCCTGCACTTATTATGAGGGGATCCATGCCCTGTGATGGCTGTACATGTCCTGCACTTATTATGAGGGGATCCATGCCCTGTGATGATGGCTGTACATGTCCTGCACTTATTATGAGGGGATCCATGCCCTGTGATGGCTGCACATCCTGCACTTATTATGAGGGGATCCATGCCCTGTGATGGCTGCACATCCTGCACTTATTATGAGGGGATCCATGCCCTGTGATGGCTGCACATGTCCTGTGTCATGGAGGTGCGCAGTTCCCGCCCGCCATTACCTATCAGAATCAATCATGTACAGGGACTCCCAGGACACGTCCATCACGCTGGGCCCGGCTGCGTCCAGCTCGTTGTCAGTGTCACTGTGGTAGTCATCGTCTGGGTCACTGTGGTGTATCTGTGCGAGTTTCTCCCCCAGCCTCTGCCAGCGCTGCTCCATCCTTGCGCTCCAGCCTTCCTCCGCCTCGCTGTGCAGGTGCTGGATGCCCTCGGCCGCCCAGGCCTCCTCCAGGTACCGCTCGCATCTTGCTTCCAGCTCCCTGCGCCTGGCGGCCTCCCCGTCGCTCTCATAGTCCTCCTCCACCTCTGCCTGTGACACGATCTCCATTTCGACCACTTCATCCATTCCGCCGTCTTCTTCCACCTCATAGAACAGCCCAACCACACACAGCAGGGCTTCCATGGCTACGGTGCTGCGCGGGGCCCTGTGCGCGCTCCTCTCCGGAGCGGACGGGTCCTTCTGCCCGCCCTGCTCCTCACTTATTGGCTGCCGTCTGTCACTAGGCGCTGCTGCAGCTGCCACATTCCCGCGCTGCGCAGTGGTCTCCCAGGAAGAGCTGAGGCGCGTCACGTAGTCAGGCAGACGCTGCAGGGTACAGTCTGTGTCTGGGGGCGCGCCGACAGCGGCGCCATCAGTAACCAGGCGACAGCTGCCAATCCCCGGGCATCCGGGGTCCAGGATTGTGGCCCCAGTTGTGTCTGCTGAAGGGTGCTCTCAGATAACACCAATGGGGCAGGCATATACCTCCCAACTTTTGAAGATGGGAAAGAGAGCCAAGGTAAGATAAAGAAAGAACAGAGATAGAGAAAGAAAGAAAGAAAGAAAGGAGAGAAAAAGATGGGAAAGAAAGAGAACAGAAAGAAAGAACAGAGAGAAAGAAAGGGGAAAGAGAACAGAGAGAATAAGGAAGAACAGCGAAAGAAAGAACAGAGAGAAAAAGATGGGAAAGAAAGAGAACAGAAAGAAAGAGGGGAAAGAACAGAGAAAAAGGAAGAACAGAGAGAAACGGGAAAGAAAAAGAACAGAGAAAGAGAAAGAAAAAAAAGATTAGAGTGAGAAAGAAATAAAGATTCTATAAAGATACTATAGCAGCCCAGCTCACATTGTAATGCCCACCTGAGCCTCCCAATGCAGGATAGATCATGATCCGCTCACATGACCGACATCCCCGATTCCAAGGCGATCCCGCTGTCCGCGCTGTTGGAGGATACGGTGATGGATCTGAAGCATTCCCTGAAGTGCCTCCATGGTTCCGTCACAATCGCCTCCTGAAATTACCTAATTTCCGGTTAGCTTCTAGCACATCACTTCCAGTGGAACGTCACGTGCGAGTTTTAAAGTGCTCCTTGGGGCTCCACCGTGTACTCCTGTGTCCACGGGAAAAGTAAGCTCCCGGCAGGGCTCTCAAATTCGGGACTGTCCCGCTGGATCTGGGATGGTTGGGAGGTATGAATGCTCCCCACCATACACCTTGTACACGCACGGTTCCGCTCCGTACACCTCGCGCACACACGGCTCCGCTCTTTACAACTTGCGCACACACAGCTCCACTCCGTAAACCTTGTACACATGCAGCTCTGCTCTGTACACCTTGTACACACATGGCTCCGCTCTGTAAACCTTGTACACATGCGGCTTTGCACCATACACCTCGTACACACACGGTTCTGCTCCGCTCCGTACACACACGGCTCAAGCACGGAGCCCTGTGTGTACGGAGCTGAACGGCTCAGCTCTGTACACCTCGTACAAACTGCTCCGTTTCGTACACCCCATACACAAACAGCACTGCTACATCCACCTCGTACACAAATGGCTCTGCTACATCCACCTCGTACACACACGGCTCCGCTCCGTACACCTCGTACACACACGGCTAAGCTCCGTACACCTCATACACAGGGCTCCGTTTCGTGCGCCCGGTACACACACACAGCACTGCTACATCCACCTCGTACACACACGGCTCCGCTACATCCACCTTGTACACACACGGCTCCGCTCCATACACCTCGTACACACACGGCTCCGCTCCGTACACCTCGTACACACACGTGTTGTGTTATGGTAGCTGAGGAGAATAAGCAAAAACGGCAATACACCAGAGAGGCTGGAACCTATTGGATTGCAGTAACCTGAACTAACCACACAACTAGAGGTAGCCGTGGAGCGTTCCTACGTTGATCCTAGACGCCTCGTCACAGCCTGAGAGTTAACTACACCTAAAGGCAGAAAGATGAAAGCTATCTGCCCCGGAGCAGATCCCCAAAGAAAATAGGAAGCCCCCAAACATGTAATGGCGGTTAGACAAGAAGAAACACGGACACAGACAGAAAATAGAATGAGAAAACGCTGGGGCCCAATCTGTCTAGACAGAAAAGTACAGGAAAGGATACTCACTGCAATCCAAAAAAAACCCCTAAAAAATACCAACTCTTCTGATTGCAAAAACACCTGAGATCACACGATTTCTACCACCTAAATCAGATCTCTGGTGTAAAACTAAACCGCAGCCACTGAAAAAACAGGAAATAGCAAATGAACAAATAACAGTGGCTCAGATAAACTGAGAGCAGCACAAGCCCCCGGAGGGGACCTGGCTGACCTCCACAGAAGTGCAGGGAACAATGCAAAAAGCAAGCACAAAAATAAAAGCAGAAAATATCTTATCTGATAGCAGAAGATGCAGGCAAGACTCAGCAAACTTCCAAATTAACCAGGAACCACAATTGAGACAAGAACAATTGATCACTGGCAACCATCATGGGAGGGAACCTCCCTTATATCAGACCAGTCAGTGATCCCAGATTGCCATTCCTCGCTGAAAGGTTCAGTACCCTCTGCTCAGAAACCATCTCTAGCACATTCATAACAGTACCCCCCCTTGAGGAGGGGTCACCGAACCCTCACTTCTGCAACCAGGCCGATCAGGATGAGCTCGGTCATAGGCACGGATCAGTCTCCTAGCATGGATATCCGAAGCAAACACCCAAGAATTGTCCTCCTGACCATAACCTCTCCACTTAACCAAATACTGGAGTTTCTGTCTAGAAAAACGAGAATCCAATATTTTCTCAACCACATACTCCAGATTGCCCTCAACCAAAACAGGGTCAGGAGGCGCAGCCATAGGAACCACTGGCTCGACAAACCTCTTCAATAAGGACTTGTGGAACACGTTATGGATCTTAAATGTCCCTTGAAGAAGCAAACGGAAGGAAACAGGATTAAGAATCTACATGATCTTATAAGGTCCAATGAACCTAGGCTTAAACTTTGGAGATGCAACCCTCATAGAGATATTTCTTGAGGACAACCAAACCAAGTCCCCCACTTTAAACCGAGGACCATCAGTCCTATGCCGGTTGGCAAACCGATGGGCCTTCTCCTGAGAGAGAGACAACCTCTCCACTACCTGGTCCCAAATCTGCTGCATTCGCTCCACAACAGAGTCAACACCTGGACAGACAGAAGCCTCCTCCTGTCCCGAAGAAAATCGAGGGTGAAACCCAAAATTGCAGAAAAATGGAGACATCAAGGTGGCAGAGCTAGCCCTATTATTAAGAGCAAACTCAGCCAAAGGCAAAAAAGAGACCCAGTCATCTTGATCAGCAGACATAAAACATCTCAAATAAGTCTCCAAGGTCTGGTTTGTTCTCTCGGTTTGTCCATTGGTCTGAGGATGAAAAGCAGAGGAGAAAGATAATTGAACACTAAGTTTAGAACAAAATGTCCTCCAAAATCTGGAAACAAACTGGACTCCTCTGTCAGACACAATGTTCTCCGGAATGCCATGTAACCGAACCATGTGCTGAAGGAACAAAGCCACCAATTCGGAGGAGGAAGGTAACTTAGGTAATGGCACAAGATGTATCATCTTGGAAAACCTATCACAGATTACCCAGATAACGGTCATTCTCTGAGAAACAGGGAGGTCGGAAATAAAATCCATAGAGATATGGATCCATGGCCTCTTGGGCACACGTAATGGCATTAACAAACCACTAGAGCGAGAGCAAGGCTTGGAGCGAGAGCAAGTCCCACAGGACTGCACAAATTCCCTGACGTCACGAGACAAAGTAGGCCACCAAAAGGACCGACTCACCAAGTCTCTGGTACCAAAAATCCCAGGAGGACCAGCCAACGTGGAACAATGAATCTCAGACATCACACTCTTCTTCCACTGGTCTGGGACAAACAATTTCCCAATAGGGCAGCGCTCAGGTTTATCCTCCTGACACCCTTCCTGAGCCAGTCTCAAATTGGGCGAGATGGCGGAAAGAACTACACCCTCTTTCAAAATAACAGTAGAATCAGATAACTCAGGAGAGTCCGCAAAGAAAGTCCTCGAGAGGGCATCCGCCTTAACATTCTTAGTGCCAGGAAGAAAAGAAACCACAAAATTAAAACGTGTGAAAAACAAGGCCCACCTGGCCTGTCTAGGATTAAGTCGCTTGGCTGATTCAAGATAAACCAAATTCTTATGGTCCATGAGGACCACCACCTGATGTTTGGCTCCTTCCAGCCACTCTTCAAAGGCCCACTTCATGGCCAATAACTCCCGATTACCCACGTCATAATTACGTTCAGTTGGAGAAAATTTTCGAGAGAAAAAGGCACAAGGGTTACTCTTAGAGGTCTCTGGATCTCTTTGGGACAAAACGGCACCTGCCCCAATTTCAGAGGCATCAACCTCCACCTGAAACGGTAGAGAAACATCAGGCTGCCGTAGAACAGGAGCAGAAGTGAATCTCTGCTTAAGTTCCTGAAACGCAGAGACTGCCTCAGGAGGCCAGTTCACCACATCAGAACCCTTTTTGGTCAAATCAGTCAATGGTTTAACAATACCGGAGAAATTACCAATAAAGTTACGATAAAAATTGGCAAAACCCAAAAATCTCTAAAGAGCCTTTAATGAAGTAGGTTGGACCCAATCACAGATGGCCTGAACCTTGACCGGGTCCATTTCAATAACAGACGGAGACAAAATGAATCCCAGAAATGAGACCTTCTGTACGCCAAAAAGACACTTTGATCCCTTCACATACAGTGTATTCTCTCTCAAAATCTGGAACACAATCCGAACATGTTTCACATGAGAGTCCCAGTCATTGGAAAAAATCAAGATATCATCCAAATAAACAATCAGAAATTTATCCACAAAATCCCTGAAAATATCATTCATGAAGGATTGGAAGACGGAAGGAGCATTAGTGAGCCCAAAGGGCATCACTAGGTACTCAAAATGCCCCTCTGGGGTATTAAACGCCGTCTTCCATTCATCCCCGTGCTTAATGCGAATAAGGTTATACGCCCCTCTGAGGTCAAGCTTGGTAAACCAACTAACACGTTTCACCCTGGAAAACAGGTCAGAAATCAAGGGTAACAGATATTGATAATTCACAGTGATCTTATTCAAGAGACGATAATCAATACACGCAGGGCCAGCTCCAGGTTTTTATGGGCCCCGGGCGAAAGAGCCTCAGTGGGCCCCTTTAACACAGACCACAATTCATGATGCACAGATACGTCAGAAAATATAGGTACAGTACAATGCCAAATACTTCACTTCTTCCATTACATGAGTGATATCTATTGTAAATTGTACAATAGCTCAAAAAACGCCAAATCCTCGCAGCGCACAGTACAGACTGGACAGTACAGTCCTGCATACAATATTATGGGCACTACATAGTCTCCCCTCATCACCCATATAATACCCCATGCAGGATGTCACCCCCCCATCACCCATATAATGCTCCATACAAAATACTGGACCCAATATAATGCTCCATACAAAACACTGGACCCAATATAATGCTCCATACAGGATACTGGTCCCCATATAATGCTCCATACAGGATACTGGTCCCCATATAATGCTCCATACAAAATATGGAACTCTCCTCTGCGCTGTGCTGCGTTCTGCACTGTTACGGCTCAGGAAAGGGCGCTGTGGAAAGACTCCCCATTATCATCATCATTGCCTCCCCATCATCATCGCCTCCCCATCATCATTGCCTACCCATCATCATCATTGCCTCCTCATCATGATCATTGCCTCCCCATCATCATCATGGCCTCCCCATCATCATCAATGCCTGCCCATCATCATTTCCTCCTCATCATCATCAATGCCTGCCCATCATCATCATCGCCTCCCCATCATCATCGCCTCCCCATTATCATCAATGCCTGCCCATCATCATCATCGCATCCCCATCATCATCATCATGGCCTCCCCATTATCATCAATGCCTGCCCATCATCATCATGTCCTCCCCATCATCATCAATGCCTGCCCATTATCATCAATGCCTCCCCAGCATCATCAATGCCTGCCCATTATCATCAATGCCTCCCCATCATTATCATTGCCTCCCCATCATCATCATGGCCTCCCCATTATCATCAATGCCTGCCCATCATCATCATGGCCTCCCCATCATCATCAATGCCTGCCCATTATCATCAATGCCTGCCCATCATCATCATCGCCTCTCCATCATCATCATGACCTCCCCATCATCATCAATGCCTGCCCATTATCATCAATTCCTCCCCATCATTATCATTGCCTCCCCATCATCATCATGGCCTCCCCATTATCATCAATGCCTGCCCATCATCATCATGGTCTCCCCATCATCATCAATGCCTGCCCATTATCATCAATGCCTGCCCATTATCATCATCGCCTCCCCATCATCATCAATGCCTCCCCATCATCATCATCATCACTGCCCTCCCCCCACCACATACATACATACACACACACATACACAAAGCACCGCACTACATACACACACACTGATACACACAGACACACACACAGACACATCACATCTCACCTGTCCGGCGTCCGTGCGCTCTCTGCCACAGCCGGCCGCTGAATGATGACGTCATTCAGCGGC
Source organism: Oophaga sylvatica (assembly GCA_033576555.1). Taxonomy (NCBI): domain Eukaryota; kingdom Metazoa; phylum Chordata; class Amphibia; order Anura; family Dendrobatidae; genus Oophaga; species Oophaga sylvatica. Next base: position 389,359,526 of record JARQOD010000005.1, on the reverse strand, counting down.
GCTGCTGTGAGAGGAAGCGCAGGCGCCCCCTGGAGACCGCAGCAGAGGCACGGGGCTCAGAGGTAAGTATTACGTCGGCTGCTGCCGGGGCCCTGAGCAAGCAGGGGGGCCCAGTGACGGCGCTGGCACCGCTAACGGGTGCCCGACGGCGAGTGGGCCCCCGCCTGCTCAGGGCCCCGGCACTTGCCCGGGTGTGCCAGTGTCACGCTGTATAGCAGATATATATATGTGATGACAATAATCTATATCAAAAGGGCAACATACTATATAACATGCGCATAGCTATATGATAACATAGATTTACCTGACAGAAAGTCCAGTGGGTCAAAACGGAATCCGTTATACGCTGTCTCCGGCTAGAGGGTGACCGGGGTCTAAGCTGACCCTAACTGGGGTCGTAACTAATCCCTCAACCTGGAGGTACTGTTAAAGGTACAGAGGTCCAGGCCACCAGCGTAAACCCTGTCTCCTATCAATCCCTGCCAACTGTATTCTAGTCCTAAGAAGGACCCTGAATACCACCAAAGGGAATGATCAGGTAACGGTTAATGAACAGAAAGACATACAAGAAAGATAAGAAATAAAGTAAATAAAGTCTTACATACAACACTCACACACAGTAGGAACACCTTAGGTCTCAGAGATAAACTATAAGCTGTAAGAGTAAAACAACTAAGGAGCTCTTAGCTTAAGTATTCCCAGAACCGATCCAGTCTGCTAAACTATATGAATGCTTTCACCGGCATCCAACACCCAGACTGGCAGGAATATAAAGGAAACTAATTAGAACATAATCCAAAGCAGCCGGGCGAGGCTGGACCTAGTCTTAGCAAAGAGCTAGGTAAAATTAACTCTCTCATAACCAAACACAAAGAAACAGCAGCTCAGCTGTGAGAAGTCAGAATGTGCAATCGCGACGATCTTCGTGGCGATGCACCCATGACAGTACCCCCCCTTCTACGAGGGGCCTCCGGACCCTCATGACCAGGTCTGTCCGGGTAAATTGTGTGAAAGGTCCGAACCAATCGATCTGCGTTATCATCAGACGCAGGGACCCACGTCCTCTCCTCAGGACCATACCCCCTACAATGAACTTCCACGTTATCATTGACTACCACTGAAGGAGGAGGTAGAGGTGACGGTATGACTGGTGCCACATACTTTTTAAGTAATGACTTGTGAAACACATTATGAATTTTAAACGTAGGAGGGAGGTCCAGACGAAATGCCACAGGATTAATTATGGAACTGATCCTGTATGGCCCGATGAATCTGGGACCCAACCTCCAGGAGGGAACTTTAAGTTTTATATTCCTGGTAGACAACCACACCAAATCGTTCACCCTCAGATCTAGACCAGAAACTCTCCTCCTATCAGCCATCTGTTTGTAAGGGTTCTCCGTAACCTTCAGTCTTAAGCGATCTGGAACTATCAGTCTCCCTGGAAGTCCCACAGGGGCGTCCCCCTGAGCCCCCAATACCTCCCCCTCAAGCTCAGAGCATACAGCTGACACTACAACTCCCTCCTGAGGAATAGGAACCGGATCATCCGTCTTCCCGACCCCTGGGAAAGTACGAGATAAGGCATCAGGAAGCAACTTTATTGAGAAGTCATATGTGCGATGAGGAGGTAACTCTTTACACCCCTCCTCTGAGAACTTCTCCCAAAAGTCCTCCAGAAAAGGAGGCAAAGTCCTAGGCACAACCGCACCGATGACCGTGCTCATGCAGTTATTCTTGCAAAATTCACCCCACTGGCTTATCTTTCTGGATTGCCAATCAATCACTGGGTTATGTTTAGCCAACCAAGGAAGTCCCAACACAATAGGAGCAGGCAGACCCTCCAACACATAACAAGACAATTGCTCTTTATGTATTGCCCCTACTCGAAGATCTATGTTATGAACAGCTTGTACCAAGCTACCTTGACCAAGAGGTCTAGAATCAATAGAGAGTATAGGGACCGGTTTGGCCAATACACTCAGTTGCATACCATGCACCTGGGCAAACCGAGTGTCCACCAGATTAGCCCCGGACCCACTATCAAGAAAAACAGAAATCCTCTCAGTTCTAGTACCAATCACCACCTCCGCAGGCACGAGAAACTGAGAGGGATTTGGGGACGAAATACACACTCCCAGGTTAACTCCTTGGTTCAAAGAGGTCCGGGATGGACACCCCCCAACAAAATGTCCCTCTCTCCCGCAAAAGAAACACCTTCTAGTCTTGCGGCGCACCGCTGATTCCCTCCTACAAAATGATGTCCCTCCCAACTGCATGGGTTCCTCAGAACAGACCAGGGGAACCTCAGTATAAGGAACTTTAGTAGTAGGTGGAGTCATCACGGGGGGCGGAGTTACCTCGCGTCTTCCCTGAAGACGTCTATCAATGCGAATAGCGAGGGCCATAGCAGCCTCCAGTGATGGAGGAGAATCATACTGAGCCAACACATCTTTTAATTTGTCAGACAACCCTTGACAAAACTGGCTCCTAAGAGCGGGGTCATTCCACTGAGTATCTGTTGCCCATCTACGGAACTCAGAAGAATATTCCTCCGCTGGACGATTTCCTTGCCGTATTTTACATAACCTTGTTTCAGCAAGGGAGACTCGATCCGGATCATCATATACCAGACCCAGGGCAGTAAAAAATCGATCCACTGACTGGAGATCTGGGGAGCCTGGAGGAATAGAGAACGCCCAAGATTGAGGATCCCCTTGTAAGAGCGAGATAACAATTCCCACCCTCTGCTCTTCACTCCCAGATGACCGAGGCCGCAGCCGAAAGTACAATTTACATGCCTCCCGGAAAGTAAAAAATTTGTCCCGCCCACCAGTGAACCTGTCCGGGAGAGCAACCTTAGGTTCAGATCTGGTTTGCTCCGGGGGGGACAAAACCTTGGACTTAATGTCTGCCAACTCCATGGACAATCCCTGCAACTGCCGGGCCAGCTGGGCTACTGGATCCATGATAGCTGGGGAGAATCTTTAGTATGGGCCGGTGAAAATGTCACGCTGTATAGCAGATATATATATGTGATGACAATAATCTATATCAAAAGGGCAACATACTATATAACATGCGCATAGCTATATGATAACATAGATTTACCTGACAGAAAGTCCAGTGGGTCAAAACGGAATCCGTTATACGCTGTCTCCGGCTAGAGGGTGACCGGGGTCTAAGCTGACCCTAACTGGGGTCGTAACTAATCCCTCAACCTGGAGGTACTGTTAAAGGTACAGAGGTCCAGGCCACCAGCGTAAACCCTGTCTCCTATCAATCCCTGCCAACTGTATTCTAGTCCTAAGAAGGACCCTGAATACCACCAAAGGGAATGATCAGGTAACGGTTAATGAACAGAAAGACATACAAGAAAGATAAGAAATAAAGTAAATAAAGTCTTACATACAACACTCACACACAGTAGGAACACCTTATGTCATGTGTGCATCGCCATGAAGATCGTCGCGGTTGCACATTCTGACTTCTCACAGCTGAGTTGCTGTTTCTTTGTGTTTGGCAGTTAGGGAGTTAATTCTGTCTGTGCTCAGTTCTGGGACTGGGTGCAGTTTCTCCCGGCTGCAATTAATTATTTGTTGATTGGTTTCCTTTAAATCTCTGGTTGTCTGTGTTGGGAGTTGCCAGTGAAATTCTTCATGCAGACCACAGATAGGATTGTATCTGTATAGACTTAAGTTAAAGAGCTCCTTAGTTGTTTTAAGCTCACCTTGCTTAGAGTTTAATATCCCAGATCATTTATGTTCCTTCTGTGTTTGAGTGTGTATGCAAGTCTGTGTTTTCTCCAGTCTGTCTTGTATGTCTAATCTGTGTATTTAGCAGAGATCAGCCCATATCCCTTTGGTGGTAATCAGTATCCTTCTTAGGACTGATTACAGGGTTCAGGGACTGATAGGAGACAGGGTTAGGCTGGAGACTTGGACCTCTGAACCATTATCAGTACTTCCAAGGTGAGGGATTAGTTAGGACCCCAGTTTAGGGTCAGGTTAGACCCCCGGTCCTCCTCTTTCCTGTGACAGTGTATCAAGTCCTCAAGATTAACCCTGAGTTCAACGGATATCGTGTCAGGTAAATCTATTCTATATTTACATGCTGATGTTGCTAATCTATATGTTGTATAGAGTGTTGTTCTTTTAAGAATAGTTTACTGACATCGTACACATATCATAAGACCGCGTGACATTTTCACTGGCCCATAAAATTATTCCCAGTTGCCATGGATCCAGTAGCCCAGCTGGCTCTGCAGTTGCAGGATTATCCATGGAGCTGACGGACATTAAGTCCAAAGTTTTGTCTCCCTCGGAGCAAACCAGATTTGAACCTAAAGTAGCTCTGCCGGACAGGTTCACTGGTGGGCGAGACAAATTTTTTACCTTCAGGGAAGCATGTAAATTGTATTTTCGGCTTCGGCCTCGATCATCAGGGAGTGAAGAGCAGAGAGTGGGAATTGTTATCTCGCTCCTACAAGGGGACCCTCAATCCTGGGCCTTCTCCCTTCCTCCGGGATCCCGGCTCTACAGTCAGTAGATCGATTTTTTACTGCCCTGGGTTTGGTATATGATGACCCAGATCGGGTCTCTCTTGCTGAGACAAAATTACGTAAGATACAGCAGGGAGATCGTCCGGCGGAGGAATTTGCTTCTGAGTTCCGTAGATGGGCCACAGATACTCAGTGGAATGACCCAGCTCTTAGAAGCCAGTTTTGTCATGGGCTTTCTGACAAATTAAAGGACGTTTTGGCTCAGTATGATTCTCCTCCATCACTGGAGGCTGCTATGGCCCTAGCTATCCGTACTGATAGACGGCTCCGGGAGAGGTGCGAGGTAACTCCGCCCCCTGTTGTTACTCCACCTACTACTAAAGTCCCTTATGTTGAGGTTCCCCTTGTCTGTTCGGAGGAGCCTATGCAGTTGGGAGGGACATCATTTCGTAGGAGGGGATTGGCGGTACGCCGCAGGACTAGAAGGTGTTTCTTCTGCGGGAAAGAGGGACATTTTGTTGGGGGATGTCCATCCCGTGCCTTGTTGAGCAAAAAGTCGCCGGAAAACTGTTAATCCCAGGTTGTGTGGTGGACGACAACCTGGGAGTATGTATTTCGTCCGCTAGTTCTTCTCAGTTCCTTGTACCAGTGGAGGTGGTGGTTGGTACGAGAGTGGAGAGATTTTCTGTTCTTCTTGATAGTGGGTCCGGGGCTAATCTGGTTGACGCTCAGTTTGCTCAGGCTCAAGGTATGCATCTGAGTGTATTGGTCAAACCGATCCCTATATTCTCCATTGACGCCAGGCCTCTCGGCCAAGGTAGCTTTGTTCATGAGGTTCATAACATTGACCTTCGGGTAGGGGCAATACATAGGGAACTATTACTTGTTATGTGTTGGAGGGTCTACCTACTCCTATTGTGTTGGGACTTCCTTGGTTGGTTAAACATAACCCTGTGATTAATTGGCAGTCCAGAGATATAAGCCAATGGGGGGAGTTTTGCAAAAGTAACTGCATGAACACAGTCATCAGTGCGGTCGTGCCTAGTACTTTGCCTCCTTTTTTGGAGGACTTTGGGGATGTGTTCTCTGAGGAGGGGTGTCAGGAGTTGCCTCCTCATCGCGTGTATGACTGCTCTATTAATTTACTTCCTGATGCTAAGTTACCTAAAGCTAGGTTATATAACCTTTCTGGTCCTGAGAGGCAGGCTATGAAAGATTATATTTCGGAAAGTCTGGCCAAAGGGCATATTAGACCTTCATCTTCCCCAGTGGCCGCGGGGTTCTTCTTTGTGAAGAAAAAAGATGGAGGCCTACGCCCTTGCTTGGATTTCCGCGAACTTAATCGGATTACTGTTCGAGATCCGTATCCACTCCCTCTGATTCCTGATCTCTTCAATCAAATTGTTGGCGCCAAATGGTTCTCTAAATTGGATCTCAGGGGGGCGTATAATCTGATTAGGATAAAAGAGGGGGATGAGTGGAAAACGGCGTTTAACACGCCGGAGGGACATTATGAGAACCTTGTCATGCCTTTTGGTCTGACTACTGCACCAGCAGTATTCCAACATTTTGTTAATGACATTTTTCGTCATCTGGTGGGGCTGTTTGTGGTCGTATATTTGGATGACATTTTAATTTACTCACCAGATCTTGTGTCTCACCAGGAGCATGTGAGACAGGTGTTGCAGATCTTGCGAGACAATAAACTATACGCCAAACTGGAAAAGTGTGTATTCGCCGTACAGGAACTTCAGTTTTTGGGTTTCTTGGTGTCAGCCTCCGGTTTCCGTATGGACCCTGAAAAGGTGAGAGCAGTGCTTGAATGGGATCAGCCAGAGGATCTTAAGGCTCTGCAGCGTTTTCTGGGTTTGCTAACTACTACCGGAAATTTATTTGTAATTTCTCATCTGTTGTCAAACCTCTCACTGACATGACAAGAAAAGGGACGGATTTTTCTAAATGGTCGGACAAAGCTTGCCAAGCTTTTTCCTCTTTGAAAAAATGTTTTGCTTCGGCACCCGTTCTCATCCAACCAGATGCATCACAGCCGTTCGTTGTGGAGGTGGACGCGTCTGACGTAGGGGTGGGTGCAATATTGTCCCAGGGTCCGTCCCCTGGTAAATGGCATCCGTGCGCTTTCTTTTCTAAAAAATTGTCGTCCGCCGAAAGGAATTATGATATCGGCAATAGGGAACTTTTGGCCATTAAGTTGGCTTTTGAAGAATGGCGTCACTTTTTGGAGGGGGCAGTCCACCCGGTCACCGTCATTACTGATCACAAGAACCTGCTGTATTTGGAATCTGCTAAGCGTCTGAATTCCAGACAAGCTCGATGGTCGTTGTTTTTTACCAGGTTTAATTTTGTTGTCACTTATCGCCCTGGATCTAAGAATGTTAAGGCGGATGCCTTGTCTCGCAGTTTCCCAGGGGCCGGGAAAATGGATGACCCGATTCCTATCCTTCAGGAGGGGGTGGTAGTGTCGGCTGTATGTTCTGAGCTTGAGGAGGAGGTGTTAGAGGCTCAGGGGGACGCCCCTGCAGGACCTCCAGGGAGACTGTTTGTCCCAAATCAGTTGAGACAAAAGGTTATTGAGGCACATCATAATTCTGCTTTAGCAGGACATCCAGGGAGTAAGGCTACTTTAGATCTCCTTTCTCGCCGGTTTTGGTGGCCTAACGTTAATAAAGATGTTTTAACTTTTGTCGCGTCCTGTGGGGTTTGTGCTCGCTCTAAGACCCTCATACCCGTCCGTCTGGGACCCTCTTACCCTTGAAACTTCCGGAGCGTCCATGGACTCATTTGTCTATGGACTTCATCACGGACCTTCCTCAGTCGTCAGGGAAGACTGTCATACTGGTGGTTGTTGACAGGTTCAGTAAGATGGCACATTTCATTGCTCTTCCTGCCCTCCCTAATGCTAAAACTCTGGCGCAGGTGTTCATTGGGGAGATTGTGAGACTTCATGGGTTGCCTTCTGATGTGGTGTCAGATAGGGGGTCTCAGTTTGTGTCCAAGTTTTGGAGGGCATTTTGTTTACGTCGGGGGATGCAATTGTCATTTTCCTCGGCTTTTCATCCGCAGACCAATGGTCAGACAGAGCGTCTGAATCAAAGCCTAGAGACTTATCTTCGGTGTTTTGTCTCAGAGAACCAGGAGGACTGGTCTTCTTTCTTGCCTCTGGCAGAGTTCGCTCTTAACAACAGGCGGAGCGAGTCCACTGGTAAGTCCCCGTTTTTTGGGGCATATGGTTTTCATCCCCAGTTTTGTACATTCAATGGGGGGGGCCCTTCTGGGGTTCCTGAGGAGGAGCGTTTCTCGTCGTCACTTGCTTCAGTGTGGAGAGGTGTATTGAATAATCTGAGTGCTATGGGGAACCGTTATAAACGTATGGCTGATAGGAGGAGAGTTTCTGGTCCAGATCTTAATGTGAACGATCTGGTATGGTTGTCTACCAGGAATATAAAACTTAAAGTTCCCTCCTGGAAGCTGGGCCCCAGATTCATCGGGCCGTACAGGATCAGTTCCATAATTAATCCTGTGGCATTTCGTCTGGACCTCCCTCCTACGTTTAAAATCCACAATGTGTTCCACAAGTCATTACTTAAGAGGTACGTGGCACCAGTCATACCATCACCTCTACCTCCTCCTCCAGTGGTGGTCAATGGTAACTTGGAGTTTCAAGTGTCAAAGATCATTGACTCACGTCTGAATCGCCGATCCCTTCAGTACTTGGTGCATTGGAAGGGGTATGGTCCAGAGGAGAGGACGTGGGTTCCTGCGTCTGACATTAACGCAGATCGTTTGGTGCGGACCTTCCACAGAACTCACCCGGGCAAACCTGGCCCTGATGGTCCGGAGGCCCCTCGTAGAAGGGGGGGTACTGTCATGTGTGCATCGCCATGAAGATCGTCGCGGTTGCACATTCTGACTTCTCACAGCTGAGTTGCTGTTTCTTTGTGTTTGGCAGTTAGGGAGTTAATTCTGTCTGTGCTCAGTTCTGGGACTGGGTGCAGTTTCTCCCGGCTGCAATTAATTATTTGTTGATTGGTTTCCTTTAAATCTCTGGTTGTCTGTGTTGGGAGTTGCCAGTGAAATTCTTCATGCAGACCACAGATAGGATTGTATCTGTATAGACTTAAGTTAAAGAGCTCCTTGGTTGTTTTAAGCTCACCTTGCTTAGAGTTTAATATCCCAGATCATTTATGTTCCTTCTGTGTTTGAGTGTGTATGCAAGTCTGTGTTTTCTCCAGTCTGTCTTGTATGTCTAATCTGTGTATTTAGCAGAGATCAGCCCATATCCCTTTGGTGGTAATCAGTATCCTTCTTAGGACTGATTACAGGGTTCAGGGACTGATAGGAGACAGGGTTAGGCTGGAGACTTGGACCTCTGAACCATTATCAGTACTTCCAAGGTGAGGGATTAGTTAGGACCCCAGTTTAGGGTCAGGTTAGACCCCCGGTCCTCCTCTTTCCTGTGACAGTGTATCAAGTCCTCAAGATTAACCCTGAGTTCAACGGATATCGTGTCAGGTAAATCTATTCTATATTTACATGCTGATGTTGCTAATCTATATGTTGTATAGAGTGTTGTTCTTTTAAGAATAGTTTACTGACATCGTACACATATCATAAGACCGCGTGACACCTTAGGTCTCAGAGATAAACTATAAGCTGTAAGAGTAAAACAACTAAGGAGCTCTTAGCTTAAGTATTCCCAGAACCGATCCAGTCTGCTAAACTATATGAATGCTTTCACCGGCATCCAACACCCAGACTGGCAGGAATATAAAGGAAACTAATTAGAACATAATCCAAAGCAGCCGGGCGAGGCTGGACCTAGTCTTAGCAAAGAGCTAGGTAAAATTAACTCTCTCATAACCAAACACAAAGAAACAGCAGCTCAGCTGTGAGAAGTCAGAATGTGCAATCGCGACGATCTTCGTGGCGATGCACCCATGACAGCCGGGTGCTGACGCCGGCCCTGCATAACACACACGGCTCCGCTCCATACACCTCGTACACACGGCTCAGCTCCGTACACCTCGTATACACAGAGCTCCGTTTCGTACGCCCCGTATACACACAGCACTGCTACATCCACCTCGTACACACACGGCTCCGCTCCGCACACCTCGTACACACATGGCTCCGCTCCGTACACCTCGTACACACACGGCTCCGCTCCGTACACCCCGTACACACACGGCTCCGCTCCGTACACCCCGCACACACATGGCTCCGCTCCGTACACCTCGTACACACACGGCTCAGCTCCGTACACCTCGCACACACGGCTCCGCTCCGTACACACATGGCTCGCTGCGTATACCTCGTACACACACGGCTCCGCTCCGTACACCTCGTACACACACGGCTCCGCTCCGTACACCCCGTACACACACTGCTCCGCTCCGTACACCTCGTACACATGGCTCCGCTCCGTACACCTCTTACACACATGGCACTGCTCCGTACTCCTCGTACACACACGGCTCTGCTCCGTACACACAACAGCACTGCTACATCCACCCTGTAAACCCCTCCTGACCTCACACATAAACTTCCCCTCATCCAGCACCATGACAACCAGCACACCAGACCTGCACACGAGGACCCCGATCATGTGACCCCCTAACTCCTCCCCTCCTGTGACCTCATCACAGGTCCTGTGCTCACAGAAGAGGAGAAGTCTGCTTGCTGTGAGGCAGAGGTGGAGAGACAGGGAGGGTGAGGATGGGGGCGTGGCAGCTTCTCTCACTGCGGGAAACAGCATCCCAAGCGGGACAGCGGGTGGGAGGGTCTGAATCGGGACTGTCCCGCTCAATCCGGGACAGTTGGGAGGTCTGGGGCGGGGAGCTGGGGTGGAAGGTTCTTTCCTTACCGTCATTCCTACAATATGGACATTTCTGTGCGATCAGAACAATAGTGATTGATCTCCACCAGTGTGGTCATCAGCAGCAAAAGTAGTTCTGGGGACCAGCGCCTATGGACAACCTATGGTTAATAACTTCAGTGCCCCATGTTACCCAAACTAGGCTATGCTCACCTCCCCCGGCGGTGCCATGTCTACCATGCTGGCACAATGGCATGTAACAGTGTTGTTACTGGCAGACAAAGTCAGAAAAGGGCCCCTGTGCAAGAACAACACATGGGCCCTTTGCAGCCCAAGATCTCCTAAAAATGCAAAATTGCACATGCTTTTGGGCCTCCTCACCTCCTGGGCCCCTGTGCGGCTGCACAGGTTGCACCAATGATATGTCCGCCCCTGAGTGTTGTGACCCAGCAGCATTCGGGTTCCTGTCATGAACGCTCTCAGCCAGGTATGTCAGAGAAAAACATCCATTAATACCCTCCCCTGGACTGACAGGTCTCTGGGCCTACGTGCGCCACTCTAGGGCAGGGAGACAATGCGGGGGACCCACCTGTACCACTAGTCTATAGAGCGATCTTTGTACCCAGCAGCTATTAAAGTATGTTTATCTCTGACATATCCCTGCTTCATCAATGTATTCATCAGGTTCTGCATCCCGAGGATGTGTCAGGGTATTCTGAACACATAAATACACTGATAACTCTCCCACATACAGCGTCAAATCCATTTCCCTTCACACATTACAGTAGTCCATCAAGTTTCTGGACAGACATATCATATGCAGGGCCATATTTCCCACTTGGACCATATGCAGGGCCATATTTCCCACTTCGACCATATGCAGGGCCGTATTTCCCACTCACGCCATGTGCAGGGCCGTATTTCCCACTCAGGCCATGTGCAGGGCGGTATTTCCCACTCGGGCCATGTGCAGGGCCGTATTTCCCACTCGGGCCATGTGCAGGGCCGTATTTCCCACTCAGGCCATGTGTTGGGCCATATTTCCCTCTCAGACCATGTACAGGGCCATATTTCCCACTTGAGCCATGTGCAGGGTCATATTTCCCACTCAGGCCATATGAAGGCCATATTTCCCACTCAGACCATGTGAAGGGCAATATTTCCCACTCGGGCCATATACAGGGCCATATTTCCCACTTGGGCAATGTGCAGGGCCATATTTCCCACTCGGGCCATATGCAGGGCCATATTTCCCACTCAGGTCATGTGAAGGGCAATATTTCCCACTCAGGCCATATACAGGGCAATATTTCCCACTCAGGCCATATACAGGGCCATATTTCCCACTCAGGCCATGTGCAGGGCCATATTTCCCACTTGGGCCATGTGCAGAGCCATATTTCCCACTCGGGCCATATGCAGAGCCATATTTCCCACTCGGACCATATGCAGGGCCATATTTCCCACTCAGGCCATATGCAGGGCCATATTTGCTACTTGGGCCATATTTGCCACTCGGGCCATATTGGCACTGGAATTTGAGCACCCAGGGTGTCAGCTTGCAGGGAGTTTAAGCAACTACTATAATATACAGTATTGTGTAAAAGTTTTGCCACAAAGAGTCCTTTAAAAAACATAAATTAATTGTTTATCAATATACCTAATTTGGACGTGTCTGTGTGTCTGTGCACAATGAGTCATCCACAGCTCAATCGTGTGTCTGTGCGCAATGAGTCATCCACAGCTGAACAGTAACTTAGGTATCCATAGTTACTACCACTAGCAGCTAACTGCGTGGGCGTAACCATGGATACCTAAGTACTGTAAGGCCCTGTATATGAGTTAAGTGACATATTTAATAAGGAGAGGAGCTCTCCCTGGTGGCGAGTTAAGGCATAAGCCTTTTTTGAACATGCCTGTAAGGCAACACTGTGAGGCAACATTGTGAGGCAACACTGTGAGGCAGCATTGCAAAGATGGATCAAATTGAGCGCGCTGCTGCACGTAGAGAAGCGAATCCCATATGGATGCGTAACCTGCGTCTTAATGAAACAGAAGACGAACTGAATTGTCGAAGAACTGCTGATGCAGCCCGACAGAGGGCGGCCAGAGCAAGAGAAACGAATGAAGTAACTGAATCAAGTAGAGCATCTAATTTTGCACAACAACGAGCAACATGCAATGCACAAAGTGATACACATATTTCACAAAACAGAGAATAAGATAGAATACGTGTCCAAAATGCAAGAGCCACTCGACGACGGCAAGTTACATTTGCCGCTAGAGGACTTCTCAATCAAATTGATGAGACACGTATTGAAGAGCACTATTCCGGCAAACTGACATTTCGATGTCAGTTCTGCCAATCTAAAAATTTCAAAGATGAAATGGCGGAGGACTAAACATTCCCTTCCTGCTGCAAGAGAGGGCGCATCCAATTACATCCCATTCGTATGAATGGTCAATTAGTCAAGTTGATGAAAGGAGAGCATCAACACTCCGATAACTTTGTGGCTAATGTAAGGCATTACAATAGCTCGCTTGCTTTGGCATCAATGGGAGCACAAGTAGCGCCACCTCCTGGGCATGGTCCATACTGTTTTCAAATTCATAGACAAATTTACCACAGAACTGCCCCATTGCATCCCGCTGTGGGTAGTACTCCCAAGTTTGCCCAGATTTATATCTTGGACAATGAAGAAGCATTAAGTACAAGAAGTCAAGCAAATAAAAAGTGCCTCACAGCACTGCTGTCATCTATTGAAGAGAAAATGAAAGCAATTAATCCACTCGCAAGAGCCTTCACAATGATGAGGGAATTTTATATAGAGGAAGAGAGGATTGCTGAATTAGAAAATCGCGATCCACGCGAAATAACAATGTCAATTATAAATGACTACAATGATGACCAGAGGCGCTACAATGCACCAAGGTGCAATGAAGTAGCTATAATTTATCAAAATGCAATGGGTGAACCCCCATTTAATAGGGACATCAGAGTTTACCTCAAAAGTGAAAAACAAACAGTTCAAATCAGCTTTCTTCACAGAAAGTGTGATGCAATGACATATCCACTTCTATTCCCATATGGGGACAGTGGATGGACAATAAATTAGACAACTCCAATTGCCCTAAGTGTGCAACATCAATGAATTGGTGACATTCATCTACCATCCATATCAGTGGATCAAGATTGACAAGAAAAAATCACCCCGTTGCAGTACTATGCATAGAGGCTTGCCATTCATGACGAGTTCAATCCCCTTTTAAATGCTGGGAAGTTGACGCAACAATTTATCGTTGACAGTTACGTCAAAATTGAATCCGATAGAATCGAATATATAAAAATCAAAAGGCATTACGCGTCGACATACATCCATAATGCTGCGTAACACCAAGGGCTGAAAGCTGGGACACCTGTAATTTTACCGTCCCCTTTTATTGGAAGCCCAAAAGCTATGCAGCAAAATTACCAAGATGCCATGACAATTGTCCGAAAATTCGGAAAGCCAGATCTTTTTGTTACGATGACCTGTAACCCAAAGTAGAAAGAAATTACTGAAAACTAAGAACCATGGCAAAGGCCAGAGTTCAGACCAGATTTGGTTGCACGAGTATTTAAAATCAAACTCCAAGCCGTGCGTAACAAGATTTTGAAAAAACACATTTTTGGCAGTGTAGTTGCCTATGTGAATGTAGTAGAATTTCAAAAGCGTGGACTACAACACGCTCACATGCTCTTAATCCTCAGAGAGGAAGATAAACCGAGGGACAAAGAAATAATTGACGAATTGGTCTCTGCTGAAATCCCAAATGAGACTGCAAATCCAAAACTGCATGAAGCAGTGATGAAGCACATGATTCATGACCCATGTGGCAAAATTCAACCTGGTGCTATATGCATGACAGATGGTCAATGCGCAAAAAAATTCCCAAAGGAATTTAATACAGAGACAAACCCCAATGTTGATGGTTACCCACAGTACCGTCGATGCAATACTGGGAAAACCAGACGAGGAACGCGAGAAATCGACTATAGATGGGTAGTTCCATACAACCCCTATTTATTACTTTAGTACAATTGCCATATCAATGTTGAGATATGTGCTTCAATAAAAAAGTGTTAAATATCTTTTCAAATATATATACAAAGGACATGACTGTGCCAATATCAAGCTTGATACATTAAACTGGAATAAACCAGCCATGTACCTAGATTCTTGGTATATAAGCGCCCCTGAGGGCATGTGGAGAATCAGAAAAAATAAAATGCATGATGCTTCACATACCATTGAAAGGCTTGCTGTTCACCTTGAAAACATGCAGCAAGTGTTTTTCGAAGATAGTAATGTGGATATGGTTATTTCGGACACAAAAACCTCTACTCTGCAGGCTTATTTTGAGCTAAACAGAGTTGATACTTTGCCCGTCAGTATTTGTACAGTGAAATCCCTGAACACTATGGGATAGAAAAGCTGTACCAGAAGGATGGAAAAAAACGACAATTTGGGAAAACAATTGCCCGAATGAAGACAGTCTCTTTAACAGATGGTGAGCTGAATTACCAAAGACTCCTTTTACTTCACGTAAGAGGAGCAAAGTCTTATGCTGACTTAAGGACTGTCAATGGAGTCGTACATGACAAGTATAAAAATGCGTGCATTGATCTTCATCTTTTGGAAGACGATTCTCAATGGGAAGACCGTATAACGGATGCAATCGCTTTCCAAATGCCCTACCAACTTCGCAAATTATTTGCTATAATTTGAGTATATGGGGAACCAGCTAAACCATTGGCATTATGGCAAAAATATAAAACTGAATTTATGGAGGATTACACCAGGCGGTATACTCCAGAAATTGCTGAGCAACTGGCTCTTCGTGATATTAATGAAGTGCTCTTAAGCAATAAAAAGTCCTGTGCTGACTACGGATTGCCAACTCCAGTAAATGTTCCAGATGAAATACTGTACCAACTGAATTATGCTGTAATAAAGCAGGAGGCTTAGCAATTGAAAGCTATGCTTAATGAAGCTCAGAAATCAGCTTTCGATGCAAGCAGTCAATGTTGCATCACAGCCAGACGACACTAGTTCACACTGTTTTTTTTCTGGACGGCCCAGGAGGCAATTAGAAGACATTTTTGTACAACTGCTTGCACAAGACACTACAAGCAGAAAAGAAGTATATTTGCTCAGTAGCCTCCACTGGATGGCGGCTACATTACTACAAAACGGTAGCACCTACCGTTTTACAACAAATGAGACCACAGTGTCAAAAATTAAGCCAACCTCACTTCAAGCAAAGAAGCTTAGGGAGTCATCTGTCATTATTTGGGACAAAGTAACAATGACTCCCTGTTTTAATATGTTATAGGAAAGATGTGTATCTTCGTACCGTGTTAGCCAGTAGATAGAAAAATATTTAGACTTGAGAGTCCTCAGTGGTTGATACCTTTTAATGGCTAACTGAAAAGATGGTAACAAATTGCAAGCTTTCGAGACTACTCAGGTCTCTTCATCAGGCATAGACTAATACAACATCTGAAGAATCACATATTTATACACAAAATAGCACAGAAAAAATGCAATAGGTAGGACAAGTGACATGAAGCAGAACTGTCATTATGGCAGAGGGATTAACATAAATATGACTAGTTCATAGATAAGGAGTGAAGGTTTTATTACCCTCTGATTGGGGTCTGGTATTGTGTTGTGATGACCCTAAAAGGTCAGGGAGGCAGATTCCTTAATTGTTGTAGAACGACATAAAACTCTGGGATATATTCATCCCAGCACTAAGAGTGTCAAAGGTCATCATAAGTTTATATTCCCAGACTTTTCTATCCTTCTCAGATTTGAAGTTAGATTTTAATACAAGTAATTCCATATCTGTCATGCTATGACCGGGCATACAAAAGTGTTTGGCCACAGGTAAATCCATTCTTTTTTCTCTTATCGTGTGGCGATAAGAATTCATCCTTGTTCTCAGTTTTTGCCCGGTCTCCCCCACATACAGACCCCCAGTTGGACATTTAGTACATATAATTAGGTACACCACATTAGATGTGATGCAGCTGAAAGTACCTGGTATCTTGTAGTCCTGATGGGAGTTGGGGATCTTTATCCTGTCCGTGGTCATTATAGATGTACAGGTCTTGCATTTCTTTTGTCTGCAAGGAAAGGTTCCTGCAGCTGTTGGGGAGGACAGGGAGCTTCTGACAATGATGCTTCTTAGATTTGGGGTTTTAATATGAACGCTGTGGATAATTTGTTCCAAGACATGTGGAAAAAAAAGACCATTTGGTGGAAAAGTTTTCATAAATGGTGGTGACTTTCGTCAAACCCTACCAATAGTGGAAGGTGGAAAAAGAGCCAAAATTGTACAGTCCACTATTAAATACTCAAAATCCTGGAATCAGATTTCACAGTTACAGTTACAACAGAATATGAGAACGTCTCAGGACGAAGCTGAGTACAACTCATGGTTACTGAAACTTGGCAATGGAGATGTATATGGTCTACCAGAAGACACAATTGAAATCCCAAATTCTTTTATTGAAGAGGGTGATTTAATTACAGCTATTTTTGGCGACTCAATTGAGATTACAGATGCAACGGTAGAAGCAATTGCCAATAAAGCAATTCTTACGCCATTGAATGATGACGTTGCTATTAGTCTGCACATACGCCAGTCTGGTAGTCGGGTACACTCCATTGCGAGGTCAGTCTGCTGCGTGGTTACACCCCATTACGTGGTACGCAATCACAGCGCGCGCCCGAAGGGCGCGCAGTCCCTTGTTTTGATTAACAAAAGGTAAAGTGAACGGATAAATGAGAAATCTAAATCAAGTAAGTATTTGGTGTGACTACCCTTTCTCGTCAAAACAGCATCAAATAATAATTCTTCTAAATATACTTGTAAACAGTTTTTGAAGGATCGCGGCAGGGAGGTTGTTCCAAACATATTGGAAAAATAACCACAGATCTCCTGTCGCTGTTACACAAATTTTTCTAGTTCTTCATGTAATCCCACACAGACTCAAGGATTTTGAGATCAGGACTGTGGAATCCATATAATCACTTTCAGGACTCCTTGTTCTTCTTTTCACTGATGATAGTTCTAAATGACTTTGGCTGTATGTTGGGGTTTGCTGTCCTGCTGTAAAATAAATTTGCAGCCAGTGAGATACCTTCCTGATGGTAGTGCATGATGGATAAGTAGCTACCGTATATACTCATGTATAAGCCGACCCGTGTATAAGCCGACCCCCCTAATTTTGCCACAAAAAAACTGGGAAAACTTTTTGACTCGCGTATAAGCCTAGGGTGAAAAATGATTATGCCCCCATATGCTCCATAGATTAGGCCACCATATGATGCTTCACAGATTAGACCCCATAAGATGCACAGATTATGCCCCATATGCTGCACAGATTATGCCCAATATGCTCCACAGATTATGCCCCCATATGCTCCAGATTATGTCCCCATATGCTGCACAGATTATGCCCCCGTATGATCCACAGATTATGCCCCGTATGATCCACAGATTATGCCCCCGTATGATCCACAGATTATGCCCCCATATGCTGCACAGATTATGTCCCCATATGCTCCAGATTAGGCCCCCATATGCTCCACAGATTATGCCCCCGTATGATCCACAGATTATGCCCCCATATGCTCCAGATTAGGCCCCCATATGCTGCACAGATTATGCTCCAGATTAGGCCCTCACATGCTCCAGATTAGGCCCCCATATGCTGCACAGATTATGCCCCCATATGCTCCAGATTAGGCCTCCATATGCTCCAGATTAGGCCCCCATATGCTGCAGATTATGCCCCCGTATGATCCACATATTATGCCCCATAGTATAGGTCCCTTATGCTGCCGCACTGCTGCTGCAAAAAAATGATATACTCACCTCTCGTCGCTGGGGGCCAGGTGCCGGTGTCACCGCTCGCTGAGGACCCCGGCACCTGAGATATTTACCTGTCACCAGACCGCTCCACCGCTGCGTGCTGCTCCGTCTTCCAGGTCCTCGGCAGTGAATGATAAGGCAGAGGGCGCGGCGCGCACTAACGACATCATCGCGCCCTCTGCCTGATCATTCACAGCCAGAGGAGTCGGACGAGGAGGTCGGAGCATCGCGCCACGGTGGACCGAGGACGGGTAAATATCGCTATACTCACCCCTCCGCCGGCGCGTCTCTGCAGCCTTTCCTCTTCTCCCGGCGGTCTCCGCAGCGCTTCCGTCCTACAGCGGTCACGTGGTACCACTCATTAAAGTCATGAATATCTGCATATTCATGACTTTAATGAGTGGTACCATGTGACCGCTGCAGGAAGGAGCCGGAGATTGTGGGAGAAGCAGGGGGACTGCAGAGACGCGCCGGCGGAGGGACGAGTATGATCCGACACCCCCGCTCCCCCTCCCCCGCCGACTCCCGTATATGACTCGCGTATAAGCGAGAGGGGGACTTTCAGCCCTAAAAAATGGGCTGAAAATCTCGTCTTATACACGAGTATATACGGTACTTGTATTTTTCAGCATTGAGGACACCAAGAAATAGGCAAAGGCGAAGACTGTAGACACAGCTGTCAGCAAAGGAAAGTTGTGCAGCAGATGAAGCACACATCATGCTTACATGCATGTCCAGTAGTGCTATTAGCTTAGAACTGGCAGTAACCAGTGAGACCCAGCTACACCCATCTATTCTTCAGAGAAGTCTGGCCAGAAGTGGTTTTCATGGAGGAATTGTGGCCAAAAACCTTAAACATGGAAACAAGGCCAAGTGACTCAACTACTATATGTATAAAAAACATGAGAACTGGGGTGCAAAACAATGGCAGCAGGTGTAATGGACTGATGAGTCAAAACTGGAAATACTTTGCTGTAACAGAAGCAGTAAGCTCTCTAAAAGCCTGAAGAACAGTACAATAATGAATGTCTGCAAACTGTGAATCATGGGTGAGGTTTCTTGGACTGTTTTCCAGCAAATGGAATTGGTCATAATTAATTTTTTTCTCATTGATGAAGAATACAGGCAAAGGCTTATGAACCATGTACTACCATCAGGGAGGCATCTGATTGCCTCTAAAATTTCCCAAGAATACAGTCAATGTCATTAAAGAGATTGTCCAGAATTTTTTCATTTTTTTTTCTTTTTACTATGGGCCTATAAACTAACAGGCAGGTAATTGCTAACTACCTTCCTGTTGTACCCAGCACCAGCTCAGCAGTCACCAACTGCTCCTGCCAGCAATTTAGTTACTCTTGTCAACAGAGCAGCTCTTTCTGTTCCCGACTGCTTTGTAGACGAGACGTGACTGTCGATGTCAAGCTGATTGACAGGCCGCTTCTTATCACTAGGCAGAGGGGAGCCAACTGTCAATCAGCATGACATCAGCAGTCATGCCCCATCAACAGAACGGAAAGAAAACGCTAGTCGGTTGACGTGACGTCAGTGGAAGCTGCATAATTGCCTGCAGGAGCTGTCTATGACCACTCTATAATGGCAGAGATTGGCGCCAGGAAGAATAGGCAGGTGTCACGGGTGTGTCAGAGGCTGCAGACAGTCGCACTGCATCTAGCTGCAGAAGGTCTCTGCGTTTAGCCTTGCAGACACGTTCTTAACCTTTTTGACTCTTTGACCCAGTGGCAACCTTTCTCTGGCTCTAATTGACACACCTGGACCTGGGTGTTTATAGACTCCCAGCCTGCTGCTGGGAGTTTCTGGTGATATTTCCATTTACCCCTGTTGTGGCTTGGAGCTATAGCAGTCAGCTATCTTCCTCTTTAGGTGTTGCTGGAGGACGTCTGTGTTACATCTCTGAGTCTTCTCAAGATAAGTGTTCCCTTTGTTCGTCTATCCCAGCTGTCTTTAATTTTAGTGGGGATTGACTAGTGCTCACCCTGTCATTCCCTAAGTAGGGCTTGTTGCCAGGATCAGGCAAGGATTAGTTTCCTGCTTGGCGATAGGTGCAGAACCTATATAGGGATGTTTAGGGCAGATAGGGTGACTTTAGATCTGCCTAGGGGTCTCCATTCCCCCCTTCCTTAGTGTTGGGCTCCCTTACCCTCATCCCTAGTGTTGGGCTCCCTTCCCCTCATCCCTTTGTGTTGCATTTAGTCTTTCCTACACTGTGCATGACATTATCACCGGCCCACCTGCAGAGACCCCAACATCAGCACCTAGCGACCCCTAGTGTTCTGTGCTTTTGAAAATTTACCACAGGTTCTCAATAGATTTTCCTGGCCATGGACCCAAAATTTCAAAGTTTTTTTTTGATGAGCACCTCACTTATCACTTTTGCCTTGTGACATAGCAAGACAATTACCTCTCTCAGCTGGTATATGAACCAACCAGGGGAGATAATCTTCCGGATCTGGTCCTGTCAAATAGACCAGATACAATTTCAGATCTACAGGTCCGGGAGCATTTAGGATGCAGCAACCATAACATGGTAAGTTTCAATGTAATATTCAATAAAACATTTCAAAGGGAAAATAAAAAAACCTGGAACTTTAGGAAAGCTGAGTTCCACAGATTAAGTGAAGAGTTTAGTCGTGTAGACTGGGATTATGTAATGGTAACTGGGGATACCGAACATAAATGTGGCATGTTTACGGATATACTACTAGATTCCTGTAGAAAACTTAGACCCTTCAGTAAAAAAATGTCCAGGGATACTAAAAAGCATGATGGATAAATAAGAGAGTACAAAGTTTAATAAGACAAAAACAAATGGCATCCAATATCTTTATTTAACAGGCACTTTTCATCTGTGTTCACCAATGAACTGACTGTACTACCAGCGATCATTCAACAAGGAAAAAAATCAAAGTTCGCCACCTGATATACAGTCATGGCTGAAAGTGTCGGCACCCTTGAAATTGTTCCAGAAATTGAACTATTTCTAAAAGAAAATTATTGCAATTACACCTGTTTTGTTATATACATTTTATTTCCTTGAAACAACACACAAAAAAAGCAGAAAAAAGGCAAACTGGGCATAATTTCACACAAAACCCCAAAAATGGGCTGGACAAAATTGTTGGTACCCTCAACTTACTGTTTGGTTGCACACCTTGTCGGATAAATAACTACAATCTATAACAATCAACAAGCTTCTTACAGCTCTCAGATGGAATTTTGGACCACTTTTCTGTTGCAAACTGCTCCAGGTCTCATATTTGAAGGGTAACTTTTCCTAATAGCAATTTTAAGATCTCTCCACAAGTGTTCAATGGGATTTAGATCCAGACTAATTGTAAGCCACTTCAGAACTTTCCAGCACTTTGTTTCCATCCATTTCTGGGTGCTTCTTGAATGAGAGGTGAGAAATCAATGGCGCTTCCGTTTGTAAAGGGGATTAATAGATGTTTGCAAAGATGGAAATGAGGTTGAAGGATATATGCAGAAGATGAATGAAATATATACCCTGAAACCTCTCCGTGGGTACCTGAATCCTGAAGCCGCTCCGGCAGTTCCTGAACTCTGTATCCGCTTCGGCAGATCCCGAACCAGAAGTTTCTCCGATGGTACCTGAATCCTGAAGTTGCACCTGTTTGAACAGGCTGCAAATCCAGCTTTGTCTATGAGTCTGAATCCAGTCCGTGAAACTCCGCCACAGCCCAGTCAATCAGGGGGGTACGGGGCACTAGGTCACACCTCTGGGTTCCCGGAACATTACGTGACATCAACAGATATCAGAGCAGACTGCAGCCAGGGTCACGTGATGCCACTGAGAGGTCAGTGATATCGCCGCTCATAAGCAAGAATGGTAACGAGATATTTACAAAAATACTTCTTTCCACTATTTAAATCGATGGGGGCATAATTTATTGTAGTGGGCAACCTCTTTAAGGGAGATTCGTTTACACGCCCCCACACAGGGCAGTCATTTTCTATTAACCCCTTCACCCCAAGGGTGGTTTGCACGTTAATGACCGGGCCAATTTTTACAATTCTGACCACTGTCTCTTTATGAGGTTATAACTCTGGAATGCTTCAACGGATCTTCGCGATTCTGAGATTGTTTTCTCGTGACATATTGTACTTCACGTTAGAAGTAAAATTTCTTCGATATAACTTGCG
Organism: Oophaga sylvatica; assembly: GCA_033576555.1. NCBI lineage: Eukaryota > Metazoa > Chordata > Amphibia > Anura > Dendrobatidae > Oophaga > Oophaga sylvatica. The sequence continues at coordinate 389,337,087 of JARQOD010000005.1, read as the reverse complement.
TTTATTTTTGAAAAAAAACGCAAATATGGCGAAAATTTTTAAAATTTTGCAATTTTCAAACTTTGAATTTTTATTCCCTTAAAACAGAGAAATATATCACACAAAATAGTTAATAAATAACATTTCCCACATGTCTACTTTACATCAGCACAATTTTGGAACCAAAATTTTTTTTTGTTAGGAAGTTATAAGGGTTAAAAGTTGACCAGCGATTTCTCATTTTTACAACAAAATTTACAAAGCCATTTTTTTTAGGGACCACCTCTCATTTGAAGTCACTTTGAGGGGTCTATATGGCAGAAAATACCCAAAAGTGACACCATTCTAAAAACTGCACCCCTCAAGGTACTCAAAACCACATTCAAGAAGATTATTAACCCTTCAGGTGCTTCACAGGAACTAAAGCAACGTGGAAGGAAAAAATGAATATTTAACTTTTTAGCCACAAAAATGATCTTTTACAAACTTTTTTTTTATTTTCACAAGGGTAAAAGGAGAAAATGGACAGATAAGGTTGTTATGCAATTTCTCCTGAGTACGCCAATACCCAATATGTGGGGGAAAACCACTGTTTGGGCACACGGCAGAGCTCGTAAGAGAAGGAGCGACGTTTGACTTTTTCAAACTAAAATTGGCGGGAATTGAGATTGGACGCCATGTCGTGTTTGGAGAGCCCCTGATGCGCCTAAACAGTGGAAACCCCCACAAGTGACACCATTTTGGAAACTAGACCCCCTAAGGTACTTATCTAGATCTGTTGTGAGCACTTTGAACCCCCAAGTGTTTCACAAAAGCTTATAATGCCTGGGTGTGAAAAAAAAAAAAAAACAATTTTCCACAAAAATGATTTTTTTAGTCCCAAATTTTTGAATTTTCCCAAGGAAATTGGACCCCAAAAGTTGTTGTCCAACTTGTCCTGAGTACGCTGATACCCCATATGTGGGGGGGGGGAACTGTTTGGGTGCACGGCAGGGCTTGGAAAGGAAGTAGTAACGTTTTGGAATGCAGACGTTGATGGGGGTCATGTTCCGTTTGCAGTGCCCCAGATGAGCCTAAACAGTGGAAACCCCCCACAAGTGACCCCATTTTGGAAACTAGACCACCTAAGGAACTTATCTAGATCTTTGGTGAGCACTTTGAACCCCAAGTGCTTCACACAAGTTTATAATGCCCGGGCATGAATATAAAAAATCCTATTTTTTCCCACAAAAATTATCTTTTAGTCACTAATTTTTTATTTTCCCAAGGGTAACAGGAGAAATTGGACCACATAAGTTGTTGTCCAATTTGTCCTGAGTACGCTGATACCCCATATGTGGGGGGGAACCACTGTTTGGGTGCACGGCAGAGCTCGGAATTGAAGGAGTACCATTTGACTTTTTCCAACCAAAATTGGCTGGAATTGAGATTGGATGCCATGTTGCATTTGGAGAGCCCCTGATGTGCCTAAACAGTGGAACCCCCCCACAAATGACCCCATTTGGGAAACTAGACCCCCTAAGGAACTTTTCTAGATCTTTGGTGAGCAATTTGAACCCCCAAGTGCTTCACACAAGTTTATTACGTAGAGCCGTAAAATTTAAAAATCATATTTTTTCCACAAAAATGATCTTTTCACCCCAATTTTTATTTTTCCAAGGGTAACAAGACTCCAAAAGTTATTGTGCAATTTGTCCTGAGTGCGCTGATACCCCATATGTGGGGGTAAACCACTGTTTGGGTGCATGGCAGAGTTTGGAAGGGAAGGAGCGCTGTCTGACTTTTTCAACGCAGAATTGGCTGGACGCCATGTCGTGTTTGGAGAGCTCCTGATCTGCCTAAACAGTGGAAACCCCCATAAATGACACCATTTTGGAAACTAGACCCCTCAAGGAACTTATCTAGATGTGTGGTGAGAACTTTTAACCCCCAGGTGTTTCACTAAAGTTTATAACGTACAGCCGTAAAATAAAAAATCTTTTTTTTTTTTACAAAAATGATTTTTTCGCCCCCAATATTTTATTTTCACAAGGGTAACAGAAGAAATTGGAACCCAAAAGTTGTTGTCCAATTTGTCCTGAGTACGCTGATACCCAATATGTGGGAGAAAACTACTGTATGGGCGCACGTCAGGGCTCGGAAGGGAAGTAGTGACGTTTTGGATTGCAGACTTTGATGGAATGGTCTGGGGGCGTCATGTCACATTTGGAGAGCCCCTGATGCACCTATACAGTGGAAACCCCCCACAAGTGACCCCATTTTGGCAAATAGACCCCACAAGGAACTTATCTAGATGTGTGGTGAGCACTTTGAACCCCGAAGTGCTTCACAGAAGTTTATAACGTACAGCCGTAAAAATAAAAAATCTTTTTTTTTTTACAAAAATGATTTTTTTGTCCCCAATATTTTATTTTCACAAGGGTAACAGGAGAAATTGGTCCCCAAAAGTTGTTGTCCAATTTGTCCTGAGTACGCTGATACCCAATATGTGGGAGAAAACTACTGTATGGGCGCACGTCAGGGCTCGGAAGGGAAGTAGTGACGTTTTGGATTGCAGACTTTGATGGAATGGTGTGGGGGCGTCATGTCGCATTTGGAGAGCCCCTGATGCGCCTAAACAGTGGAAACCCCCCATAAGTGACCCCATTTTGGAAAATAGACCCCACAAGGAACTTGTCTAGATGTGTGGTGAGCACTTTGAACCCCGAAGTGCTTCACAGAAGTTTATAACGCACAGCCGTAAAAATAAAAAATCCTTTTTTTTTTTTGCAAAAATGATTTTTTTGCCCCAATATTTTATTTTTACAAGGGTAACAGGAGAAATTGGACCCCAAAAGTTGTTGTCCAATTTGTCCTGAGTACGCTGATATCCAATATGTGGGAGAAAACTACTGTATGGGTACACGTTGGGGCTCGGAAGGGAAGTAGTGACGTTTTGGATTGCAGACTTTGATGGAATGGTCTGGGGGCGTCATGTCGCATTTGGAGAGCCCCTGATGCGCCTAAACAGTGGAAATCCCCAACAAGTGACCCCATTTTGGAAAATAGACCCCACAAGGAACTTATCTAGATGTGTGGTGAGTGCTATGAAGCCCCAAGTGCTTCACAGAAGTTTATAATGTACAGCCGTAAAAACAAAAAAATAATTTTTTTTGTACAAAAATGATATTTTCGCCCCCAGTTTTTTATTTTCCCAAGGGTAACAGAAGAAATAGGACAAATTGCACAATAACTCTTGGGGTCCAGAGTACGCTGATACCACATATGTGGGGATAAACTACTGTTTGGACGCATGGCAGAGCTGAGAAGTGAAGGAACACCGTTTGACTTTTTCAACGCAGAATTGGCTGGAATTGAGATCAGACGCCATGTCACATTTGGAGAGCCCCTGATGTGCCTAAACAGCGGAAACCCCCCAATTCTAACTCCAACCCTAACCCCAACACACCCCTAACCCTAGTCCCAACCCTAACCACAAACCTAACCCTAACACAACCCTAACCCTAATCCTAACTTTAGCGCCAACCCTAACCCTAACTTTAGCCGCAACCCTAACCCTAACCCTAATGGGAAAATGGAAATAAATCCTTTTTTTTAATTTTATTATTTTTCCCTTACTAAGGGGGTGATAAAGGGGGTTTGATTTACTATTTATAGCGGGTTTTTATGATTGGCAGCTGTCACGCTAAAAGACGCTTTTTATTGCAAAAATAGTTTTTGCATCATCACATTTTGAGAGCTATAATTTTTGCATATTTTGGCCCACAGAGTCATGTGAGGTCTTATTTTTTGCGGGACGAGTTGACGGTTTTATTGGTACCATTTTTGAGCACGTGACGTTTTTTGATCGCTTTTTATTTTGATTTTTGGGAGGTTAGAATGAACAAAAATCAGCAATTCATGAATTTCTTTTGGGGAGGCGTTTATACCGTTCCGCGTGTGGTAAATTGATAAAGCAGTTTTATTCTTCGGGTCAGTATGATTATGGCGATACCTCATTTATATCATTTTTTCATGTTTTGGCGCTTTTATAGAATAAAAACAATTTTATATAAAAAATAATTATTTTTGCATCGCTTTATTCTGCGAGCTATAACTTTTTTATTTTTTCGCTGATGATGCTGTATGGCGGCTCGTTTTTTGCGGGACAAGATGACGTTTTCAGCGGTACCATGTTTATTTATATCGGTCTTTTTGATCGCGTGTTATTCCACTTTTTGTTCGGCGGTATGATGATAAAGCATTGATTTTTTGCTTCGTTTTTTTTTTTTTAAGGGGTTCACTAAAGGGGTTAACTAGTGGGACAATTTTATAGGGGGGGTCGCTACGGACGCGGCGATACCAAATATGTGTACTTTTATTGCTTTGTTTTTTTTATTTACAGGAAGAAGTGAATTTATTGGGGAATATATTTTTTTTTTTTATTTATTTTGGATTTTTTTTTAAAACATGTTTATTTTTATTTTTTAAACTTTTTTAATTTGTCCCAGGGTGGGACATCACTGTATTTTATCAGATCGCTGGTGTGACAGTGTGCACAGCACTCTGTCACACCAGCGATCGCTCAGGCAGTGCAGCAGGCTTCTCAGTGCCTGCTCTCGGCAGGCACTGAGGTAGCCGCCTCCCTCCAGGACCCCGGCGCCATCTTGGATCCGGGTCCTGGGAGGGAGGAAGCCCTCAGAACAGCGCGATCACATCGCGCTGCTCTGAGGGTCTCAGGGGGGCGCGCAGGGAGCCCCCACCCTGCGCGATCCTCCCCTGTGCCCCAGTAACACCGCGATCATGTTTGATCGCGGTGTGCAAGGGGTTAATGTGCCGGGAGCGGTCCGTGACCGCTCCTGACACACAGTCATGGGTGTCAGCTGTGATAATCAGCTGACACCCGGCCGCGATCGGCTGCGCTCCCCCTGGGAGCGCGTCCGATCGCACGAGACGTACTATCCCGTCCCCGGTCATACGGGCCCAGGTACCATGGACGGGATAGTACGTCCGATGGCAGTAAGGGGTTAAAGGCCACTATACCTGTGAATCTAACAACGTCACGTATTTGATTCAATGCCCATGTTGACTTCTATACATTGGGGAAACTACTCAAATGATAACAGTTAGAGTCTCTATCCCTACATCCACTATCCAATGCATGAAAAAGTGGCTTCCTATTCCCGACTATTTCCTTAGTGCGAAACATTCTGTCTCTTAACTGAGATTTCAGATCATTGAACAGGTCCCCTTTGCTAGCTGGGGTAGCAATCATATTAGATCTCTCAAAAAACGGGAGTTTTTTTGTATCCACATTTTACAGACACTTTTTCCCAAAGGATTCAATAGGAAATATGATTTGCTAATCACATTTTGTTCTGTGTACTGTTTTGTTTGTATAATTTTACTTATATATTTTCTTCTTTCCCTAGAATCGCTGATGGTCTTGTTAAAGGGAATCTGTCAGCTCATTTTTCCGCAATAAGCTGCGCCCACTGCCTTTCGGGCTTATCTGCAGCATTCTTTAAAGGGAACCTGTCATCTGATTCATGGTGCCTAAACCATGGACAGCATGACTCAGCCTGGCTGCTCGATTACAGCTAGGTATATTTTTCCCTGAATTGCTCTGACATTTCAGTGATAATATACTCTAAAAATCCAGCTGGATCTTCCCAGCACTGCTGCAAGTGACTGACAGGTCTCTCCCTATGCACAGAAAGGTAAAGACCTGTGAATCACATCTACCAGCGAATTGTGTCGCCAGGCTCTAGTTCATACTTCCCGCGGATTGGGCAGTGTGAATCAGGTAACAGGTTCCCCTTAAAATCCCATAATATATTGGGTTGTTGAATTAAAATACTAAATTGTTGAATAAATGTTACACTTCAATCCAGAAGACACACTCACATGTGATTCGATCTTCTTCCCCGATTTGTTTTCTTTCCTATTACGGGAGTTCCAAAATGTTCTGGGTTGGTCAGAGGAAGTTGGTCTAGTGTCTAGGGAAACAAAGAAAATACTATCAGGGAACAGTCAAACCAGTTCGGGAACATCAAGAACTAAAAATTATCTTTCCTTTTTAACTCAATGATAGGCCAGAAAGGGAATCTGTCAGTAGGATCAATCCTCCTATGCCGTAAACAAACAAGCACAATTTTTATACACTTAATTGTAGTGTTATATACCACAAAAATGTGACAGAAAGCAAGTAATACTCTAATCCAGAAATATTTTTCTATGCTTTTTGTAAGTTTTACATACCACCGTAATGTAACAATAACAGTGTTAAACAGTATAGGTGAGTCATTGAATCCATAAAAAAAATTGAATTTAAATATTTTGAAAGTGTACTTTATGTACTTATACAATCAAAGGATTTGCAAATCCAGTAAAAATTATAAGGACAGTCGTCCAAAGAACACTGGAAGGCATCAACTTGCAGGCCTCATTCAAATATTTTAAAAGTGTACTTGCTGTACTCCTACACTCATAAAGGCTTTGTAAAAGTACAAAGCGAGGAAAACATTATAAGGAGGGTAATACAGTAATCCTCTTCAGGTGTCCGCCGCTTCTTCTCCTTTCTCTTGAGGCTGAGGGGGACCGCCTCCACCTGCTTCCTGGAGCCAGATTCCCAGGTGCCTGGGCTTTATGTGACCCGGCTTCAGGTAGTGCCGAAGCCCCCGGCATATGGAAATGGGCTACAGTCCACTGTGTCAACTGCACGATCAGCTGCTCATGCATAGGAAGTGAGGAACCCCAAGGACAGTACAATCTCTCCGGTGTGGTAGTAGCCCTGTCTCAAGGAACCTCTCCCAGGCTAGTTCATTCCTCAAAAAGGGTTCATCATGCTCCCTTCCTTCTGAGATCACAGCCACTGCATACCAGCGATGTTGCCCCTTCATTTTGAGGAATCTGATCCTTGTTCCAGCTGTCAGCTCTTGCAGCATTCGAGGCAAGTGTTCCATCTCTACTGCCCAATGGTGGAATGAGATGTGATGATAGGTCACAAACTCTTCAATGGACTCCGTTCTCCGGTGACGGTTGTAAGCCAGTACCACCCCCTGGGATACAACTTTTCGGTACCTTAAGGCTAGGGGGCTTGATAACATTTGTCCAGACCTGGTCCTGTCTCATCTCCTTGGCTCTTCCAACCAGCTTAGGCCCCGCAGTCTGCTCACCAGTTCCTGAATCCTGGCTCTCCTGTCTGCAGTCTGCAGTCAGGGTCTGGAATATCGGCAGGATCAGAAACACTGCCACCTCTACTGTTGCACCAGCTTCCTTTGGCTCCAATATTCCTCCGATCACTCCCTCGGGAGTCTCGCATGCTTCTGCCATCCTTGTCGCCCACTACACACGTTACACTGTATGGATGACTATTTGAATACAGTAACAAAATCTAACACTTTTTTGGAGTGTTATAAATCATAGAAATGTACCCCAAACCATGTAATAACTGCATGGCTCAGAAATTTAAGCCTGCAACATTTTTTAACGCTTTTTTCAGTTTTATAAATCACAGGAAATGTACCCTAGAACATGGAACAGTGTATGGATGAGAACTGTAATCCAGCCATTTTTTAATGCTTTTTTGGTGTTTTACATAATATCTCAGAAATTTACCCCAGACCACGTAATATTGTATGGGTGACAAATATAACCGTGCAAAAATTTTCAAACTTTTTTTTGGAGTGTAATATATAAAATAAAAATTCATCCAAAACACAGAATAGTATATGAGTAAGAAATTTAAGTCAGGGAAACTTTTTAATGATTTTTTGGAAGTGTTATATAACACAAAAGTAACACAAATCACGTAACTTGATGGATCAAAATACAGTACAGACCAAAAGTTTGGACACACCTCATTCAAAGATTTTTCTGTATTTTCATGACTATGAAAATTGCAGAATCACACTGAAGGCATCAAAACTATGAATTAACACGTGGAATTATACTTTACAAAAAAGTGTGAAACAACTGAAAATATGTCTTGTATTCTAGGTTCTTCAAAGTAGCCACCTTTTGCTTTGATTACTGCTTTGCACGCAGAAAAGGTGAACGGATGGACTCTACATGCCTGGTTCCCACCGTGAAGCATGGAGGAGGAGGTGTGATGGTGTGGGGGTGCTTTGCTGGTGACAAAGTTGGGGATTTATTCAAAATTGAAGCGGTGAGCGGTCCAGCTCACCCCAAACCATCTCGATTGGGTTCAGGTCTGGTGACTGTGGAGGCCAGGTCATCTGGCGTAGCACCCCAACACTCTCCTTCTTGGTCAAATAGCCCTTACACAGTCTGGAGGTGTGTTTGGGGTCATTGACCTGTTGAAAAATAAATGATAGTCCAACTAAACGCAAACCGGATGGAATAGCTGCAAGATGCTGTGGTAGCCATGCTGGTTCAGTATGCCTTAAATTTTGAATAAATCCCCAACAGTGTCACCAGCAAAGAACCCCCACACCATCACACCTCCTCCTCCATGCTTCACGGTGGCAACCAGGCATGTAGAGTCCATCCGTTCACCTATTCTGCGTGCAAAGCAGTAATCAAAGCAAAAGGTGGCTACTTTGAAGAACCTAGAATGTAAGACATAATTTCAGTTGTTTCACACTTTTTTGTAAAGTATAATGTATAATTCCACATGTGTTAATTCATAGTTTTGATGCCTTCAGTGTGATTCTACAATTTTCATAGTCGTGAAAATACAGAAAAATCGTTGAATGAGAAGGTGTGTCCAAACTTTTGGTCTGTACTGTATATTAAATTTTTCACCCCCCCCCCAAAAAAAAGCTGCAGGTATATATTTGCCAATGGACTGCACATCTCTAATCCAATCCCTGTCTACAGACTGTATTCTGCCACTGTCCCTGCTTCTGAGACTCTCTCTCCCTTCCTAGGCTAAATGCGCATTGTGTATGATACAAACAGCAAAGCAAACAATTAGCCCTTACAAGGGCTATTAGTATGATGGCTCAGCTTCAGCACCCGTATCAACACTACAGGTCTCTGATTCGTTAGGGTATGGTTCCACGGTCCGAAACCAATGCGCTTTGAACGGAGCGGAAACCCCGCTGTGCCCAAAGCCCCACCCCCTTCTGAAGGTGCGGTGATTCCGGATGTGTTCATTGAACACATCTGGAATCGCCTCACCGCTACATAGGACTGTGCTATTTACCTAGACATGCTGCGATCTGAAAAGACGCGCCGCATGTCCGGTTTTGCGGGTATGTCACCCGCGTAATCGGACGCATAGTGGAGACGGGATTTCATAAAGTCCCCTCCACTATGCAGGAACATCTGGCCGCTGCGGATTAAACGCTGCGGTAGGCCACAGCGTTCAATCCGCAGCTAATCCGGATGGTTTCCTGACCGTGGAAACATACCCTTATACTGTGCACACACAGGCCTGGACAAGCACTCTCTCCCTCCAATATGAAGTGTCACAGAGCTGTGCAATGGCGTCAGTGTGCCGAGCCAGGCAGTGCATGTCCTTTTATAACCCCTGATGTTGTCAAACGGCCAGCCAATCAAAGCAATGCCACAATCAGGATGGCTACGGCATTATAGTGACGCGCAAGCATTCCCCGAATATTTAATTGCTGTGCAACAGGCGGCCAAGATGCGGGGCGGGGATTCGAGTTCAATCACCATGATACTTAAGTGATAACAGAGTATCACCAAGCACGTTCAATCCCTATTAATAACCCATTGCCTAAGCAGACAAGTTTTGTTTTTATCTTTTAATTTTTCCCTCAACAGCCATAACTTTTCTAGTTTTCCTTCCACATAGCCGTAGGAGGGCTTGTTGTTATTATGAGACAAGTTGTAGTTTTGAATTACACCATCCATTTTACTATACTGAAAAAAACACGGGAAAAAAAATCCCACTAATATAAAATGGTGAAAAAAATGCAATTTCTCCATTGGTTTTGGCCTTTATTTTAATAGTGTTCATTGTATGGTAAATATAACATGGCAGCATGACTCTGTATATCAGTACATTTACTGATTTACCAAACTTGCATAGATTTTTTTTAATTATGTAGTGATAAAAAAAATCAGAAGTTTGTAAACAAAAAAATAATTTAAGTTTGAGTCACCATTTCCAAGACCTGTAATGTTTTTATTGTTCTGTCAATGGAACTATGTGAGTGCTTCTTGTATTGTATGGTGAGTTGACCGTTTTAGTTAATTTGGAGAACATTACATATTTTAATTGTTTTTGTATATTACATTATACAGGGAGGTTTGATGACTAATAAAAACACAATTCTGTTTTGTTTTTTACCAATCTGGTGAAATAGTTATATATCTTGATAAAGGAGACATTTAGGGATATGGCGATACCAAATATGCTTAGATTTCTTTTTCTTTACTTTTGATTGGGGAAAAATGCATTGAAAAATTAACAGGTCACTTCTTTTAGCAGCTTCACAGCTTTTGAAGTCTGAAGCGGTTAGGCCTCTTTCACACATCAGTTTTTTTACTTCAGGCGTGATCCGGCGTGTTGTTAAAAAAACAGATCCGGTACCGGATGCGTTTTTTTAGCATTGACTTTCATTAGCGCCGGATCGCGCCTGATGTCGTTGCGTTGCATCCGTTTTTGTCTGGATCCGGCGTAAATGTACATTCCGGCGGCCGGAAAAAAACGGTGACTGTAACGTTTTTTTTTTTTACGGAGCCGCCTGATAGTGCCTAAAGCAGCGCATCAGGCGGCCGGAAACAATAGAAGTCTATGGAACCGGACCAGTCTTTTGTGCAATCCGTCAAAAGACTGATCCGGATTCTGGAAACCAAGGTCTCTCTCTCTATCTCCTCGGTCCGGACATGCGAACCTGCATTTTCCGGCTGCAAAACTTCTTTTTCCGAGTTCAAAAGTTCAGGTCGGATCCAGCAAAAAAAATGATCAGTTGCATCAGTTTTTTCATTTCAGCGCCGGATCCGTCCCTTCAGGTATTCGACGGATTATGCCTGACACAAAAAAACTGATGTGTGAAAGTAGCCTAAGAAGAAGCTCCTAAAGACTAAACCTGTGCACAGTAAGTCGTTTTACGTTTTGACATTGCGGTATTATGTTATTCTTTGTAGCATTTTTTTAAGTTTTTGCTATGATTTTTATAGCATCGGGACATGGAAAAAAATCCTTTAAAAAAATAAATATAAATAAAAAATATATATATACAGTACTGTGAAAAAGTTTTAGGCAGGTATGGAAAAATACTGAAAAGCAAGAACCCTTTAAAAAATAGACATGTTAATAGTTTACATTTATGAAAATAAACCAAAAGCAAGGGCGCTCCATGCGAAGAACATCACAGCGCATAAGCGGAGGGAGAAGAGGTGTTCAACTCACTGATGCTAGGTGCTGAATAACGGCGGTCCTGAAGCACCTTCTTCTCGCACCTGGCATCCTGCTCAGTGAAAAACTATATAAGGTGGGGGATGGATATCCACAGTGCGCCGCGCTCTGAGTCAGGAACCACAGAGGTCAGCTAGGAGAAATCGATTTATTCAATACATAGCGTGATTCAGGGACGATCTGTCCCCTTCATCAGGAGATTATAAAATGTATATCACGCTCAGTGCTGTAAAGAGACAGGCACTGACGTGACTGGTTGATAATTAATTGTATACAGGCTTTAAAAATCATGAGCATACATAAAACTTACAAGATTACAAATCATATAGGACAAAATAATAATAAAAATCAATACACTAAAAATTAATTGTTCGAAAAGGAGAAAAAATCTAAAAAAAAAAATTAGCTAATTTACATCTGTTTAGTGCGGCCTATCACATTCCCTAATCAAAGTCCTTTTTATATATAGTCCATTCACTATTTATCTGAACAACATAATTCACCATCAAACTCCACAGCACCCAAAAGCACTACAACTATTGGCTAGTGACAACCTCATGCAGCCTTTATCTACTCCCCATTTCCTGAAGATGGCTGGACCATCATTGTATATAAGCCCCTGTACTTTGTGTCACCCCCACCTCATTGTAGATTGAACCTCTGAATTGAAAAGCGCGGTGGAATATGTTAGCGCTAGATAAATAAAGCTTATTATTATTATTATATACAAGCTTATATGTACATGGTTGGCTCAATAATAAGGCTCAAAGCCTCTGGATGCAAAGGAGCCAACTTTATATCCTGAAGGATTCTCTGTTATTCAGCCTCTATATCACATAACTTAGGTAAGATACTGATTAATAACATTATTACATATGGTTCTGCCTACTAACACAAATAGGTTCTGCTAAACCATCTTTGATCCAAATCTAATGGAGTCGCCCAGGGGAAAGGGATCTTCGGAGTATTTGAATTGTATTTTCTTTTATATTTTTTCTCCTATTTCTAATAATTCATTTTTAGTGTATTATTGATTTTTGTTTTGTCCTATACGATTTGTAATCATGTAAAGTTTTATGTATATTCATGATTTTTAAAGTCTGTATGTAATTAATTATCAACCAATCACGTCAGTGCCTATCCCTTTAAAGCTGTGAGAGTGGTATACATTTTGTAATCAACTGATGAAGGGGACAGATCGTCCCTGAAACACGTTATGTATTGAATAAATCTACTTCTTTTATCTGACCTGGGTGATTCCTGACTCAGAGGGTTGCGCCCTGTGGATATCCACTGCCCACCTTTCATCATTCTTCACTAGTTTATATTTATCAATTACCAATATACAAAGTGACCAGACAAAAGGAAGATCAAAAGAAAATCAATATTTGGTGTGATCACCTTTGCCTCTAAAACAGCATCAATTCTTCTAGGTGCACTTGTACACAGTTTTTGAAGGAATTCAGCTGGGAGGTTGTTCCAAACATCTTGGGAAAACTAACTACATATCTGCTGTGGATGAAATTACGGCTCTGTGGGGTAGTGGGGCACGCTTGAGCTCCAGTGTCCATGGACTCAGAAGCGTCTCAAGACGACTAATTTATCTGTAGAGTGACCTCCTTTTACCGTAAAGTGAGCCCCTCTACACATGTGCCTTACAGCAGCATCGCAATGTCGAGAGGGCGAACCCGTAAGCTGGGATCTCCAGTAAAGCTCACAGATTTTTATACCCTGGAAGCACCTTCGGCTGTACCACCACCCGTCCATCCAATGATTACGCAGAAGGCCTCTCCAAGGTCGGTGTCTGATCTGGTTGAGGGCTTGGTTGATGGCGTCGGAGGTAATTAGTGTGAGGGTGGCTACCCTGAGGTTTCGCTCATGAAGAAGACCATGAAAACTTGCTGAGTTCACTAAGAGCCTCACTTCAGGAAGATCTCCGTGGTATGCTTAAAGATTTAAAGAGGGATATAAACTCTTTAGGGGACAGCATGGCACATATTGAAACGAAAATGGCAGAATATGCCTCTTTTTATAATGATTTAATAGATGCTAATGAGGCCCTGGAAGAGGAGGCAAATTACCTTAAAGGCAAGATTTGTGATTTAGAAGATTGTTCCCATGGGATCTATGTGTGGGTGAGAGGGCTTTCTGAATCTATTCAATACATGGATTTGGCTAGCCATTTCTGTAAAAATCCACTGCTGGTTCTCCCTGAGCTAGACCCCCAAGACTTGATATGAGGCAGGATTCATAGAATCCCAAAGCAAAAAAAATCTTAATCCTTCATTGCCACGGGATATTCTGGCACGATTTCATTTGTATAAAACTAAGGAAGTCTTTCTGCAGAACTTAAGAAAATAAACTAATTTGCCTGATAATTTTCAAAATATATTGTTTTTTTTCCAGATCTGTCCATGTCGACCCTCTCTAAGAGAAAGGAGTTAACAAATGTATCCAAAATATTGACAGAGAATAATATTATTATATACAGAGAGGAGTGTTAAAAGACGGATTTTGGTAAGAACTTACCTGTAAAATCCTTTTCAGCGAAGGAAGGAAAGGAGACACACTAGTCATAACTAGTGGGTAGGCGGAGCCCAGATGAGATAGACACCTTAAAAAGAGTGCTGACCGGCCCCTCCAGCTCGGGCTCCTCCTACTCAGCTCTCCAGTTGTACACAAGCTTAAGGAAGAGCAATATCACCAGCGGAGCAACATAACCCCTTCTGAAGGACTTCAGAGAAAAAAACACAAGAATACAGGTTATGCATGCATTTAGGCAAAAAACCACACAGTTCCAGGTACTACTCACTGGACCTGACCACTGCGATGAGCTGGCAATGCTGGAACAGAGCCTTAGCGCGTCGACCTCAGCCCAGATAATCGCTATCAGAGAAGGGTCACGCCGCATCTGCAAATACAACAACACACTTCTGCCATGGGAGGGAGCTGTGTCTCCTTTCCTTCCTTCGCTGAAAAGGATTTTACAGGTAAGTTCTTACCAAAATCCGTCTTTCAGCAGCAGAACGGAAGGAAAGGAGACACACTAGTCATAACTAGTGGGACGTCCCAAAGCAGTCCAAAAATTAAGGGTGGGAAAAAAACAGAAAAGGCAGAACCCAACAACCTAAGAAAATGCTCAACTAGCACTAAAACACAAGTTAACGAGAACTTTAAACTACCGCCGCCTGCAGGACCCTACGTCCTAAGGCCGCATCAGCGGAAGCACTAACGTCCACCTTATAAAATTTTGTAAAGGTGTGGACGGAGCGCCAGGTCGCCGCCCGGCAGAGCTGAGCTGCCGAGGCCCCTTGGTGGAAAGCCCACGATGAGCCCACAGCTCTCGTGGAGTGAGTTCGAACCTTAATCGGGCAAGGTTCGCCCTTAAGTCGGTAAGCCTCCAAAATGGCCGACCGGATCCAACAAGCTATAGAATCCTTGGAAGCTCGTTGACCACGTCGACGACCTGCTGGAATCACAAACAGAGAGTCCGACTTCCGAAAACCTTGGGTAACAGACAAATAGAACTTCAAAGCCCGCACCAAATCCAATGTGTGCAAGGCCCGTTCCTTCGCATTCCTCGGCCCCGGACAAAGAGAGGGCAACACAATATCCTGGTTAACATGAAACTGCGACACCACCTTAGGTAGGAAGTCGCCCCGTGTGCGAAGCACTACGCGATCCGGGTGAAACTCCAGGAAAGGAGGCGAGCAAGAAAGAGCCGCCAACTCAGAAACCCTTCTCAAAGAGGTGACCGCCACTAGAAAGGCAACCTTCCAAGAGAGCAAAGAAAGACTAACAGAGTCCATAGGCTCAAAAGGCCCGTGTTGAAGAGCCTCCAAAACAAGATTGAGACGCCAAGGAGACACAGGCGCCTTCCGCGGCGGAAACTGGCGGGTCACTCCGCGAAAAAAGGAACGTACGTCCTTACGCGAGGCGATAGCCTTCCGGAACAGCAAGGACAGAGCAGAAACCTGACCCCTCAGTGTGCTCACTGCCAAACCCTTGTCCAGCCCGAATTGCAGGAAGGCCAACAAATTGGGAATGGAAAAAATCCTCGGGTTCCTTGAAGAACCCGAACACCACGAAAAGAAGGCTTCCCAAGTCTTGTGGTAAATCCTAGTAGTAGCCGGACCTCTGGCAGCTCGCATGGCAATGACTTCGGCTGAAAAACCTTGACGGGTCAATATTTCGGTCTCAAGAGCCACGCCGTCAAACGCAGAGACTTCAGGTCCGGATGACGAACGGGCCCTTGGGTTAACAGGTCCGGGCGAAGAGGAAGTGGAGATGGCGGCGCTGCCAGGAGCGACACCAGTGTCGAGAACCATGTCCTCCTTGGCCAATCTGGGGCTATCAATATAGCCGAGATTCTCTCCAGTCTGATCCGACGTAGCACCAGAGGAAGTAAGGAAATCGGCGGGAACACATAGATTAGCTCGAAATGGTCCAACGGAGCCACTAGAGCATCCACCGCTACAGCCTTCGGATCCTTGTACCTGGACATGAAAGTCGGTAACTTGGCATTGAACCTGGATGCCATCAGATCCACTTGGGGAGTTCCCCAACGGGAGCACAGCAGTGCAAAAATTTCGGGATGAAGACTCCATTCTCCGGGATCCATCCTCTCGCGACTTAGAAAGTCCGCCGTGATATTCTGAACTCCTGGAATGTGGATCGCAGAGATGGCTGGTACTCTGGTCTCTGCCCATACCAGGATCCGAGATACCTCCACCATGAGTCTGGAACTCCTTGTCCCGCCTTGGTGATTGATATATGCGACCGCCGTCGCATTGTCTGTCTGCACTCGGACAGGCAGACCGCTTAAAGGGACCGTCCAGTGTTGGAGGCAAAGGAAAATCGCCCTCAATTCCAGGATGTTGATCGGTAAGACATACTCTTCCGACGACCATACTCCCTGAGTCCAGAGATTGTTCCAAACACCCCCCCAGCCGTCAGGCGGGCATCGGTGGTTATGACTGACCACTTCGGAGGGAGGAAGGACTTCCCCAGGGATAACTCTTTCGGACGTATCCACCATCCTAGAGACTCTCGTACCCTGTGGGAGATGATAACACTGCAATCCAGTGAAGCCTGCGATCGATCCCAACGGCTCAGAATTAACCTTTGGAGGGCCCTGGAATGAAACTGGGCAAACGGAAGTGCTTCCATGGACGCCACCATCAACCCCAGAAGGCGCATACAGCTTCGAAGGGACATTGCTGTCGAAGACTACATAACCCGTGCATGTCGAAGGAGACATGCTTGCTTGTCTGGAGGCAGGGACACCACTGCTCGTACCGTGTCGAAATTCATCCCCAAAAACAGGATTGACTGCGACGGTTCCAGAGACGACTTCTCCCAATTGACCAACCACCCGAAGTCCTCCAGGAGCTGAAGGGATAGATTGCGAGCAGTTACCGCCTCCTCCTTTGAAGATGCCACAATCAGAAGGTCGTCCAGGTAGGGAAGAATCGTAACCCCCTGCCTTCGAAGAATCGCCATGAGAGGTGCCAGAATTTTTGTAAAAACTGGGCGCTGAGGCCAACCCGAATGGCAGAGCCACAAACTGGTAATGGTCCTGACCTACGGCAAAACGAAGGAAACGTTGGTGAGCCCTTCCGATTGGAACGTGCAAATAAGCGTCGCGAATGTCGATTGACACCAAAAAGTCGTTCTGCGACAAGGCTGCCACAACGGAGCGAAGCGACTCCATGCGAAACTTTCGGGTGTGGACATGCCGATTCAATCTTTTGAGATCCAGGATGGGGCGAAATTTGTCCTCCTTTTTGGGGACCACAAAGAGGTTGGAATAAAACCCTCTTCCCCTGTTCTCTGGTGGAACCGGTACCACCACACCCTTCTGCAGAAGAGAGTCGACTTCTCGCAGTAGAGCGGCACATAGCTCGGGCTCTGATGGGATGTGAGATTGGCAAAAACTGTTTGGGGGTCGAGAAGAAAACTCTATGAAGTAGCCTGCCGACACAACCCGCGTCACCCAGGAGTCCGGGACGCGGGAAACCCAAGTCAATTTGAATTGAAGCAGGCGACCCCCCACTCGAGAACCCTCGAGCGGGACCCTGGCGTCAATCCGTTTTAGCGGGCTTTTTGTCAGATTCCCGCTTGTCTTGACGGAAACTTTGTTTCCAGGGAGTGCGGGATTTCTGAGAGGTCTTTTTTCTTGAAAAAGAGGGACGACCCGATCCCCAAGAGGGCTGACCGAACCATCTCCTGGACCGAAAGGACCGTCGACCACTACCGGTACCAGGCCTGCCAGACGTAGAAGCCACAGTTCTTCGCTGTGGTAAAGCTGCTTCTTTTGCCTTTGCCTTGGCAATCAACTCCGTGAGGTCAGATCCAAATAGCTGACCACCCTTGTAAGCCAAAGATAGCAAACCTTGCTTGGAAACCGCATCACCGGTCCACTGTCTAAGCCACAGTGCTCTCCTGACTGTGACCGCCGAGGATTGTGTCCTGGACAGCAGTGACACAGTATCCAGACCTGCATCATAGCCATATTGAATTGCACTCTTGTTGTGAATGGACTTGAAATGAGTTCTGAGCAGAGGCTTCCTCTGGTGGTTACAAGCGGTACTGGACTGTCCAGTGAAGATTGTGAGGAGTGGGAATCAGGTGTTACTGACTGGTCTTATATAAGGGAGTCGCCTTCCCATCAGGGTTGCCGGTGATCAATTGTTCTGGTCTCACTCCATGATTCCTGTTTCCCTTGTAGCCTGCTGTGTCGTGTCTGCATCTCCTGCTAACAGATAAGACATTTTCTTCTTTTTGTTTTTGTGCTTTATTTTTGCATTTTGTCCTGCACTTCTGTGGGGGCCTTCAGGGTCCCCTCCGGGGGCTTTTGCCCTCTCAGTCTAGTTCAGCCACTGATGTTTGTACTTTTGCTTTTTCCAGTTTCTTCAGTGGCTGCTGTTTTGATTTTGTTACACCAGAGAACTAATTTAGGTGGTAGAGGTCGTGTGATCTCAGGTGTTTTTGAAATTAGTAGAGTTGGTGCTTTGCAGGGTTTTTTGGGATTGCAGTAAGTACCCTTCCTATCCTTTTCTATTTAGTTAGTTTGGGCCCCAACGTTTGCTCATACTATTTTCTGTCTGTGTCAGTATTTCTTCTTGTCTAACAGCCATTACATGTTTGGGGGCTTTCTATGTTCTTTGGGGATCTGCTCCGGGGCAGATAGCTTTCCTATTTCTATCTTTAGGTGTAGTTAGTTTCTCAGGCTGTGACGAGGCGTCTAGGACCAACGTAGGAACGCTCCACGGCTGCCTCTAGTTGTGGTGGTTAGTCAGGGTACTGCAATCTCATAGATTCCAACTGCTCTGGTGTATTGCCTTTTTTACCTGCACTCCTCAGTTACCGAAACATAACACACTCTCCAACTATTCGAAAAGTCCATCCACCTCAGATAACTGAGGTCCACATTTCCTCCGTAAACGGTCCAACCAGATCAGAGAAGCTTTATAAGCACACATGGATCCTAGCACTGCTCTGAAACCATGACCCGCGGCCTCGTAGATGGACTTTGCCGCCATCTCCGTTTTTCTGTCCAGCGGGTCCTGCAGACTCGCCTTCCCTTTAACCGGAAGTAATGAAGATTTGCTAAGCTGAGATAAAGGAACATCCACTTCAGGAGAAGGAATCCAATTATCAATCAACTCCGTAGTACACGGATACAGTGACTCAAAAAGTCGTGTCCCCTGAAAACGTTTGTCTGGACACAGACGCTCCTTCTCCACTACTTCATTAAGCTCATTCAGGGATGGTAAGGTCGAAAGCGACCTATGCGACTCCTGAAACATCCGGGCCGACTTACCAGGGCGTGTAGTTACTTCCTCCAGTAACTGCAATGCCTCCCTCATAGCTTCAATAAAAGCTTCTACACGGCCCGAAAAAGAGACAGAGTGCCTTTGCCGATCCTCTTTATCCGAATCGGATATCCCTCCCGAACTTGAAGGGAAACCCTCCATACCAGAGCTCTCTGAGTCGCTACATGGGAAGGAAGGCACCGGTCTGTGTCGCTTTCTGCCATGAGAAGGTCTGGCTGACACCCAATAACCTATAAAGTCAGACAGGCCATCAATCGAACGAGTGAGGGCCTCCATTTTGACATCACTGGGGCCTCCGACTGCTGCGCTCGACGCAGTCGAGGCCTGCGTGTCAGATACGCGAGACTGATCCTGTAGCGGATCTGGGAGACGGTCCACACCTGGGTTCTGATCTGACATGTCCTCACACAGTACAATGGCAGGTTAAACCTGTCAGTAACTAGAAAAGTGTGGTTTCTTAAAGAAACAAAAACGAACGCTGAAGGGTTAAGCTCTTAAAGAGAGAGCTACCCCAGCCGTCCCCCAGTTAAGGGTTAACCGCCTAAGAAGGGGTTAATGTCACAGGCTCTCCACAACCTGTATTAATGTAACGGGTGTGCGAGCCCCAGGTGCCTCTTATGAGGTAGCAGGTGCAGACAGTACAGTCCTCA
The DNA here is from genome assembly GCA_033576555.1 of Oophaga sylvatica. NCBI lineage: Eukaryota > Metazoa > Chordata > Amphibia > Anura > Dendrobatidae > Oophaga > Oophaga sylvatica. The sequence goes on along the minus strand of JARQOD010000005.1, from coordinate 389,317,285 downwards.
AGGTATGCCACACTAAACAAACAAATCGCTAAAATATTGCGCTATTTTGCGCATCTCAAAGAACGCTTATGCGACTTTAAAGACGTCGCTATCGTGATCTTAGCGGGCGTTCAGTGTGCCAGAACCCCAGGAAGGTGTCCTGCGCTGCGGGGGTGAGGAGTTTTTAAGCTTCTGCCCTGATAGGCAGAAGCGATTCACTGAGCTTCGCGGTGCTGTTCTTCTTAGTACGGGAGGAGTGGAGAGTGAGGAGCCCGAAGCGTGCAATGGCCGCCGCGCTGAGGAGATAGCCGGAAGAGAAGGGCAGAGGAAATCTCGCGCTTCAGAGCGCTTCCTGCCCGGGAAGCGCGAAACCACGCCCCCCGCCGGCTTCAAAAAAAGCGCGGGACTCCTCCGTTCTCCGGTCCCGTCCCACGTCCTGCAGGCATCCACCTGCGGACAAAAAAACACACAGTCACCAATCATTCACTGTAACAGCAGCTGCCACAGCAGTCGCTGATGCACTCAAACACATATTAAAATGTGGAGTACTCACCCAGCCGAGCGCCACAGGGACCCCCAGGGATTTGTGGCGCTATGCCCATCGCTTCCCCCCAGGGCGGGGAACGCAGTGACCCCAGCAGCGCGGTTTGCGTCCCCGCCAGGGAAGCCATCCTCATCCCCCGGGCCGGCAGGGTTCTGCAGGGACCACCATATAGGGTAATACAGATCCGCCAAGGGAGAGGTGGGAGTCCAGCAGCGCTGAGACCCCTGAGACCTCTAGACCACTTCTGGTGATCCAAGTCTCTGTCCGATAAAAAAATAACAAAATCTTCTGAGGAGCTGCTTCCAGCAGCGACTATCCTCTGAGACCTCAAATTTTAAACTGGAGAGCTGAGTAGGAGGAGCCCGAGCTGGAGGAGCCGGTCAGCACTCTTTTTAATCTGAGGTGTCTATCTCATCTGGGCTCCGCCTAACCACTAGTTATGACTAGTGTGTCTCCTTTCCTTCCGTTCTGCTGCTGAAATGATGGCTTTCATTCAAGATCGACATATGTCTGTCAGGCACCGCTGCAAGTGAAAAATCTGCTATATAAGTGGAAGGTTCTGGTCTCTACTCCTGTGAATGCGTCTCAAAACAATGGCAACCAGAAGAAATTGGATTCAGAATGGTCAAAGATTTAAATCGGGAGAAGATGCAGGAGTCTCGCTGGACTTTCAGGATATATTGGGACTGGGAGCTGGTATTGGCTATAACCTTGCATGTATTCTAAGAAAGTTCAATCCCATTTCTCTAGGAGGCAGGAACTCTGCCTAATTAATTTTTTTGTTTGTTTAGCTTTTGTTTGTTTAGCTCATTTTTTTATTGTGTTTTTTTTCTCCTTTTCATATGTTTTTTTCATGTTACATGTTATGGGACTGCAGCACGATTTTAGAGATTATAGGTGATCCTTATTGAAATATAAGTATCCAGTGGCTATCTATCAATGCAGAGGGGTTGAATTCGCCTGCTAAAGGATCTATGACATGGAGAGCAATTATTAGATCCCATTGCGATATAGCATGCATACAAGAATCTCACTTATTAGTGAATGATAATTTAAGAATGAAACACACTAAATTTCTGTATTCTTTTTTGTCAATGCAAGTTGTGGGAAAAAAAGCGTGGTTTTGCGTTTTTTATTAAAGATTGTCTCACGTTTAAAAAAACTTAAGGTATTTAGTTATCCTGAGGGCAGATCTATTATTTTAGTTTACTGTATAGATAATGCAGTCTATACGATTGCCACCGTATGTGTCCCAAATACCTCTCAAATACTATTTGTTCGTAAATTTTTGCAAAAGCTTAAAAAAAATCCCAGGGTCTTCAAATTATATGTGGTGATTTCAATATCCCTATATCGAAGGTTCTAGATTGCTCTTCACCAAGAGCTACTAGGAAAGGGCTTGGCCCATTACTTATGGAATATCATCTTCATGGTATTTGGAGATACTTACATGCTAATGTAAAGGATTATTCTTTTTTTACCAGCAAGGCACCGCTCATATAGTAGAATCGATTATTTTTTAGTTGATAGTAAAGTTTTATCTAATTGTGTAGAAGCATCGATAGGAGTAGTTTCTTGGTGAGACCATGCTCCGATTTCTTAAATAGTTAAGAACCAATATGCATCTGTTAGACACCCACGTGGCGTTTAAATACTCATTTATTCCTCAATGATGTCCTTAAATAACAGAAAACTTGAAGGAATACATCATTAATAATGACAATGGGATGGTGTTAGATGAAATTATTTGGTCAGCACATAAGGCGTTTATTAGGGGTATTTTTATTAAATGTGCCCTTTGCTAAAAAAAAAAAAAAAAAAATGCGAAAAAAGTTTTAAATTGTTTGATTACTGAAATCCAACAGTTGGAAAGGATAAACAAGGTCTTCCCAAGTTTCAAACAGCTTAATAAAGCTGAGGTTTCAATTTCGATCTAGATTGTTATCTTCCTATGAGTATAACTTAAGGAAGTCTAAATCTAAATTCTACGCTATGGGCGACAGAGCTGGGGAAATATTAGCTAAAAGCACTAAAAAGAAAGAAGATAAATCTATAATAAAATTTTCAGAGGGTCCTAATAAAACATGTTTACGTAATCCGACCGAAATAGCAACGGCATTTGCTGATGATTACAACTTTATAATTTTTTTAATAAATAGAGGATCCCACAATTATATAACCTACTACAGAGAGTATTCAGACATATCTTGGGAAATTGAATCTTCCTCAAATTTCCTTAGAACAATTAGAGCGCCTTAACGCTCCTTTTTCTATACAAGAAATTCAAAATATTACAAGAGCTTCTAAAAACAACTCAGCCCCAGGCCCAGACAGGCTACCAAATGATTACTGCCGACAATTTGCTGCTAATTTATCCCCTTATTTGCTTAGGACTTTCAATCATTGACAGAGTACAGAATCTACAGCCTCAGTTAATCTTGAGGCTAGAATTATAATACTCCCAAAAACAGGTAAATATTGAGGTTTTCTAGAGAATGTTAGATCTATTTCAGCTTGAATTGTGATGTTAAAGTTTTCTCAAAGCGAATAGCTTTTAGGTTATATAAAGTAGTATCTCACTTGGTGGCCCCAGACCAAGAGGGGTTTGTGACAGGTCAGCAAGTGAAGGACAGAATGAAACAAATCATAAACTTGATCAGGATAGCTGAGTTATCCGGGATCCCCAGTGTTCTCTCGTCTTTGGATGCCAAGAAGGCGTTGGACAAAGAACACTGAACCCTGGGATACCTGAAAGAGGTTCTTACAAGGTTCGGATTGGTGGGGTTTATTAGATCTGTAATTAGGTCCTTGTATTCTAACCCCAGGGCAGTAATTTCCATCTCTGGATTCCTGTCATCGAAACCTAACATTACTATTGGAACCCGTCAGGGGTGTCCACAGTCTCCTATTATATTTGTTTTAGCTATGGAGCCCCTTGCAGAGTCCATTCAATTTAATTCAGATATTTCTGGGATAAAAGTAGGAGATTTTGACCACGTAATTGGACTTTATGCTGATGACGATATTTTAACATATCTCTTCAGTCTATCATTACAAATCTACCAGCCTTTTCTAATATTTCGTATTATAAACTCAATGGGACTTAGTCATCTACTGTAGTTTTCCCATTCACATCAAACTAAATGTAAGCTTGATGCCCTGTTACCTTTTGAGTGGGCTGAAAATGGCATTTCATATTTGGGTATTACCCGTACAACCTCATATCAAATAGTACGTAAAAATTTGGATAACGTATAGTTTAACGCATATACTTAAACTGGAGATTGAGAGATATTATCATCTTACTTTGTCACTTTTAATTAGATGTATTCCTCTAAAAATTCCACATAAGATGATTGGTAAACTTCAAACATTAATTGGGAAATTCATATGGGCAGGAAAAAAAATGAGAGCCTCTAAAAAAGTTATATATCCTATCCCTTTGTATTGGGAGTAGTGTTGAGCATTCCGATACCGCAAGTATCGGGTATCGGCCGATATTCGCGTTATCGGAATTCCGATACTTAATTCCGATACTTTTTCAATATCGTATACCGGAATCGGAAGTTCCCATAATTCTTTGAGAGACAATGTGATTTTAGTCAGCCAATGAGGAATCCTAAGAAGTGTGGGCACATCCTGTACTGCTGCGGTCATCTTAACTAATGGCATGGCTGTGATTGGATGCTGAAATGATGTCAGAATGCACTATAAAAGGCGCCGCCGCCATTTTAGCGTCACTGTGCTGTGAACTCAGTTAGGGAAAGAACGCTGCTCTGCTGACTCTGAGGGACAGTTAGAGATTGCGATTTAGTGTACTGTGCTTTAGGCAGGCTAGTTTACCACCGGCTGTGTAAAGCTTCCTTTTGCCTGCAGTGTTGTTTTAACAGCTCTGCAAGGTGTGTGTGAGTGCAGGTGACGCTGCAGTTTGCTCTGTATGCAACGCTGTCTGTAGGCATCTGCACGTGTCACTCACAGACTCTTTTTTTTTTCTTCAGTGTAATTCTTGCTGCTCCATGTAATTGAAATAATAGTGTGACGCGCTTCCATCCGTATACAATACCTTGGTTGCAAACACTATAGAAGTCCACAATGGAGCCTTTCACAGCAAGTGAACAGTTGTGTTTCAGTGTTCACTGCAGTCTGTGATTTTTTTTTTTTTTTTTTGAGTGCAGATCACGCTCCAGTTACTTCAACTAATGCTGCGTGTACTCTGCTGAGTGTCTGTCACTGGCTCATCCTTGTAATTTTTCAAAAATTGCTGCTGCTTTATTCTATTTTAAATTTACAAAAATCTATTAGTGTGACGCTCTTCCATCAAAATACAATACATTGCTTGCAAACTTAATAGAAGTCCACAAAAAGGCCTTTCACAGCAAGTGAACAGTTGTGTTTCAGTGTTCACTGTAGTCTGAGGTTTAATTTTTTTGTAGGAGTGTAGATCCCGCTCCACTTCAACCACCGCAGCGTGTACTCTGCTGAGTGTCTGTCACTGGCTCATCCTTGTAATTTTTCAAAAATTGCTGCTGCTTTATTCTATTTTAAATTTACAAAAATATATTAGTGTGACGCTCTTCCATCAAAATACAATACATTGCTTGCAAACTTAATAGAAGTCCACAAAAAGGCCTTTCACAGCAAGTGAACAGTTGTGTTTCAGTGTTCACTGTAGTCTGAGGTTTAATTTTTTTGTAGGAGTGTAGATCCCGCTCCACTTCAACCACCGCAGCGTGTACTCTGCTGAGTGTCTGTCACTGGCTCATCCTTGTAATTTTTCAAAAATTGCTGCTGCTTTATTCTATTTTAAATTTACAAAAATATATTAGTGTGACGCTCTTCCATCAAAATACAATACATTGCTTGCAAACATAATAGAAGTCCACAAAAAGGCCTTTCACAGCAAGTGAACAGTTGTGTTTCAGTGTTCACTGTAGTCTGAGGTTTAATTTTTTTGTAGGAGTGTAGATCCCGCTCCACTTCAACCACCGCAGCGTGTACTCTGCTGAGTGTCTGTCACTGGCTCATCCTTGTAATTTTTCAAAAATTGCTGCTGCTTTATTCTATTTTAAATTTACAAAAATATATTAGTGTGACGCTCTTCCATCAAAATACAATACATTGCTTGCAAACATAATAGAAGTCCACAAAAAGGCCTTTCACAGCAAGTGAACAGTTGTGTTTCAGTGTTCACTGTAGTCTGAGGTTTAATTTTTTTGTAGGAGTGTAGATCCCGCTCCACTTCAACCACCGCAGCGTGTACTCTGCTGAGTGTCTGTCACTGGCTCATCCTTGTAATTTTTCAAAAATTGCTGCTGCTTTTTCTATTTTAAATTTACAAAAATATATTAGTGTGACGCTCTTCCATCAAAATACAATACATTGCTTGCAAACATAATAGAAGTCCACAAAAAGGCCTTTCACAGCAAGTGAACAGTTGTGTTTCAGTGTTCACTGTAGTCTGAGGTTTCATTTTTTTGTAGGAGTGTAGATCCCGCTCCACTTCAACCACCGCAGCGTGTACTCTGCTGAGTGTCTGTCACTGGCTCATCCTTGTAATTTTTCAAAAATTGCTGCTGCTTTATTCTATTTTAAATTTACAAAAATATATTAGTGTGACGCTCTTCCATCAAAATACAATACATTGCTTGCAAACTTAATAGAAGTCCACAAAAAGGCCTTTCACAGCAAGTGAACAGTTGTGTTTCAGTGTTCACTGTAGTCTGAGGTTTAATTTTTTTGTAGGAGTGTAGATCCCGCTCCACTTCAACCACCGCAGCGTGTACTCTGCTGAGTGTCTGTCACTGGCTCATCCTTGTAATTTTTCAAAAATTGCTGCTGCTTTATTCTATTTTAAATTTACAAAAATATATTAGTGTGACGCTCTTCCATCAAAATACAATACATTGCTTGCAAACTAATAGAAGTCCACAAAAAGGCCTTTCACAGCAAGTGAACAGTTGTGTTTCAGTGTTCACTGTAGTCTGAGGTTTAATTTTTTTGTAGGAGTGTAGATCCCGCTCCACTTCAACCACCGCAGCGTGTACTCTGCTGAGTGTCTGTCACTGGCTCATCCTTGTAATTTTTCAAAAATTGCTGCTGCTTTATTCTATTTTAAATTTACAAAAATATATTAGTGTGACGCTCTTCCATCAAAATACAATACATTGCTTGCAAACATAATAGAAGTCCACAAAAAGGCCTTTCACAGCAAGTGAACAGTTGTGTTTCAGTGTTCACTGTAGTCTGAGGTTTAATTTTTTTGTAGGAGTGTAGATCCCGCTCCACTTCAACCACCGCAGCGTGTACTCTGCTGAGTGTCTGTCACTGGCTCATCCTTGTAATTTTTCAAAAATTGCTGCTGCTTTATTCTATTTTAAATTTACAAAAATATATTAGTGTGACGCTCTTCCATCAAAATACAATACATTGCTTGCAAACATAATAGAAGTCCACAAAAAGGCCTTTCACAGCAAGTGAACAGTTGTGTTTCAGTGTTCACTGTAGTCTGAGGTTTCATTTTTTTGTAGGAGTGTAGATCCCGCTCCACTTCAACCACCGCAGCGTGTACTCTGCTGAGTGTCTGTCACTGGCTCATCCTTGTAATTTTTCAAAAATTGCTGCTGCTTTATTCTATTTTAAATTTACAAAAATATATTAGTGTGACGCTCTTCCAGAGGACAGCGTTTGTTGGCCATTTGTGAGTCTGCAGCACATGGTTGATTTCATGCTGCACTGCCTGAGAAACGACCGCTGCATCGGCCACATTCTCACCACGTCAGATTATTGGGTGTACACCCTCCTAGACCCTCGCTACTGGGACAACTTACAAAGCCTCATCACACCGTTGAACCGGGACCGTAAAATGCTGGAGGACCAAGACACACTGTTGAAATCCATAATGTTCTCCATTCCAGCCGAGAGCGCTGCTGCTGCTACTGCTTTACAAAGCAGCTCTGTGCGTCGAGGCATTGTAGACACCTCTGCAACAAGAGAGAGCACAAGCAGCGCCTCTGCACAGGGCAAGAGCTGTATGTTACAAATGTGGCGAAGTTTTGTGACAGCGCCACCAAGGTGTACACCATAGTGATGGGAAATCTAGTTAATTTTGGTGATTAGTTCACCATGAACTAGTTCACTGAAAAGATTAGTTCAAAAGATTAGTTCATTTAGTTCAGTTTTTCTCCACCCTATCCTGTGAGGAGCTGATAGGAAATGCATCATGTTGACCTCTGAACTAAATGAACTAGATGAACTGCTGAACAAAATGTTCTATTGAGAATGACTCAGGACAGCCTAGTTCAATCTGATGCCTCTGACTGAGCCCAGCAGTGCCACATAATGATTGTGTATGAGGGGGCTGAGAAGCAGTTCAGCATCCACCATTTTAAGAACAGAACAGGGGTCAGTGTTAAAGATTTTAGCAAGACTGATCTTCTAGGCTAGAGGCATGAACTACACACAGAAACACTCTCTCATACACACATATGAGCTGTGTCTGTGTACTGTGTGTGCAATTTCATTTTTTATTGATAATATTATTATTACTGTTATATTTGTATTTGATGTGTGGTATGCTTTGGAGGTGCTGGCTTGCCCTGCTGCCAGTGTATTATCTGAGCGCGTCTTTAGTGCTGCAGGTGGTGTACTAACAGACCGTCGCATGCGACTATCCTCAGACAATGTAGACCGGCTTATTTTTCTGAAAATGAACAAGGCATGGATCTCACCTGAATTTGCCTGTCCGTTTTCAGATTAAATAACTGTTTGCCAACGTTTTCCAAGTCTCCTGTTATGTTCATCTTTCTACCACCTGAACTCTACTCCCTGGGCTACAACACTGCCAGTCACAGGGGAATGATCATTTACAAAACAAAATGTTATCCCCAACAAATAGTAGTGCAACGACTCCAGTGCCCACTTTATCGCCAGGCACTCTCTCTCTACAATGCTGTCTCTGTTTTTTGATGGAGTAAGTTTTCGACTCAGGAAACTAATGGGATGCTCCTCCCCGTTAAGCTCCAGTCCTGAGACAACACGGCACCCAGACCTACCTCTGACGCATCAGTCTGGACAATGAATTCTCTTTTGAACTCGGGTGTGCTCAAAACTGGTGACCCACACAGTGCCCCTTTTATTGCCCCTGTTGATGACCCCTTGCTGATTTATTAACCGGCTCCACCAGATCCATGGGTATTCTCTCAAACTGGACCTCTAAAATTTTTAATGGCACCAAGGGACTCACTAAATGAGGCTGAGGACTGTGTATCTGGCGCATGCGACAAGAGTTACAATACCGTTTAACTTCTTGATAGACCCCCAGCCAGTAAAACCGTTGTATAATTCTGTGTAGGGTTTTCTTTTGGCACAAATGTCACCCTAGTACATGCGCATGCGCTAAGTCCATTACCAACCTCCGATATGACTGCGGTAGCAGCAATTGCTAAAAAATTTCAACATGTATTTTATAAACCTGATACAGCAAATCTTGGTTCAGCTCTAATTGTTTAAATACTGTAGCTGCCCCGGGGTGTTGGGGTTCCCCATTGACAACCAGTAAATTTTCACGGGCTAGACTCAACGTAGGGGCCGCGAGTTGCGCCTTAACAAATTTGTCACCTGTCACATTTAAGTATTACAATTCAGGTCCCGGTGTCAAATCTTCCATCTCCCCAACTAACACTTCGATAGGAGAGGGGTTTTCCTACTCCACCGAAGGCAAAGGTAATACTGCCCACTGCACACATGTGTTATGCATAGTGAGACTGATAGTAGCCAACAAAGTAGCTAACAAAGGCCACTTGTGATCGCCCTATCAGCGTAGGAACAATGCTACTCAAAAGATCTGCCATGATCCTGGACAAAATCTTGATATAATGGTCAATGAGTGAGAATGTACGATAGGATCCAGGCAGATGTGAAGGTTTGTTTGGTTTTAGTAGCAACTTCATGTGTGACATGTTTGAATGGCTGGGCAACCCTCCTGTCTCCAATATATGATTGAAGGTGCGTACCAATGTGGACGGGATATCCTCACTCAATAATTTTAATAATTTGGCTGTAAACCCGTCAGATCCTGGAGCTTTCCCGTATTTAAAGTAACTTATCGCCGCTGTCACTTCCGTCACCTCAATTTGTTTTTTTAAAAGGAGAAGCTGATAGTTTGTGATGGATGGTAACCGTATTCCATCTACAAAGGTGTTACCCTCCTCACTATCCGTATGTTCCACCTTATATAAGTCTGAGTAGTATTCTTGTAGAATGGTGTTTATGGTTCGAGGGTCTGTGTTCATGATCCCATGTTTATTCGTTAACGCTGTAATATGTTGATGACGAATGTGATTTCCTTTCGCTAGTCGTGCTAATAGTCTCCCTCATTTGCTACCATAACGATATACATCGGCTCTATAATTGTTATTACTGCTTCTCTCTCGTCGATATACCCATACGTGTAAGTCAACCTTAGCCTGCTTACATCTATTTTTAACCTGTGTTGATGAACTTGTCTTGTTTGCCGTGTACCTATCGCGTAATATCCTGCTAGCCTGCGAGTAGTTTGTCGCCATCTTCTTTTTTAGCGTTGTCTGATAACCTATTAGTTTCCCGCGCATTACTCCCTTCCCTGCTGCCCATAAAAGTTCCGGCCTATCCCTAGTATCTCCATTAACCCTTACATATTAAAAACACCATTGCTTCACATGATGTCGAAACTTCTCATCCATTAACAAATAGGTCGGGAAGCGCCAAGTTTGGTTTGGCCCCATCTGCACCATATCTGGCAGGGTCACTGATACGGGCGCGTGGTCATATATAGCTACGCTGTGCACATCTGCCTCTTCCACTCCCCTTAATAGCTCCTGTGCTAGCAATATATAATCTATTCTGGACCAAGAGTCATGTGGCGCCGAATAGAATGAATATTCACTGCCATCTGGGTTCAGGTGTGTCCAAATGTCTACAAAGTTACTCGTGTCTAGCAAGGGTTATTATAAACGTGTGTCATGTGATCGCACATTCATTCGCATCGACCTACAGTTCTTCACTGGTTCGATTCACCATATTTAAGTCACCACCGTGGGTGGTTTTAATGCTCTCCTATCGGCCTGATATGCTTGGATACCTGGGATAAATTCAGGAACGTCTCCAAACTCCCTACTCACATGTCAGCGCAGGAACCGTAAGAGGGAACGTGCTTGTTTTGTTGCGCATAGGTGGAGTTTTATACAGTAAATGATTACTGCTGTCTTATTTTTGCGTCCCAAGGGCAGAATAAGTCTGCGTAACGTTACATTTTACAGACACTCATATAATAGACACACGCTACCCTAACCGTGACACAAGGAAGGTATTGTTGTCGGATAAAGCCGCCATTTTAGCGTCACTGTGCTGTTAATTCAGTTTGGGACAGAACGCTGCTCTGCTGACTCTGAGGGACAGTTAGAGATTGCGATTTTGTGTACTGTGCTTTAGGCAGGCTACTTTACCAACCGCTGTGTACATCTTCCTTTTGCCTTGCAGTGTTTTTTTCACAGCTCTGCAAGGTGTGTGTGTGAGTGCAGGTGACGCGCTGCAGTTTGCTCGGCATACAACGCTGTATGTAGGCATCTGCACATGTCACTCTCACACTCTTTTTTTTTTTTTTCTTTAGTGTAATTCTTGCTGCTCCATTCAATTGAAATTATAGTGTGACGTGCTTCCATCCGTATCCAATACATTGGTTGAAAACACTGTAGAAGGACACAAAAAGCCCTTTCACAGCTAAGAGTTGTGTTCACTGTAGTCTGAGATTTTAATTTATTCAATTTTGATCACGCTCAAGTTACTTCTTCAAGCAATGCTGCTTGTACTCTGCTGAGCGTGTCTTACTGCCTCATCCTTGTCATTTTTCTCGAATTGGTGTACATGTACATCAAAGTAGTCTTCATTTTGATCGAAATCCAAGCAGGTACCCGGACACTCTATGGCTGCTTTTGTACGGTGGACTGGCTCCAACATTCAATAAGACTTAAGATGCAATCGGGCACCTTGTCAAGGCCCAATCCTCTTCTCCCTCTGATATAATAATAATAATAATCTTTATTTATATAGCGCCAACATATTCCGCAGCGCTTTACACTTTAACAGTTTCAAAACACAAGTCATAGGTAACAACGTTAACAATACAATAATTAAAGCAAAATAAGCCGACCCTGCTCGTGAGAGCTTACAATCTACAATGAGGTGGGGGAGATACAAAGTACAGGTGTGTATATATAATGGTGCATTTCCAATGATGGTCCAGCCATCTTGAGGGAGTGAGGCATGGATGGAGGTAGTGAATGGGCTCCACATACACACTTAAACATAGAACGACTTTGGTTATTGAATGTGATAGGCCACTCTGAACAAATGTGTTTTGAGGGAGCGCCTGAAACCAGGCAAATTGTGGATAGTCCTAATTTCTTGTGGTAGAGCATTCCAGAGGATTTGCGCAGCGCGGGAGAAGTCTTGGAGTCGGGAGTGGGAGGTACGGATTACTGCAGAGGTTAGTCGAAAGTCATTTGCAGAGCGCAGCAGTCGGTTAGGCCGATAGATAGAAATGAGGGAGGAGATGTAGGGGGGTGCTGCACTGTGGAGAGCTTTGTGGGTGAGAACCAGTACTTTGAATTGGATCCTATAATGAATGGGCAGCCAGTGTAAGGACTGGCGAAGAGCGGACGCGTCCGAGTACCGATTAGCCAGATGGATGACCCTGGCTGCTGCATTAAGGATGGACTGGAGAGGGGATAGTCGAGTAATGGGGAGGCCAAGTAATAGAGCATTGCAGTAGTCCAGGCGGGAGTGGATCAATGCTACAGTGAGGGTTTTTGTTGTTTCCATGGTGAGAAAAGGGCGGATTCTAGAGATGTTCTTTAGGTGTAGACGGCAAATATCTAACAAACAGGTCATGCTGGAGAGACTTGCACCTACTGCCACTCAGGGTCTTCAGCTCCTTTGTGAGAAACTAATGTTTGGCCAGCCAGTATATCAAATAAAGTTCATGAGAAATGGGAACTGTGGTTGGCTTCACTTTTGGTACTGGGTGCTAATACCAAACCATGGTGTGCCATTCAATGGATATTCCTGGCTGGTTGGAGACAAGCTCATTCCCACAGAAAAGTACCAGAAAGCTAAGGAGATGGTGGCCTCTCTCAACATGAAGGAGTTTGCTCGTTGTCTAGGAGACCGACCACCCCTGCTGTGTACCTTGTCAACGTGTGTGTTGAAGCTTGCAAGGATTAAGAGGTTACAGTGGTAAGTCTGTTGTTTTACTAAAGATCCTGCTGTGTATTATAGTTTTTATGTTTTAAAAAAAATTTTATCTTAGGAATGTTAAATAAATTTTTCTTTTTTTTTAAATACAATGTATCTTTATGTAATATGTTAATATTTTTTTTTTTGATAAAATAAAATGTATCTTATGAATGTTAAATAACCTTTTTTTTTTTTTCAGGTATTTGATCTACCGTAGCTAGTTGCTGATCGTTGACTCTACACCCCTCTCCCCAGAATGTTACTCGGGTTATGGGGAGAAAATCACCGCTATTCCAGACTGATTTCATGTTAATGTGTCTGGCTCTTACACAGCACACAGCACTTGATGTTAGTTTATCTTTTTCCTAAATTATTTGTTACACTGCCCTTCTCACATTTTATTTGCACTTTTTTTTTAAGCACAAGTTTTTTTACACTTCCTTGTTCTGTAAGTAGGCTTAATGGTTAAATGTTTTATATAGATGTAAATATGTAACATGTAAATTTTATATTAAGATTTTGCAAATTATTAGGTCCACACCATCAGGCTCTTTCGTCCCCTCTCCCTTAGAGTAGCGGTAATATATCGGACCCCAGGCTCGCCCACACAGTTCCTTGACCACTTCTCTGCCTGGCTGCCGCACTTTCATGTCCTCAGAAGTACCAACCGTTATCCTTGGAGACTTCAACATCCCCATTAACAGCCCTACTTCCACACTCAAAACACATTTGTTCAGAGCGGCCTATCACATTCACTAATCAAAGTCATTCTACGTGTAACTGTGTGTGTGTGTAGCCCATTCACTATCTCCATCCATCCCTCACTCCCTGAAAATGGCTGGACCATCATTGTAAATAAACCATTGTATATAAACAACTGTACTTTGTAGCTCCCCTCCTCATTGTAGATTGTAAGGTCTCACGAGCAGGGGCGGCTTATATTGCTTTAATTATTGTATTGTTAACGTTGTCACTTATGACTTGTGTTATGAAACTGTTAAACTGTACAGCGCTGCGGAATCTGTTGGCGCTATATAAATAAAGATTATTATTATAGAGGCCCACTCAGTAGTGGTGAAGTGAACGGCGCAAATTGCGAGTTGATTGCAACTGATGCAGCTGATACTCCATTACTGCTGGCTGCTGCTCACACAACCGCTCCAACATATGTAACGTGGAATTCCACCTGGTGGGTACGTCACATATGATGCGATGTTCAGGAAGGCAAAATCTGCGTTGCAGAGCTGCAATGCGCGATCTGGCCATGGTGGAACGTCGCAAGTTAGCGCACTGTAGGCGGACCTTGTGCAGCAGTGCATCAAGATCCGGATAGTCCCTCAAAAAACTCTGGACGACCAAGTTTAGCACATGTGCCAGACATGGTATGTGAGTGACGTTGCCTAGGCCCAGACCTGCCACCAGATTTCGGCCATTGTCACACACTACCAAGCCTGGCTGGAGATTCGCTGGCAAAATACACATGTCGCTCTCTTGCTTTATGGCATTCCAGAGCTCCAGCGCTGTGTGGCTTTGATTCCCCATGGAAATTAATTTCAGGACGGCCTGTTGACGTTTGGCCACGTCTGTGCTCATATCGGTCAACAGGCTCGCTGTCTGGGTGTTATGTTTGACACCAATCTCTCCTTCACCTCCCATATACAATCTGTTGCCCGCTATTGCCACCTACACCTAAAGAACATCTCTCCCGAATCCAAGACTTCTCCCGCGCTGCGCCAATACTGTGGAATGCTGTACCCCAAGAAATTAGAACTATCCACAATTTGCATGTTTTTCGGGCGCTCACTCAAAACACATTTCTTCATAGCGGCCTATCACATTCACTAATCAAAGTCATTCTATGTGTAAGTGTGTGTGTGTAGCCCATTCACTATCTCCATCCATCCCTCACTCCCTCAAAATGGCTGGGCCATCATTCTAAATACACCATTGTATATAAACACCTGTACTTTGTATCTCCCCCACATATTTGTAAATTGTAAGCTCTCACGAGCATGTGCGGATTATATTGCTTTCATTATTGTATTGGTAACGTTGTTACTTATGACTTGTGTTCTGAAACTGTTAAACTGTAAAGCGCTGCGTAATCTGTTGGCGCTATATAACTAAAGATTCTTATTAAGCGTTCACGGGTCCATGTGGAGGTAGACCGTGACGGCTCCTGCACTGTTCTGAGATGGAGAGGAGATCAATTGTACAGACTTGATCCGCAATCCTGTAGTGCTGAACACGTACAGCGCACGCAAATCTGACCCGCTCAAACTGACCCATGCAAGGAAAGGATCTCCCTGGCCATGGGTACTGGTCCACGCAGCGGTGGTCAGGTGGACATTGCTACTGACGGAGTTTAGTAGCGCATGTTTAATTTTAACCTCAACAACATGCTTTTGCAGACCAGGGACGGCTTGCCTGCTGAAATAAAATCAGCTTGGCACATTGTATTGTGGGACTGCCAATGCCATTAAGTTCCGTAAACTGTCAGTCTCCACCAGCCTGAATGACAGCATTTCAAGGGACAGGAGTTTTGCAATGCCAGCATTCAGAGCCTGTGCTCGTGGATGGTTTGCCGAGATTGGGCCTACACCCGATACGCCACAACCTGACACCCACAGATAAACAAGCCATAAAATCTCTGAAAGATAACCCCAACATTATTATTAAACCAGCAGATAAGGGGGGTGCTATCGTTATTATGAATAAGACCCAATCTATTGCCGAAATTCATAGACAACTGTCAGTTAACCTAACCTACAGACAACTCAATTGTGACCCTACATTTTACATCTGTCAAAAAATTGATCGTATCCTGACAAAACATCTTTAATTGATCACCATAGACTGTAAGACTATGACATTCCTTAATATTCAATACCCCATCACCCCTGTTTTCTACACACTCCCAAAAATCAACAAAAAACTACATTATCCACCCGCATACCCTAGAGGGATAATTCTCCGTGTTCTACAGTATCACCCAAATGTTTAACATGTTGCCTAATTCCTATGTATATATATTCTTCACCCTATGTATTTATTGTATATATTGTATATATTATACATTGTCATTGACTGTAAATTTTTCTATCTCTTCCAGCGACTATTTGATAAAGGCCACTGCGTTGCCCAAAACGTCAGTCAGTAGTCTCATAGCTATTTTCTTTTTTCACATCAAGTGTGCAATAAAAATTTCAAATTTAACCATGACATATGCAGTTAAACTTGTGCAGTGATTCTCTATAGACTGTACATCTTCAGTGTGTCTTTGTAACTCAACTACGTGTTTTCTCCGCACATGTTTACACATATTTGTGGTATTGAGGTTACTGACACTTTACCTCTTTTTACTTTTTGATTACACAGCTTGCATTTGACATAGCAAATATCATCTGCAAGTGTGTGAAAAAAGGACCACGCAGTGCAAGTCCTGGGAGCGTCCGTTTAGACTTTTGGAAGAGAAATCCGAACAGGTGCCAAAATGGAGGCTACAGGCAACAGAGTATGCAGCCTAACTCTCCCTCCTGTTTGTACCGTTGGGGCAATCGCTTCCTCAGAGCTGCTACCACCACCTTCCTGTTCCTCACGCCATGTTGGGTCTTGGACCTCATCATCTCCACTAACCTCTTCCAACACCTGCTGCTGTTGGGTGGTCTGGCCACCACCATGCTCAACAGAAACTGGCACCTGAGTCTCATCATCATCAGATGCGTTCTGCGGTGTGCTGACCATCGGCACTGTCTCACCCGCCTCTTCAGATTCAGAGAGACACAGCTGTTGCGCATCACTGCATACTCCCTCTTCTTCACATTCCAGAATGCTGCTTGGCTGTGCCCCTGTTTGCAAACCAACAGATTCTGAGAACAGAAGCAGAGACTCAGCTGGCTCCTGTACAGAACTCTCTGACTGACTGGGCAATTTGGCAGGCGGTGAAGAGACAGATGGTTGATCAACAGTGCTGTGTTCCTGAGAGGAGGTGGAAGCAATTGAAGTCGATGCATTGGACCCTGGGCTCCAACACCGCCAGTTCTTGCCTGTAAGTGCTGTTAGCACAGTCAACACTTGCTCCTGTGTTACTGGGGTTGAGTAATGGCAGCTGTTCCCCTGCTGTGTGTACGACAAAAAGTCATGCTGCCTCCACCCTGTCCTCCTCTCATCCCTGGGCTCCAACACCGCCAGTTGTTGCTCGGAAGTAATTGGCACGGGTACTGACTCATGCCCACCCTGGTTACAGCACCACAGCTGTTTCCTGGCAGTGTCAACGTAAATTAGCCTCAAATAAGTTGTCCTGTCATGTTGCATTCCGGTTATCCGACTCTATGGTGCCTGCAGTTTAGGTGATTCCTATGTGTGCTGTGGGATATGTAAATAAAGGCTCTTTCCGTTGTGAAAATAGGACAAGCACCCACTGTAGGACTGTGTGATTTGGTAACTGCAGACGGCTTGCGGCCTGTCAACTTACATTTTCATGGGTGCCTTATGGTACCCGTCCGAGTTCCAGTACCGTCAGCTGGTTCTCCACAGTGCCTTTGGCCTAGGTGCCTCCATCTCGGTATCCGAGTTCCTGCAATGTCTGCTTGTCCTTGGTAGTGCTTTGGAGCACAGGTACCTCCTGCTTAGTAACCGTGTCCCAGTAACGTCAGCTGGTCCTCGGTTGTGCCATTGGCTCTTTTCCTTCTGCTGCCCCTCCGGGTTCCAGCACAGTCAGCTGGTCCTCGTTACTTGCATTGGCTCTTGTACCTTCTGCTACCCGTCGGGGTTCCAGTGCCGTCAACTGGTTCTCCGCAGTGCCTTTGGCCTAGGTGCCTCCATCTCGGTATCCGAGTTCCTGCAATGTCTGCTTGTCCTTGGTAGTGCTTTGGAGCACAGGTACCTCCTGCTT
Organism: Oophaga sylvatica; assembly: GCA_033576555.1. NCBI lineage: Eukaryota > Metazoa > Chordata > Amphibia > Anura > Dendrobatidae > Oophaga > Oophaga sylvatica. Next base: position 389,299,598 of record JARQOD010000005.1, on the reverse strand, counting down.
AGTAACCGTGTCCCAGTAACGTCAGCTGGTCCTCGGTTGTGCCATTGGCTCTTTTCCTTCTGCTGCCCCTCCGGGTTCCAGCACAGTCAGCTGGTCCTCGTTACTTGCATTGGCTCTTGTACCTTCTGCTACCCGTCCGGGTTCCAGTACCGTCAACTGGTTCTCCGCAGTGCCTTTGGCCTAGGTGCCTCCATCTCGGTATCCGAGTTCCAGCAACGTCTGCTGGTCCTTGGTAGTGCTTTGGAGCACAGGTACCTCCTGCTTAGTAACCGTGTCCCAGTAACATCAGCTGGTACAAGGTTGTGCTACAAATACAAGATACAGAACAAGAGACACAAGAACAATAAGCAGAAGATCTGAAGGCAGAAGAACATGAAGTATAAGACCAAAATGAAGAGCAAAATATATGCTCTAAATTATAAGCAGAAGAAGACTAAGCAGTGTATGGGGGTGAGTCCGTTCCTCCTCGTGGTGCCCCTGGTAAATGCCTGATGCTGCAGGCTAAACTGAACACGGACAAATACTGTTGTAATTTAAATCTTTTGTGGCAGCAAGAACGGAACGATGAAAAAATCATACTTTTACAGATTACAAGTACAGGAATCTATGTCACAAATAAGAATATGATGAAGAAGATGAAGGACTATAATATGAAGAAGAATAATAGTTTAAAAAGAACAATATGAGTAATGTTAACAAAAACATGAAAAGCAAGAAGTTTTAGAAGAAGATAAAGAAGGTGAAAATGAAGAATAATTTGATGACAAAGATGATGCTGCTGAAGATTATGAAGGAGAAAGTGTGTCAAAAGTTAAAAAGGTGAAGAGCATGGAAGTTGTGAAACATACATATTTGCCAAAATAGAAAAAAGGTTAACAACATTGTCAATTTCTTCGTCAATCCGAACGTATTTCCTAAAAAAAAAAAATTAATGCTATTCCATTGGATTGGGTTAAACATCTATGCCTTTAATGTCTCCTCAACCTCCCCCAATACATTCTACATTACTCTTTGTTGTTTTCCTTCATGTACAATTAACCTACAAGGCAAGAATGGGGTTTTTTTAATTTCGATATTTTGTTCCCATAGACTTACATTGGACTTCCGGTATCGGTATCGGGTATCGCCGATATTTTTTGGGTATCGGCGATACCATTCCGATTCCGATACTTTTGGATATCGGAAAGTATCGCTCAACTCTAATTGGGAGGTATGGGAGTCCCTGATGTACTGGATTATTATAAAGCTGCTATTTTGGGCTCCACGAAGGATTGGTGGTTGGAGAATGGAACGCACAGATGGATGCAAATTGAATTTTTTTATGCTGACTATGGCGCTACAAGGAGAACACTTGAAATAGAATAACTAAAACCATATTCTTTTACTCCTTGTTTACCAACTATGGCAGCGACTATATATGCCTGGAATAATTAGGCCAGAATGAACCTGTCTATTCCATTTACAAAAATTTCTATTAGATCTATAGAATTTCATATTCCTTATTTAAACCTGGCCACATGGCAGAATAGCGGAATTGATACATTAGGAGATATATTAAGTGAATCAGGCCTTATGCCATATGACATCCTTAGGAATACGTACCTTCTAAGTAGAAATTGCTTCTATCAATATTTACAAATTAGGCATTTTTGGCTTCATGTTCTTTGGATAGAGATAATTTTATGGGTTTGTTCCAGAGTTTTTAAAAGAAAGAGTACCCCATGACTAAAGGAATGTCCCTGATACATAAAATTCTAAATAATATACTTGGGGAGGGGAAGCTACCCTATATGGTTAGGTGGGAAATCGATCTAGCTATAATGGTACCAATATAGAAGTGTCACAATGCCACTGCTTGGGTACAAAAAACTTCCTCCTGTATTAACTATCTTGAAAAATTGAAGAAGATTCACATGAGATGGTATCTCTCACCCTCTAAATTGGCACACTATGTCTAGTTATTCAGATACATGTTGGAAAGGTTGTTCTCAAACTGGTACACTATGTTATGCATGGTGGTTTTGCACAAGGGTAAGGTCCTTTTGGTCCTTGTTTTTTGGGCTGATTTCTAGCACATTAGGAATTCAATTTGTGCTGAACCCAGCTCTGGCAGTGCTGAATATTGGAATAGATGAAATTCCAGATAGGTTTAGATGGGTGGTAATCCATATCTTGATTTCCGCTAGACAAAGTATAGCATTAAAATGGAAATCTTCCTCTACTCCCACTATGGAAGATTTAAGGTAATTGGAAAGGTCAATTCTCATTAGCATTTATATGATGTTATATGATAGCACATAAGTTGCAAAATAGAAATAAAATTATTAACTGATGGAAATTATGGACAACTTCTCTGTGGGTTATACCGATTAACTTGATATGATTTAAGTAATTTATGCTAATTCCCGAATGCGTTATGTAATGTTAAGTGTTGTGTACCTGTAAATTATTCTGAAATTACTAATCTGAATGAGGGAAAAGCGGTGTATATATATATATGTGTGTGTGTGTGTATATATACAGTACAGAACAAAAGTTTGGACACACCTTCTCATTTAAAGATTTTTCTGTATTTTTATGACTATGTGGAATTATATACTTAACAACAAAGTGTGAAAAAACTGAAAATATGTCTTATATTCTAGGTCCGTCTCTCTTCCCCTAGATTGTTTCTTATCCACTCCATCACTGCAGCAGCGGAGGTGGAGCATGTACTGAGTCCCGAAGGTAGCGGCGGGCCGGTACCTTATGGAGCAAGCGGTACGGCAGGTTGAGGTTGCGGGCGGTCTGAGTCCTGGATGTAGAGGCGTGCCGGTAACTTGTGGAGCAAGCAGTAGCCATAATGCAGGTTGAGGTGGCAGGCAACCTGAGTCCTGGAGGTAGCAGCGTGCTGGTAACTTATGGAGTAAGTGATAGCTGTATGGCAGGTGGAGGTTGCGAGCTGCCTGTATTTTCAGTGCCACACACTTCACTTCTGGTGACGTCATGCATATTCATAAGCCATAATAAGCAGGACCGGAAGTGAAGCGTGCGGCAGTGAAAATACAGGCAGCCCACAACCTCCACCTGGTACAGCTACCGCTTGCTCCATAAGTTACCAGCATGCTGCTACCTCCGGGAATCAGGCCACCCGCAACCTCCACCTGCCGTACGGCTACCGCTTGCTCCATATAGTACCGGCACGTATCTGCCTCAGTACATGTCAGGATTGTGCTGCTCCGCCGCTGCTGCTGCTGCTGTGAATAAGAGGGTAAGAAACACCCCCGGGGAAGAGAGATGGACCGAGGAAGAGGGAAGACTGGTGGGTGACTCAAGTATAAGCCGAGAGGTGCACTTTCAGCCTGAAAAAAAGGGCTGAAAATCTCAGCTTATACTTGAGTATATACGGTATATATAAAATAGGGCTCTGTGGTGGCCATATCATAAGTTCATCTGCTTCTTGTTGTTCACTATGCTTAAGATAATGCTTAATAATATTGGCTATATTTTGAGAAATTGTCTTACTGCAGAATAAATTTGGAGCCAATCAGATGCCTCCCTGATGGTAATGTATGTTGGAAACATATCTGTCTGTATTTCTCAGCAATGAGGTCACCAAGACAGGGGCAATATTGAGGACCATAGACGCAGTGGTAGGCTAAAGAAACTTAGTGCAGCAGATGGATGACACATTATGTTACTTCAATTCAAAATTCGAGAATGCCCAGCAGCAACATCAGATCAGAACTGGCAGCAACCAGAGATGCGTAGCTACATCCATGTACTGTTCGAAGAAGTCTGGATAGATGTGGTCTTCATGGAAAAACTGTGGTTAAAAACAATATCCTTGGGGGGGTTTAGCCTAGTGCAGCATGTGAGAGGACTCAGCTGGTTGAGCTCCTGCCAGGCATCCAGTTAATTATCCCTTATAGGACCCGAAAAAACACCTCAAGCTTGCTATAATACTCATTCGATAACCTGCTGCCTGCTGAGATATCTGTCATGCCGCTCTCACAGCAATTCCTCCGGCGCCGGGGCTCAGCGCCCAACGTCATCACTTCTGGTATCACGGCAGGTCTGTGGGTCTCGTCGAGTGCGCACGTGCACCTCCCGCACTTGACTCTGTGGCTGTTCACTTGACTCCAGGTCCTTGTCCAGCGTGCCTGCGCTTCCTCCTGAGCCTGACTACGGCCATTCCACCTTTGACGTCTCTATGGTCCTGGAGGACCTGACCCGGAAGTTCCAGCACACTTGCCCTATATCAGGCTGCCTCTTCCTGTAGGCGGTGCCTGATTATTGTTGTGCTTCCTAGCTAGACCTGCTTGATCCCTGCTTGGCTGCTCTCTGTACTCAGGTCCCTTGCCTTGTGCTCTAACGTGCTTCCCAGCACACGCTCTGCTTTGCCTTGCACCCAGGCATGCCTCCCAGCACGCGCTTTGCCTTGCTCTTACCCAAGTGTTATCCTCGGCGCACCCTATACGCACTCCTGTACCCCCATGTACACGCCTTGCACTATCCTGTACTCTGCGTGTTCCCGTGTCCTCGCTTTGCACACTTCCGAACCCGGCATATTCCTGCATGTCCCAGTGTCCTCGCTTTGCACACTTCCGAACCCTGCGTACTCCCGTCTTATGTGAACCGGCCACCTGGTTCCAGCAGTCGTCGTACTTTATCCCCCTGGGTCTGCCCCGACGCTCCCTGTATAGGGGGTGGTTCTCACTAGGTCAGCTCGCCCAGGGTAGGTTGGTATGGCGACCCAGAGGGTCCACTCCAGGAGTCGTCACAATATCATTACCTACCATCAAGATGATGAGGAAAAATCAAAAAAAAAAACGGCAGGAGAAATAGGGTTTCAGATACAAGATGGCACTGAGGACTCGCTGGACACAGTTTGAGCCAATGAGTCAAGGAGAAGAGAAATGGCAGCCAAGCTGGAGCAGTTTGCCCGCAGATAGACTGTGCCACTGCAGACTTCCTGGCATTCAGGACAGAGGATGGTACGGAGATGCTGGAATATTAAAGGAGGAAGGGGAGATGGACGGTCTGGAGGAACAGCAAAAAAAAGAAAAAAAAAGAATATACTAATGCATCTCCTTTTACACAGCACCGCTTACTGCAAATGGACTCTCAGGTATCAGAGGAACCAGCAATGTAAGATGTTTGCCTGGCACTTGCATACTATAAGTCCTCTCTATCTACTTTGGAGACTGATAATAAATTACATGCAGGTGGACTCAATTTACTAATTGTGACTTCTGGACAGGGCCGGCGTCAGCACCCGGCATACCCTGGCAAGTGCCGGGGCCCTGAGTAGGCGGGGGGCACACTCGCCGTCAGGCACCCCGGCGCCCGTTAGCGGTGCCAGCGCCGCCACTGGGCCCCCCCCGCTTGCTCAGGGACCCGGCAGCAGCCGGCGCAATACTTCTCCTCGTGCCTCCGCTGCCGCAGCTCCGGGCTCCAGGGGGCGCCTGCGCCGGCGCTTCCTCTCTCACAGCAGCGCCGCTGAATGACGTCATCATTCAGCGGCCGGCTGTGGCAGAGAGGGCGCGGACGCCGGACAGGTGAGGTGTGTGTGTTTGTGTGTGTGCCTGCGTGTGTGTGTGCCTGCGTGTGTGTATGAGAGAGTGCTGCGGTGCTGTATGTATGATAGTGGTGGGGGGAGGCAGTGATGGTGGTGAGGAGGCAATGATGGGGAGGCAATGATGATGATGATGGGGAGGCAATGATGATGATGTTATTAATGGGAGGCAATGATAATGATGATGATGGGGAGTAAATGATAATGGGAAGGCAATGATGATAATATTAATGGGGAGGCAATGATGATGATGATGGGGAGGCAATGATGATGAAGATGGGGAGGCAATGATGATGATGATGGGGAGGCAATGATGATGATGATGATGGGCAGGCAATGATGATGATAATGGGCAGGCAATGATGATGATGGGGAGTCAATGATGATGATGGGGAGGCAATGATGATGATAATGGGGAGTCTTTCCACAGCGTCCTTTCCTGAGCTGTAACAGTGCAGAACGCAGCACAGTGTAGAGGAGAGCCCCATATTTTGTATGGAGCATTATATGGGGACCAGTATCCTGTATGGAGCATTATATTGGGTCCAGTATTCTGTATGGAGCATTATATGGGGGATGGCGGGGTGACATCCTGCATGGGGTATTATATGGGTGATGAGGGGAGACTATGTGGTGCCCATAATATTGTATGGAGGACTGTACTGTCCAGTCTGTACTGTGCGCTGTGAGGATTTGGCGGTTTTTGACCATGTGATAATTCAGTTTTTCTTTTTTAATAAATTTGCAAAACTTTCTACATTTCTGTTTTTTTTCATTCAAGATGTGGTGCAGAGTGTACATTAATGAGAAAAAAAAATAACTTTTTTGAATTTACCAAATGGCTGCAATGAAACAAAGAGTGAAAAATTTAAAGGGGTCTGAATACTTTCCGTACCCACTGTGTATATATGTGTAAATATATATATATATATATATATATATATACAGTACAGACCAAAAGTTTGGACACACCTTCTCATTCAAAGATTTTTCTGTATTTTCATGACTATGAAAATTGTAGAATCACACTGAAGGCATCAAAAATATGAATTAACACATGTGGAATTATACATTACACTTTACAAAAAAGTGTGAAACAACTGAAAATATGTCTTATATTCTAAGTTCTTCAAAGTAGCCACCTTTTGCTTTGATTACTGCTTTGCACACAGAAAAGGTGAACGGATGGACTCTACATGCCTGGTTCCCACCGTGAAGCATGGAGGAGGTGGTGTGATGGTGTGGGGGTGCTTTGCTGGTGACATTTCTGTTTTTTTTCAGTCAAGATGGGGTGCAGAGTGTACATTAATGAGAAAAAAATTAACTTTTTTGAATTTAACAAATGGTTGCAATGAAACAAAGAGTGAAAAATTTAAAGGGGTCTGAATACTTTCCGTACCTACTGTATATACATATGTGTGTGTGTTTTGAAGAATATTTCCTTTGAAAACGATGTGTAAATGACATAGAGAATTGCTATATGTAAAAGCTCATGTTAAAATTGCACTGCACTCGGATGTAGGTAAATCAGATGCTAGGTGTCAAAATCGCATTGTACTCGCATGACACTCACATGGCACTCGTCCATTTCTTCGGTCCAGATTACGGACCGTTTTTTTTCTCACATATGGGTATGAGCCCTAATAATTTTTTAAGGCACAGTATGTACGAGGTATGAGACTTTTATTTAAGTGGCGAGGGGGTAGTATGGGGACACATATACGGTACTTTAGAATTTGGCTCCAATGTCCATGGTATTAGTTTATTTTTATTCTTTGCCTGGTGCAGGGGGGATTAATATTAGTACTCACAAAGAAAAGCGGACGGCACCGCTAATACCACCTGTGCCATTGAACATATTCTGCAGGAGCTGCAGCCGGCTCCAAAATCCTAAACCCACGGGTGCTAATCCAAAAACAAGAAATCCAAATACAGCACAGAAGAGAGAGATGGAAAGCACTCACCGGGTAAAATTCAAGCCTTTATTCAGATATGCGCGGCGGGAGAACGGGAGCTGGGGAGTAGCAACGTGACGACGATTGTTTCGCGCACACTGCGCTTTCACAGGTCACAAAGCAGCAAGGAGGAAACGGAAGGAGAAGTACCTGCACCCAGGTAAACCACTCCCACCGACCTCAAAGCTGCATAAATGCAACAAACAACGAGAATAATAAACATACAAAATTTAAAACCATGATATGTATGAATATGTATGCAAGATTAAAAACACTTGGTAAAGAGCAAAAAAAATCACCATATTACAAAAAAATAGACATATCTAGCCGCTCATTTAAACCAATGGGGCCCAAAGCACCTGTGTGCATAATCCACCTCGCTTCTCTTCTGAGCAAATTCTTAAGCAGATCGCCCCCCTGTGGAGGCAGAGTTACCTTCTCAACTCCAGCAAAGGACAGACTCAGGTCTGCCCCCATGAGCCTCTTTAATATGATTAATCCATTTTGTAACACCTTTACCTGACAAAATAGAATTGAAATGCTCTCTGAACCTAACATAGAGCGGACAAATGGTTTTCCAATGTAAAAAAAATCTACACGGGCAAAAAACCACATAGACAATATGAGTGGACTTGCATGAAATAAAATCAGTGACGCAGTGTCTGATGGCCCCAATGTGGAGACAGCGATCAATAACATGATACTTACAAAAGGGACAATGTCCGCACCTGAAATTGCCTTTAGGAGTATTACTGTTTAGCCATTTACTGTGCGTATTGCGCATGCGACCATGAACCAGAATATCCTTCAAACTAGTACTTTTTCTACATTATCAAAAACATGGCAACCAACCAGTAATAAAGAATGGTACCACACAATGGTCTAAACAAATACAAAGTGTCTTTATTATTAACAATATTAAAACCGTTTACACAGAAAATGCAAAGATCATAATAAAAAAGGAACGTATATCCTCCATAGGAAAAGACCTCACTTCAGCCCAAGTCAATAATCATAGATCCCATTTATCTCCATATGTCATATAACACAAATGGGGGATGGTTACCGCACTAAATCTCATTTGCCACCAAATAGCATAACGCTTAATGTGACTATTTCTGGCCCAAATAACCCCTTCAATGCAGTGGAAGACAAGGAGAGAAATGCATTAACAAGAAAATCATGCATACCGATAAGGCTGGTGTCTGTCCCGAGGAAGCAGAGCGAAACGCGCGTCGGGGCAGAGGGACGTCCGTGGACAGACACCAGCCTTATCGGTATGCATGATTTTCTTGTTAATGCATTTCTCTCCTTGTCTTCCACTGCATTGAAGGGGTTATTTGGGCCAGAAATAGTCACATTAAGCGTTATGCTATTTGGTGGCAAATGAGATTTAGTGCGGTAACCATCCCCCATTTGTGTTATATGACATATGGAGATAAATGGGATCTATGATTATTGACTTGGGCTGAAGTGAGGTCTTTTCCTATGGAGGATATACGTTCCTTTTTTATCATGATCTTTGCATTTTCTGTGTAAACGGTTTTAATATTGTTAATAATAAAGACACTTTGTATTTGTTTATACCATTGTGTGGTACCATTCTTTATTACTGGTTGGTTGCCATGTTTTTGATAATAATAGTCTGTGGTATATTTTCCCTTTAAGGGAGTTAAATATAGGTTGGGCTAATTTTTTGTGATTGTACTTTTTCTACATGCAAAAAGGGGACCTTTCCTCACAACGTCTGATAAATCAGCGTCATGTTCAAGAATGTGCCAGTTATTGCGAATCACTGACCTAATACAGTTGTCCATAGGACCGTACTCAAAACTGAAAACAAATCTTTTTTCTTTTTTAACGCAACCGCCACCATCATGGCCCAGCAGAGAAACATTATCAGCCCTGGTCTTTGTAGCCTCAAGTACGCCGGTAGGGTAACCCCTCTCTCTAAACCGTATATCAAGATCAGAGGATTGTCTTTCATAACCCGAAACAGTATTGTTAATCTGTTTAAGGCGAAGATACTGGCTATATGGGAGCGAACGCTTCATGTTTGGAGGATAACTTTTGTAATGTAACATAGCATTCGTGGAGGTGGGCTTGTGAAAAACTGTGGTCCGAATAAACCCATCATCGATCTCCAAAGAGACATCTAGAAAATCCAGAGAATTACTACCAAAATTAGCCGTAAATGACATATTCATGTCATTACACTTATTGAGGTAGCCGACAAAATTATTGAAAGAATCCCGAGTGCCGTCCCAAATAATCAAAATATCGTCCACATAACGTATGTAGAGTTTAATATGCTGGGAAAATACATTGACATTAGAGTACACAAACTTGTTCTCAAACAAAGCCAAAAAAAGATTGGCGAAAGTACAAGCCACCGGAGTCCCCATGGCGGTCCCGACCTGTTGTAGGAACCAGGTATCCTGAAATCTAAAGGCATTGTGACTCAAAATAAAATGGATACCTTCACAGACAAAATTAACAAAATCACTGTCCTTGTCTGTGGTGACCAATATCTCCCTATGGCATCCACCCCCAAATCCTGAGGGATTTTGGTGTATAAACTCTCCACATCAATGGAGGCCAGAGAAAAACCCGTCTGCCAAGTAAAGCCATTGATGACGCTCAAAAAATTGTTTGTGTCTTTTATATATGAGGGAATATCCTTCAAAAGAGGACGCAGCAGCCAATCCATGTACTGGGAGAGGGGCTCCGTGAGGGACCCCATCCCAGATACAATGGGCCAGCCAGGAGGGCAAGAACTGGATTTATGGATTTTGGGGATGCAATACCAATGGGGCTTCCAAGGGAACTCTGGCAGCAACCTTTCAGCCAATTTTTTGGAGATAATGCCAACCTTTACATACTTCCTCAAAAAGGAACAAAGGTTACCCTTAAACTTATTAGTGGAATCACAGCTCAATTTCATATAAGTACGGGAATCTGAAAGCTGCCTATTAGCCTCTGTCAGATATAAGGATTCGGGCAGCAAAACAGTGTTGCCGCCCTTGTCGGCAGTTCTCACTACCACATCTGACCAACTCCTTATATCAGAGAGAGCAGATCTCTCCTCAGCACATGGATTGGAGGTGGCTTTTTTGTAGATTAAGGCTTCCATATCCCTCAAAACCTGAGTCTCAAAAAGATAAATGGAATTCGCTGGTGAAACCAGAGGCATATATGAAGATTTCACACCACCCATAAAAGGGTCACAAGATGCACTACCCACACCATCAGGTTCAACAACATTCTGCTGTGTTTCACATAGACTAAGCAATAATGCCACGCCTTCCCTAACCTCCGCCAACGTACTTGAATTAGCCAAAAAACCAAGCGGACCAACGGTACAAGGACTGGCATCACTACAGGGTACCCGGCCCGTTTTTTTAGAAAATGATTTATGCAAATGAATTTTTCTTATGGCCTTAAACAGATCCACTTTAAAATCCACAAAATCAAACGCACTTGGAAGGCAAAAATTTAACCCTTTAAACAAAAGAGAAAGGTGAGCAGGGACAAAACATGATCAGTTAAATTAATAACTAAGTTCTCTGAGAGAAGTGTCTCCCTTGTGATGCCACGTCACCATCTTTCTTTTGTGTTGGGGCATGGCTCCTTCTCTCCTTGCCCCCTCTTCGGATTCTCCGCCTAAAGGGGCTGAAGCTGATGGCAAATTACGAGATGTTGGCATGCCTGCCTCCCCTGTGCCAGGGCTGGCAGGAACATCGTCCCCAACAATGGAATCCGAGTCCGTAGTTAAATACTCCCTTCAGTTATTGTAGGATCTATTATGAGTCCTGCGTCTCCTCGGGCGTTGCTAGCCCAATCTGAAGCTGCCGTGGCCAGATTTATTCCACGTGAAAACCTGATCCGACTCATAATCACCTTTGTCTCTAATAAATGTATTTAATTTTTTTTGTTTTATGTCCGCCTGAATAGGAATAAGTCTTGCATCTTTTCTTTTATGAAAACCAATCCATTGCTGTTCAGTTAAACGTGTCTTCAATTCATCTCTAGCTTTATTAATATCCTTATTGATTTCATCATAACTTTGCATATTAAATTTTAAAACCAATTGCAAAAGTTCCTGGGAACATTTAAGAAAAACATCATCCCAAGCAGACTTGAATGCAGGATTATCCCTGAAATGTGAGATCTCCTTATATACCCTCAAGCCGCGAGGAACTCGACCACAATCTGCATAGGAGCTGAGGGAATTGTTAGTCCAAAAAAGTTTAGTTTCCCTTTCCAATAAATTAGATAATTTATACTCCAGGGACTTAGTGCTCAATGAAAAAACTTCATCCTGTTGGTTGCACTCCCTAAAAAACCCTGCCGGCGTACTTGAGGCTACAAAGATCAGGGCTGATAATGTTTCTCTGCTGGGCCATGATGGTGGCGGTTGCGTTAAAAAGGAAAAAAGATTTGTTTTCAGTTTTGAGTACGGTCCTATGGACAACTGTATTAGGTCAGTGATTCGCAATAACTGGCACGTGAGGAAAGGTCCCCTTTTTGCATGTAGAAAAAGTACTAGTTTGAAGGATATTCTGGTTCATGGTCGCATGCGCAATACGCACAGTAATTGGCTAAATAGTAATACTCCTAAAGGCAATTTCAGGTGCGGACATTGTCCCTTTTGTAAGTATCATGTTATTGATCGCTGTCTCCACATTGGGGCCATCAGACACTGCGTCACTGATTTTATTTCATGCAAGTCCACTCATATTGTCTATGTGGTTTTTTGCCCGTGTAGATTTTTTTACATTGGAAAACCATTCGTCCGCTCTATGTTAGGTTCAGAGAGCATTTCAATTCTATTTTGTCAGGTAAAGGTGTTCCAAAATTGATTAATCATATTAAAGAGGCTCATGGGGGCAGATCGGAGTCTCTGTCCTTTGCTGGAGTTGAGAAGGTAACTCTGCCTCCACAAGGGGGCGATCTGCCTAAGAATTTGCTCAGAAGAGAAGCGAGGTGGATTATGCACACAGGTGCTTTGGGCCCCATTGGTTTAAATGAGCGGCTAGATATGTCTATTTTTTTGTAATATTGTGATTTTTTTTGCTCTTTACGAAGTGTTTTTAATCTTGCATACATATTCAAACATATCATGGTTTTAAATTTTGTATGTTTATTATTCTCGTTGTTTGTTGCATTTATGCAGCTTTGAGGTCGGTGGGAGTGGTTTACCTGGGTGCAGGTACTTCTCCTTCCGTTTCCTCCTTGCTGCTTTGTGACCTGTGAAAGCGCAGTGTGCGCGAAACAATCGTCGTCACGTTGCTACTCCCCAGCTCCCGTTCTCCCGCCGCGCATGTCTGAATAAAGGCTTGAATTTTATCCGGTGAGTGCTTTCCATCTCTCTCTTCTGTGCTGTATTAATGGGGCATCATTATAACTAGAGGGGAAAACGGGGAAGTACAGGAGGAATTATTACTGTTCTAAGAGAGGGGGGAATTTTTATTATAATTACAAGGATCTATAGAGTAATTATTATAATGGATCACAGGGATTATTTAACCCTTTCCCAACATGCGCCGTATATATACTGCTCTGTGGGAGCTGCATTTCTGCAAAGAGAAGGATAAGTACGCGCATTGATTGTGCGGTTTCACGCTGAGCGCCGCAGCAATCAGGTGCGGGTGTCAACTCTATGTGAGAGATGACACTCTGCAGCAACACCCACGATTGGTGATAGCACCGATCGCAGGTGTTTAACCCCTCTGATGTCGTTGTCAATAGTGAAAGCAACATTTAGGCGCATTGAGCAGGGAGGGGGCTCCATGGAGCCCTCGGGCACAAAATGGCCGTGGGGTCCTTCAGGGTCCTGCAGGGAAGGTGGCTTGTGAGCGCCTGCTGACATGCCTCTTCCCCTGCCTGTCAGACACTGATCTGATGCTCTGCAGGCAGAAGGATTGCATAGTATCAGATCAGCGATCTGGTACTGTACAGTGATGTTCCATCCTGGGACAATGTAAAAAAGTAAAAACAAAAGTTATTAAAAAGTGTAAAAATGGGACTTCCGGGAGGCGGAGCCAAGGAATGGCTGCTTTTTAGCAGAGCTTTCCGCTGGCCTACTCTCATCTGTGGCCATCCCTCAGTTTGTGAGAGGAGAAACAGCTTTAATCAGCAGGGGGAATACCTGGACAGGGGGCTCGTCTGTCGGGTCTGCCTATTCAGGCTCCTCGGGAGGCTCCAGGCGCAGGAGACGCCGTGCAGCGTGGTACAGGCCAGCTGTGAAGTTAGAGGGACTTGCACAGATAAGAGGTCCCGAGATAAGAAGAGACCACCCGCCGGGAGTGAAAAAACAAACAAACAGTGAAGCCCTGAAGATCTGGCTGTTATAGCATCTAGGGCCAGAGGAGGTGAGTGCAGTGGCAATAGGGGGAGGGTTAACTACAACAGAAGCCATCTCCCTGCCACAGACCTCAGCAGTATCCCTGCACTACAGGCTTGTTGTGAGCTGTATTGTTTTAAGTTGCTGACCATCCTGTAAGAGGTGACAGAAACAATAAAGTACTCAAGGTCTGTCTGATAGAGGATTAACCCCTGAGGCCCTGCTACAGAGCTCAAATAAATCAGCCTAATAAAGGTACTGCCACACTAAACAATCCCGCTAGCGATCACAATAACGACGGATACTAATGCGATCGCTAGCGGGATTGTTTCTATATCGCTAAATGCTGCCGCATTAAGCGATAAAGTTAACGACGCTATCGCCGTTAGCGATCTTCTTAACGACTTTAGCGGTACAAAAGTACCGCTAAATCGCTAAGAAAAGGTGCCACACAGCGATTAGATACTTACCCAGCGGGAGCGCCGACGAGAAAATAGGGTCCGGAACGATTCCAGCGACGAGCGAGATCACAGCAGGAAGCTCGTCGCTGGAAGCTGCCGCACTGAATAACATCGCTAACAGGATCGCTAAATAGTGACGTTTTTTAGCGATCCCGTTAGCGATATTGTTTAGTGTGGCATACCCTTAAGAAATCACAAGGGGATTACCTCAGAGACTACACACAATACAGGACCTAGAGGACAGTTAATATTGTCTTTATTAACCCTTTGGCAGCAGTGTAACCTGGTGAAGTCCTCACTCAGTGACACATTAATCTGTTTACAACTTAGAGGATTATATTTGTCCTCTCTGACTTTCAAGGTTACTTAACCTCTATAAATAAAGGTAAACAGCAAGAGACTAATATTCTATACGCTCCATATAGGAGCTACATGCTACATAGCAGATTCTAATGTAACGTTTCTTAACTGAGACATCACTGCCTTCTATCTTCTCACCAATGTCGCTGAGTATGGATAAATTTGTGGGCAAACAAACTAAAGGAGGTCGTGCCTCTTCTCGAAACCAACAAGGCTCATCCTCGCCAAAATCTACCTCTGATACCAGTAGCGAGACTTCTCATTCAATAGCGGATGCCATCATGGAACGCCTTATGCCCGAAATAGACTCTAGATTCGCCACTCTTCAAACCTCAATAGACTCTATAATATCACAAGTTAATAGTCAGGGCACTCGCCTGGATGAGGCTGAACAACGTATCTCTGATCTAGAGGATGTTACCAGGGAAATGGCAGAACGTCTAGAGCGAAAAGAGAAAGTCGTCACAGAGCTTCAATCCAAAGTGGACGACTTAGAAAACCGATCTAGACCCAATAACGTGAAACTGATAGGATTACCTGAGTCCATACATCCCTCTGAATTGCTAAAATTAACATCTGAGTGGCTGCCGGGAGCCTTGGACATTTAACTAACATCCGGTTCAATGGCGGTTGAGAGAGAGAACAGAATAGGCCCGCATAGGGGAAAAGACAATGACAGACCCAGACCGGTGATATTCAAGGTCCTTGACTTTCAAGACAAAATTCGTCTACTCACTGCTTACAAGAAGAAAGCGCACCTATCCTACGAAGGGCACAAAGTTCTGATGTTTCAGGACTATTCGGCCATTGTGACGACCAGACGCAGGGCCTTCAACCCGGTGTGTAAGTTGCTGGCTGACAAAAACATTAGGTTCGGCCTACAATATCCAGCGATACTGCGCTTCAATCTATCTGGGAAAAACTGGGCTTTTGACGAGCCGGTGAAGACTCTGGAGGTTGTCCAGGATACTTCCCAGCCACCATGAGCAAGATCCAGAGTGGCTTACTCAGTGACAATACCATGAATCACATAAGGTGATGTCAACTGACATCTGTTTGTTATGTTGTTGTTTTTTGCTGTATTTTTACCTCTGCGTCTAACGTTGGGATGCGGGTTTTAGGAAATGTTGAATATGGCACACAGTTACAAATTTTGTGGGAGGGGGAGGTTTTTTGGGGAGAGGGTCTCTGCATTCGACTTCAGGTAATCAATAATCCAGGGATTCTAATGCCTACTCGCTGGGATGGGCAGGGATCCTATTATTATGTAACGGTTATATCTTATCATATTTCCCGCACTGGAGTGGGTTAATGGTAGATATCAACAGGCAAAAAATGTCCGCTATGACATCTCTCCTTTGGTGTTTCTGGAATGTCAATGGCCTAAATTCCCCGGTCAAGAGGAAAAAAATTTTAAATTATCTGCATCGAGAAAATTTTCATATTGTACTTTTGCAGGAGACACACTGGGTGAAGGGCAACCATCCGGTGTTATCTAGCAAAAAATTTATGTTATGTGCAGAAGCTTCTTTTAATAAAAAACAGAGGGGTGTCGCTATTATGATAAACAGGAATATTGACCATGAGATAGTGGATGTGTTAGAAGATCCTTCAGGGAGGTTTGTCTGCGTTAAGCTGGTTATAGAGGGGACAACCTACAGTGTAATTAATATTTATGCGCCAAATTCGTCGGATCCATTCTTTCGGGCTAATGTGCTAAAACAAATCGCAGGATGGGACACCTCCCATATGATTGCGGGTGGCGATTTTAATGAGGTGCATGACATTGAGATGGATAGATCTAATTCTCAATCTCCTCATATACCTACTCAGGGAGACTAATACAATCTTTTTTAGATCACTTGGGATTGTTGGATGTCTGGAGAGTGCAACACCCTGTTGAGAGAGATTATTCTCACTATTCACATGGTTATAATTCCCATGCTAGAATTGACTACTGGTTGCTGGGTCCCTCACTCATGCCAAGAATCACACATACCAAAATTCTGGACGTGCACATCTCAGATCATGCACCGATAACGTTCAGCCTAAAACTAACTAACCCAATCTATTTTCATAGGAAATGGAGGTTCCCGTCATACCTATATCACTCAGATGATTTCAAAAAATTCATACAATTCTCATGGGATACGTACAAATCTGATAACCAAATACATTGTGAAACACCAATTCTTTTCTGGGATACCTCTAAAGCAGTGTTGAGAGGGCAAATAATTGCGTATATACAGTTAGGTCCATAAATATTTGGACAGAGACAACATTTATCTAATTTTGGTTCTAGACATTACCACAATGAATTTGAAACAAAACAAATCAGATGCAGTTGAAGTTCAGACTTTCAGCTTTCATTTGAGGGTATCCACATTAAAATTGGATGAAGGGTTTAGGAGTTTCAGCTCCTTAACATGTGCCACCCTGTTTTTAAAGGGACCAAAAGTAATTGGACAGATTAAATAATTGTAGATAAAATGTTCATTTCTAGTACTTGGTTGAAAACCCTTTGTTAGCAATGACTGCCTGAAGTCTTGAACTCATGGACATCACCAGACGCTGTGTTTCCTTCTTTTTGATGCTCTGCCAGGCCTTCACTGCGGTGGTTTTCAGTTGCTGTTTGTTTGTGGGCCTTTCTGTCTGAAGTTTAGTCTTTAACAAGTGAAATGCATGTTCAATTGGGTTGAGATCAGGTGACTGACTTGGCCATTCAATAATATTCCACTTCTTTGCTTTAATAAACTCCTGGGTTGCTTTGGCTTTATGTTTTGGGTCATTGTCCATCTGTAGTATGAAACTACGACCAATCAGTTTGGCTGCATTTGGCTGGATCTGAGCACACAGTATGGCTCTGAATACCTCAGAATTCATTCGGCTGTTTCTGTCCTGTGTCACATCATCAATAAACACTAGTGACCCAGTGCCACTGGCAGCCATGCATGCCCAAGCCATCACACTGCTTCCGCCATGTTTTACAGATGATGTGGTATGCTTTGGATCATGAGCTGTACCACCCTTCGCCATACTTTTCTCTTTCCATCATTCTAGTAGAGGTTGATCTTGGTTTCATCTGTCCAAAGAATGTTCTTCCAGAACTGTGCTGGCTTTTTTAGATGTTTTTTAGCAAAGTCCAGCCGAGCCTTTTATTCTTGATTCTTATGAGTGGCTTGCACCGAGCAGTGAACCCTCTGTATTTAATTTCATGCAGTCTTCTCTTTATGGTAGATTTGGATATTGATACGCCTACCTCCTGGAGAGTGTTGTTCACTTGGTTGGCTGTTGTGAAGGGGTTTCTCTTCACCATGGAGAGTATTCTGCGATCATCCACCACTGTTGTCTTCCGTGGGCGCCCAGGTCTTTTTGCATTGATGAGTTCACCAGTGCTTTCTTTCTTTCTTTCTCAGAATGTACCAAACTGTAGATTTTGCCACTCCTAAAGTTGTAGCAATTTCTCGGATGGGTTTTTTCTGTTTTTTGCAGCTTAAGGATAGCTTGTTTCACCTGCATGGAGAGCTCCTTTGACCGCATGTTTCCTTCACAGCTAAACCTTCCAAATGCAAACACCACACCTCAAATCAACACCAGCCCTTTTATCTGCTTAATTGAGAATGATATAATGAAGGGATTGCCCACACCTGTCCATGAAATAACCTTGGAGTCAATTGTCCAATTACTTTTGGTCCCTTTAAAAACAGGGTGGCACATGTTAAGGAGCTGAAACTCCTAAACCCTTCGTCCAATTTTAATATGGATACCCTCAAATGAAAGCTGAAAGTCTGAACTTCAACTGCATCTGATTTGTTTTGTTTCAAATTCATTGTGGTAATGTCTAGAACCAAAATTAGATAAATGTTGTCTCTGTCCAAATATTTATGGACCTAACTGTATGTCATAGAAAAAAACAGTTGCAGGAACGGACCATGGCAGCGCAGAGGGCTTTAACCTTAGCATATAAAAACTTTAAACTTAATAATTCACCCCTCACGAAAAAACAATATAGCGAGGCAAAGGAATCAGCGGATGCACTAGCTCATGAATGGGCCACTTATAGTATTGATCTTCAAAAGCACAAATTTTTTAAATGGGGCAACAAACCTGGCAAATTACTTGCATCTCTTACTAGACCATACAGAAAGGCCACAAGGATTCACAAAATTCGGACCAAAGAGGGAAGAGTGTTGACAGAGAATGAGGAGATTGTAGAGGAATTTAGATCATTTTTTGGTTCCCTGTAAAAGCGGAGAAGAGAGAGGGGGACGATATTCTAAACTTTATGCAAACAGAGGTGGCACCTCTACTAACAGAGGAGCACAGGGAAATCCTTAATGCTCCTATATCCCCTTCACAGGTCATCCAAACTATCAGCTCCTTGAAGCTCTCTAAATCTCCTGGCCCTGATGGGTATAGTAATGAATTTACAAAATATTGGGAGGCAGTATAGGGACACATCTTTAATCAGTTGGTTTGATCGGGGCAGCTCCCGGACCGTTTCAATGAAACAGACATAATAGTGCTCCCAAACCGGGCAAAGATCCTTCACTAGTGGAAGGATATAGACCAATCTCGCTTTTAAACTCCGACTTTAAAATTTTCACTAAAATACTAGCAAATGGAGTGCAAAAAATAATCCCCAACCTGATATTGCCTCAACAAATTGGGTTTGTCCACGGTAAATCCATAACATACAACATACGGAAGGCTTTGGGAGCTATCTCTTACGGAAAATCTCATGGCTGTTTAGAGTCTATTGTGGTCAGCCTGGATGCTGACAAAGTGTTTGACAGGGTTGCATGGGATTATCTCCTCGATATCCTGGAGTTTAGAAACTTTGGTCCATGGTTCTGTGAGGCGATAAAGTTGTTATATAAAAAACCCGGTGTCCAGGTTGGCCATAAATTGTATACTCTCTTCCACATTTGAAATCCAGAGAGGAACGTGTCAGGGCTGCCCCTTGTCGGCCTTACTTTTTAGCCTTGCTTTAGATCCTTTACTTAGAACTCTCCAAAATCGTCAATATACAGTGGCATAGAGGTAGGCTTCACCTCACTCAAAATTGCGGCATTTGCCGACGATATACCCTATTCATCTCCAATCCCAATGCTGCAATACCAGTTATCATGGAGGCCCTAAATCATTTTGGCAAATGCTCAGGCTTTAAAATAAATTATAATAAATCAGAGGCCCTGGCTCTGTTTGAGCAAGGGAAATTAAATAACTCGACACTTCCTTTCCAATGGAGCACATCATCTATCAAATATTTGGGTGTCCACCTCCAGGCAGATTTGCCGTCCTTATACCACATTAATATTAGACCCCTAATTACGTCCATATTTAACCTTCTAAACTCCTGGAAACACTTTACTTTGTCTTTTTCCGGAAGATGTCATTTAATTAAGATGATAATATTTCCAAAACAAAACTATTGTATATTTTCCAAACACTACCTATTTTGTTGACACGTGCTGATGTTAAAACTCTAAACACTGCTTTTAGGAATTTTATTTGGGGAGACAAAAAGCGTACACGCATAGGTCTAATCAAATTACAAGCCCCAAAGAAGGAGGGTGGCATCAATTTCCAGACATTGCAAAGTACAATCTAGCAGCAAATCTCAGATACACCATTGATTGGTTAAGAGGTAGCTCACATTTCGCAAACGTACTTTTAGACCAACAATTAAGTCCCTGTCTCCTTACCAGCATTACTACATATGGCCAACGATGACCTTATTGCAGACATAAGAAACCACCCCACCATATGGCAAACTATACAGACGTGGAGGAAATGCAGGAGACTATGTCATTTGAGAAGCGATGTCTCTCCTTTTGTGCCCTTTCTGGGTAACCCGGGCTTTATGGGAGGTAAACCACCCTTATCTTACATTGAGCAAGCTGGGCAGGGTTGTATCTCGCAGCTGACCTATTAGATGATAGATTCTCCATGCTTGCATTTGACATAACAGCACAACGTTTCCCAACATTTGTAAACAAGCCCTTCCTTTTCTTCAAGCAAGGAGCTTAACTTTGAAAGGCATAGCTGCTGGGGGTGGAGAAAGAAGGAGGAACGCTTTGGATGGTTTCCTTAGGACCGCCAGGGTGCAGATTAGCCTCGACAAGCAGCATTTACACACTGTGCGTAAGCAATGGTCATGGGAGGGCAAAAAGACAGGTCCAGCACGATGGGTTAATGATATACAGAACATCACAGTCGGGGGAAATTGTTGAGATCTACTACAAGCACTAAGGAAAGATGGGAATTCTGTCCCTACAATAGAACTAAGCTGGATCCCTGCGATGTAACGGGAACCTGATCCTGCGACCAGACCCGCTAAAGTCCTCAGCTAGTCTGAACGAAGACCTATAGTTACGAGGGAGGAATCCCTACAAGATCTAGGGAATGGGAGAAAAGGTGGACACCTCCTAACAGAAATTGTAGCAGGGAAAATAAAACAGAAAACAAATTACTTAGAGATCCTAAGATCAAGCAAAACTGACTGAGAAAGGCACCTAAGCACCCGGCTAGCTTAAGAGTAGATAATACAATGAAGTCCAGCAAAGCCAGAAGGGGAGCCAGACTAAATAGAGAAAAAAGGTCATGTGACCAGCAAACTGAAACAAAACCTAACAAGAGGGTTCTAACAGTACCCTCCCTTCTCCGGATCCCCTAGGACTTAGGCTTATCCGGAAACCTCTTGTGAAACGCTCTGACAAGTCTAGACGCAGAAACATCATCCGCCCTCACCCATGAGTTATCCTCGGGTCCATAACCCTTCAAGCGACGAGGTACTGCAAACTCCCTCTATAACCGTCTAAAATTAGATGCGAGAAATCTCATATTGCCCGTCCTCCACCACCAGGGGAACAGTGGCCAAGACGTCTCCATCTGAGACCTCAGCTTTTTTCAAGAGAGAAACATGAAACACCGATTAATCTTCCAGGAGGTAGGAAGCTCCAACTTAACAGCAGATTGGTTAATAACCTGAAGCACCTTAAAGGGCCCTACAAACTTGGGACCCAATTTCTTAGACGGAATCCTCAAGCGCAGATTCTTAGAGGACAACCAAACCATGTTACCAATAGCAAACAAAACCTCTTGTCGTTTTCTATCAAAATACACTTTGGATCTTTTGTTAGCCTCCTGAAGATTACCACGAACATCAGTCCAAACTCTCTCCAAAACACCAGAAAAATTCTCCTCTTCAGGTACAGCCGGTCCCAACTTGGAAAATGACCCAAACGACGGATGTCTCCCAGTACAACAAAAAAAAGGCAAACAACCAGCAGAAGCGGATGTATGGTTGTTAAGAGCAAACTCAGCAAGTGGCAGAACTCAGACCACCCCTCTTGATTATCAGTCACAAAACAACGCAAGAACTGCTCAACATCCTGGTTTTTTCCTTTCTGTCTGGCCATTAGACTCAGGATGATATCCGGATGAAAACGACAAATGAACTCCCAACCGGTCACAAAAGGCGCGCCAAAAACGAGCCACAAAACTGAGGTCCCCTATCGGAAACAATGTCAGTAGGAAACGCCATGTAGTCTGACAATTTCCTTGACAAAGGCCTTAGCGAGAGTCTTAGCGCAAGGCAGTTTGATGAAAGGAACCAAGTGACACATCTTGCTAAAACGGTCCACGACCACCCAGATGACAGTGAAACCCTCAGAGGGGGGAAGGTAGTAAAAAAGTCCATAGCCAAATGTGTCCAAGGTGCACTAGGGACCTCCAGAGGGCAAAGCAACCCCGCAGCAGGAGTATGAGAAGACTTAGATCTAGCACACACCGTGCATTGACGCACCCACTTAATGACTTCATTCTGCCATCCAGGCCACCAAAAGCTGCGACCCACAAGTCTCTTGGTCTCAGAGATTCCAGGATGACCTGCCAACTGAGAGTCATGACATTCAACAAACAAATCTCTCCTCAGGGTACCAGGCACAAACAACCTCCCATGCGGCGTGTTAGATGGGGCATTCTCCTGTGCTTTAAGAATCTCATCTTCCAACACAGAGTCCAAAACAGCAATAACAACCCCCTCTTGCAAAATGTTTTCCTCCTCCTCAGTAGCCACCATAGGAGAAAAGCTGCGAGACAAAGCATCAGCTTTAACATTTTTAGTACCTGGGATGTAAGTAACGGTAAAATTAAACCGCGAGAAAAACAGTGCCCAGCTAGCCTGACGGGCATTCAAGCGTTTGGGAGCATCAAGGTAGACCAGATTTTATGATCGGTGAAGACTTGAACGGGAAATTCCGCTCCCTCCAAAAAATGACGCCAGTGTTCAAATGCGAGTTTAATTGCCAACAATTCCCCGATTACCGATATCATAATTTGGTTCAGACTCAGAAAATTTCTTTGAAAAAAAAGCACAGGGATGTACCCATCCATCTTTTCCTGAGACAACACCGCGCCGACCCCCACAGAAGCATCAACCTCAACCAAAAATGGTTTAGTCACATCAGGCTGCGTAAGGATGGAGCAGAGCTGAACTTCTCCTTTAGCAACACAAAAGCCTCAATGGCCTCAGTAGTCCACTGAACCGCATCAGCACCTTTCCTGGTGAGATCGGTCAGAGGTTTGGCAATCACAGAAAATTTTTTAATGAATTTTCTATAAATAATTGGCGAACCCCAAAAACCTCTGTATTGATTTCACACCAATAGGTCTAGGCCAATCCTGCACTGCTTGCACTTTCACCGGTCCATCTCAAAACCTTCACGGAGACAATGTAGCCCAAAAAACTAAGTCTCTGTACAGCGAACTCACATTTTTCTAGCTTGGCAAAAAGTGAATTATCACTCAGTAACTGTAATACTTCACGCACACTCCTCCAATGAGACTCCAAATCCGGTGAATAAATCAAAATGTCATCCAAATACACTACCACACTTCTGCCGATCAAAGGTCTAAGGATGTCATTAATAAGATTCTGAAAAAATGCCGGAGCACTGGAAAGCCCAAAAGGCATAACCAGATTCTCAAAAATGACCCCGTGGAGTGTTAAAACGAAGTCTTCCATTCATCCCCCTCCTTCATGCGCAACAAATTGTATGCCCCTCGAAGATCAATTTTCGAGAACCACTTGGCCCCCACTAACTGGGTTAAACGAATCAGGAATCATGGCAGTGGGTAAGGATTGCGTACAGTGATTTTATTAATCTCACGAAAGTCTAGACAGTGTTGTGAATGGACTTGAAATGAGTTCTGAGCAGAAAGGGTCCCTCTGGTGGTTACAAGCGGTACTGGACTGTCCAGTGAAGATTGTGAGGAGTGGGAATCAGGTGTTACTGACTGGTCTTATATAAGGAGTCGCCTTCCCATCAGGGTTGCCGGTGATCAATTGTTCTGGTCTCAATCCTTGAGTCCTGTTTCCTTTGTAGCCTGCTGTGTCGTGTCTGCATCTCCTGCTAACAGATAAGACATTTTCTTCTTTTTGTTTTTGTGCTTGATTTTTGCATTTTGTCCTGCACTTCTGTGGGGCCTTCAGGGTCCCCTCCGGGGCTTTTGCCCTCTCGATTTAGTTCAGCCACTGATGTTTGTACTTTTGCTTTTTCCAGTTTTTTCAGTGGCTGCTGTTTTGATTTTGTTACACCAGAGAACTAATTTAGGTGGTAGAGGTCATGTGATCTCAGGTGATTTTGAAATTAGTAGAGTTGGTGCTTTTCAGGTTTTTTTGGGATTGCAGTAAGTGCCCTTCCTATCCTTTTCTATTTAGGTAGTTTGGGCCCCAACGTTTGCTCATACTATTTTCTGTCTGTGTCAGTATTTCATCTTGTCTAACCGCCATTACATGTTTGGGGGCTTTCTATGTTCTTTGGGGATCTGCTCCGGGGCAGATAGCTTTCCGCTTTCTATCTTTAGCTGTAGTTAGTTTCTCAGGCTGTGACGAGGCGTCTAGGACCAACGTAGGAACGCTCCACGGCTGCCTCTAGTTGTGGTGGTTAGTCAGGGTACTGCAATCTCATAGATTCCAACTTCTCTGGTGTATTGCCTTTTTTACCTGCACTCCTCAGCTACCGAAACATAACAGTATCACCGGCCTAAAAATTGAAAATTGTATGGTACTCACAGAAGGGAAAAAATATTGTGAAAGAAAAAAGGTTGTCAGAGTTGTCAGAGATATTTTTCTGTTTGTTGCATTTTTTTTTCCCTCTGTATCTCTGGGTGCTGGGGAGGATTTTTTTTTTCTCTCAATGGAGATTGCACAGTTGTCTGGCCGTGTGGATCAGCTTGCCACTGAGGTTCGGAGTATTGCTGCCTATCTTGCTAGGTTGCCTGTTCTGGAACCTAGGATTCTCATGCCAGATTTGTTTTTAGGGGATCGAGCTAAGTTTCAGAATTTCAAAAATAATTGTAAATTGTTTTTTGCCTTAAAATCTAAGTCCTCAGGGAACGCAGCGCAGCAGGTTCAAATTGTCATCTCTCTCCTGCGCGGCGATCCTCAGGATTGGGCTTTTTCCCTGACACCTGGGGATCCTGTTTTGAGTGATGTTGATGCATTTTTTTCAGGCTTTGGGGTTATTGTACGATGAGCCTAATGTCACTGATCAAGCTGAAAAAGCCTTGTTGGCATTAAATCAGGGTCTTGATGACGCTGAGTTATACTGTCAGAGATTCCGTAGGTGGGCAGTCCTGACCAAGTGGAATGACGACGCTTTGGCGGCCCTTTTTCGGAAGGGTCTGTCAGATAATGTAAAGGATGTTATGGTGGGATTCTCTGTCCCCTCTGGTCTCAATGATTCTATGTCATTAGCGATTCAAATTGACAGACGTTTGCGTGAGCGGAGAAGTATGCGTGGAATGGTGTTGCCTTGTGAACCTGCTTCTGAACCCATGCAGTGTGATAGAGTGGTGTCTGGGGCACAGCGTCATGAGTTTTCGAAAGCGCAATGGGTTATGTTTCTACTGTGGTGATGCCTCTCATGCTATTTCAGTCTGCCCTAAGCGGGGAAGACGTTTTGCACGCTCAGTTGTCTTGGGTAGTGTTCAGACTAAGTTTTTATTAACTGTCACTCTGATATGCTCTCTGTCCTCATTTTCTGCTCAGGCTTTCGTTGATTCTGGAGCAGATATTAACCTGATGGATTATGATTTTGCTAAACGTTGTGGGTTTCCCTTGATACCCCTACAGAAGTCTATTCCCCTACTGGGGATCGATTCTACCCCTTTGGCTCAGAATAAACCTCAGTTCTCTACTCAGGTGATAATGAGGGTTGAACCTGATCATCAGGAGTGCTGTAAATTTTTGGTTCTGTATAATCTGCATGATATTATCGTACTGGGCTTCCCTTGGTTGCAGTCTCATAATCCTGTTTTGGATTGGAAATCTGTGTCTGTAACCAGTTGGGGCTGCCAATGTGTTAATACCAACACTCCTGTTTTTTCTGCCTCTCCCCAGGCTCAGGATGTTCCTGACTTTTTGATTGATTTTTCTGATGTGTTTAGCGAAAGTAAATATGCATCCTTGCCTCCCCATAGGAGCTATGACTGCGCTATTGAATTAGTGCCTGGTAGTAAATTCCCTAAAGGTCGCCTTTTTAACTTGTCTGTACCTGAACATGACGCTATGCGGTCTTATATCAAGGAATCATTGGAGAAGTGTCATATCAGACCATCCTCTTCACCCTTAGGTGCCGGTTTTTTCTTTGTGGCCAAAAAGGATGGTTCATTAAGGCCGTGTATTGATTATCGTCTTTTGAACAATATTACTGTAAAATATCAATACCCGTTACCTTTGATTTCTGACCTGTTTTCCAGGGTGAAAAACGCTACTTGGTTTACCAAGCTTGACCTCAGGGGGGCATATAACCTTATTCGCATTAAGCACGGGGATGAATGGAAGACGGCATTCAATACCCCTGAGGGGCATTTTGAGTACCTTGTGATGCCCTTTGGGCTCACTAATGCTCCTTCTGTCTTCCAGTCCTTCATGAATGACATTTTCAGGGATTTTGTGGATAAATTTCTGATTGTTTATTTGGATGATATCTTGATTTTTTCTAATGACTGGGACTCTCATGTGAAACATGTTCGAACTGTATTCCAGATTTTGAGAGAGAATGCTCTGTATGTGAAGGTATCAAAGTGTCTTTTTGGCGTACAGAGGATCTCATTTCTGGGATTCATTTTGTCCCCATCTGTTATTGAAATGGACCCGGTCAAGGTTCAGGCCATCTGTGATTGGGTCCAACCTACTTCATTAAAGGCTCTTCAAAGATTTTTGGGTTTTGCCAATTTTTATCGTAAATTTATTGGTAATTTCTCGGTTATTGTTAAACCATTGACTGATTTGACCAGAAAGGGTTCTGATGTGGTGAATTGGCCTCCTGAGGCAGTCTCTGCATTTCAGGAACTTAAGCAGAGATTCACTTCTGCTCCTGTTCTACGGCAGCCTGATGTTTCTCTGCCATTTCAGGTGGAGGTTGATGCCTCTGAAATTGGGGCAGGTGCCGTTTTGTCCCAAAAAGATCCAGAGACCTCTAAAAGTAACCCTTGTGCCTTTTTCTCTCGAAAATTTTCTCCTACTGAACGTAATTATGACGTGGGTAATCGGGAGTTACTGGCCATGAAGTGGGCTTTTGAAGAGTGGAGACATTGGCTGGAGGGAGCCAAACATCAGGTGGTGGTCCTTACGGACCATAAGAATCTGGTTTATCTGGAATCTGCCAAGCGACTCAATCCTAGACAGGCCAGGTGGGCCTTGTTTTTCACACGTTTTAATTTTGTGGTTTCCTTTCTTCCTGGCACTAAGAATGTTAAGGCGGATGCCCTCTCGAGGAGTTTCCTTGCGGACTCTCCTGAGTTATCTGATCCTTCTGTTATTTTGAAAGAGGGTGTAGTTCTTTCCGCCATCTCACCCAATTTGAGACTTGCTCTGGAGGTGTGTCAGGAGGATAGGCCCGAGCGCTGCCCTGTTGGAAAATTGTTTGTCCCGGACCAGTGGAAAAAGAGTGTGATGTCTGAGATTCATTGTTCCGCGTTGGCTGGGCATCCCGGAATTTTTGGTACCAGAGACTTGGTTAGTCGGTCCTTTTGGTGGCCTACCTTGTCTCGTGATGTCAGGGAATTTGTGCAGTCCTGCGGGACTTGCTCTCGCTCCAAGCCTTGCTCTCGCTCTAGTGGTTTGTTGATGCCATTGCCTGTGCCCAAGAGACCATGAACCCATATCTCTATGGATTTCATTTCCGACCTCCCTGTTTCTCAGAGAATGACCGTCATCTGGGTGATTTGTGATAGGTTTTCCAAGATGATACATCTTGTGCCATTGCCTAAGTTGCCTTCCTCCTCTGAATTGGTGCCTTTGTTCCTTCAGCACGTGGTTCGTTTACACGGCATTCCTGAGAACATTGTGTCTGACAGAGGAGTCCAGTTTGTTTCCAGATTTTGGAGGACCTTTTGTTCTAAACTTGGTGTTCAATTGTCTTTCTCCTCGGCGTTTCATCCTCAGACCAATGGTCAAACTGAGAGAACAAACCAGACATTGGAGACTTATCTAAGATGCTTTGTGTCTGCTGATCAGGATGACTGGGTCTCTTTTTTGCCTTTGGCTGAGTTTGCTCTTAATAATAGGGCTAGCTCTGCCACTTTGATGTCTCCATTTTTCTGTAATTCTGGGTTTCACCCTCGATTTTCTTCAGGACAGACGGAGGCTTCTGTCTGTCCAGGTGTTGACTCTGTTGTGGAGCGTATGCAACAGATTTGGGACCAGTAGTGGAGAGGTTGTCCCTCTCTCAGGAGAGGGCCCAGCGGTTTGCTAACCGGCATAGGACTGATGGTCCTCGGTTTAAAGTGGGGGACTTGGTCTGGTTGTCCTCAAGAAATATTCCTATGAGAGTGGCATCTCCTAAATTTAAGCCTAGGTTCATTGGACCTTATAAGATCATGGAGATTCTTAATCCTGTTTCTTTTCGTTTGCTTCTTCCAGGGACATTTAAGATCCATAAAGTGTTCCACAAGTCCTTGTTGAAGAGGTTTGTTGAGCCAGAGGTTCCTACTGCTTTGCCTCCTGACCCTGTTCTGGTTGAGGGCAATATGGAGTTTGTGGTTGAGAAAATATTGAATTCTCGTTTTTCTAGACGGAAACTCCAGTATTTGGTTAAGTGGAGAGGTTATGGTCAGGAAGACAATTCTTGGGCGTTTGCTTTGGACATCCATGCTAGGAGACTCATCCGTGCGTATCATAGAACTCATCCTGACCGACCTGGTTGCTCAAGTGAGGGTTCGGTGACCCCTCCTCAAGGGGGGTACTGTTGTGAATGGACTTGAAATGAGTTCTGAGCAGAGGCTCCCTCTGGTGGTTACAAGCGGTACTGGACTGTCCAGTGAAGATTGTGAGGAGTGGGAATCAGGTGTTACTGACTGGTCTTATATAAGGGAGTCGCCTTCCCATCAGGGTTGCCGGTGATCAATTGTTCTGGTCTCAATCCTTGAGTCCTGTTTCCTTTGTAGCCTGCTGTGTCATGTCTGCATCTCCTGCTAACAGATAAGACATTTTCTTCTTTTTGTTTTTGTGCTTGATTTTTGCATTTTGTCCTGCACTTCTGTGGGGGCCTTCAGGGTCCCCTCCGGGGGCTTTTGCCCTCTCAGTTTAGTTCAGCCACTGATGTTTGTACTTTTGCTTTTTCCAGTTTTTTCAGTGGCTGCTGTTTTGATTTTGTTACACCAGAGAACTAATTTAGGTGGTAGAGGTCGTGTGATCTCAGGTGATTTTGAAATTAGTAGAGTTGGTGCTTTTCAGGGTTTTTTGGGATTGCAGTAAGTGCCCTTCCTATCCTTTTCTATTTAGGTAGTTTGGGCCCCAACGTTTGCTCATACTATTTTCTGTCTGCGTCAGTATTTCATCTTGTCTAACCGCCATTACATGTTTGGGGGCTTTCTATGTTCTTTGGGGATCTGCTCCGGGGCAGATAGCTTTCCTCTTTCTATCTTTAGGTGTAGTTAGTTTCTCAGGCTGTGACGAGGCGTCTAGGACCAACGTAGGAACGCTCCACGGCTGCCTCTAGTTGTGGTGGTTAGTCAGGGTACTGCAATCTCATAGATTCCAACTTCTCTGGTGTATTGCCTTTTTTACCTGCACTCCTCAGCTACCGAAACATAACAGACAGGGCCGTAAACCGCCGTCCTTTTTTTTAACAAAAAAAAATCCAACCGCCACAGGAGACTTGGAAGGCCTAATGTGACCGGCGGCCAAGCTTGTCTGTATGTATTCCTCCAAAGCCTTTCTCTCAGGAATAGTCAAATTAAATAAACGACTTTTAGGAAGAGTTGCTCCAGGGACAAATTCAATTGCACAATCATAATCTCTATGAGGAGGCAAAATCTGCGATTCCTTATCAGAAAAAACTTTCCAAAAATCCTGAATAGCTACAGGTAGCTCCCCCTTAACTACAGCAGCAATACGCCCGTTACAACACTTGTCATAACAATTAGGACTCCAGGACTTAATTTCATTGGTAGACCAATCCAGTACCGGATTGTGCAATTTTAACCAAGGTAACCCCAAAATCACCGGTGAGGGCAAATTATTCAAAACTACCAAATCCAAATTCTCTTGATGAACACCATTAATAGTAAGAGGAAATTCACAGACCTTGTGAGTAACATTTTTCAAGGGAGAACCATCCACAGCAACCACATTAATAGGGGAAGACAGAAGTTTGGATTTTAATTTTAGTTTTTCCAAAAAATTCCCATCAATCACATTGAGAGTTGAACCACAATCCACAAATACCCGAAACTCCATTAATTCCTCCTCAACAGCAGTGGTAGCAGAAAGAAAGACACCTTTATTGTTTAAACAAGCTATACGGGCGAAACTGACCTCATTTTTTTTTTCTCTTTATTCATTCGAAGCGCACAGTTCTTAATAAAATGCTTAGATTTCCCACAATAGAACCACAAACCTTCAGCAAATCTGCGTTCTTTTTCTCGAGAGTGAGGTGTCATTGCTCCAATTTCCATCAGCTCTCCAATGTCAGTACAGTCCCTCTCCAGACTTGGAGCTGACAAGGCAGATTTACTCTCATTAATCCTTGCACGCAGTCTCCTATCCACCCGTATGGCGAATTGCATAGCCTCTTGCAAGTTACCAGGTATAGGATAAGCAATCAGCAAATCTTTAACCCTTTCACTTAACCCTGCAAGAAATAAACTTTTCAAAGCTGAATCGTTCCACCCCACATGAGTGGACCACCTTCGGAAGTGAGTACAATATTTTTCCACATTACCTGATCCCTGTCTCAAACGTCTCAATTCTGTCTCAGCTGATGAAACACGATCAGGATCGTCATACAATAACCCCAAAGCAGAAAAAAAAACTATCCACTGATCTAAAGCATGGATCACCAGGCTGCAGAGAAAAGGCCCAGTCCTGAGGTTCTTTGCGCAAAAGTGACATTATGAACCCTATGCGCTGTGATTCATCACCAGAGGATCTGGGTCTCAAACGGAAATACAACAAGCAAGCATTTTTAAAAGAAAAAAAATCTTGTTGTTCACCAAAAAATATATCAGGCAAACGTACCTTTGGCTCCACGAAATGTGCTCCAGAACAACTACTCACGTGTTGCTGGATCTCAGCCACCTCCAGAGAAAGTCCCTGCAGGCGTTGAGCCAAATCCTGAACCGACACCATGATGGAAACAGAAAATCTTTCCTTAGAGATTTTTTTTTTTTTGGGCTGGACTTACTGTTGAGATCTGCTACAAGCACTAAGGAAAGATGGGAATTCTGTCCCTACAATAGAACTAAGCACCCGGCTAGCTTAAGAGTAGATAATACAATGAAGTCCAGCAAAGCCAGAAGGGCGGAGCCAGACTAAATAGGGAAAAAAGGTCATGTGACCAGCAAACTAAAACAAAACCTAACAAGAGGGTTCTAACAGAAATCTTAGATGCCACTTTGATGCAACGGAAGGTGATCCCCTCCAGCAGTTATGCAGACATGTCTTTATTACTCCTTCATAGAGCTTATATTACCCCACACATTAAGTCTAGGATGTCTCCAGGGGACACATTCACATGTTCCAAATGCGGGCCAGGAAACACAGACATATTTCATCACATGTGGGGATGCCCCAAAGTGCAAAAATTATGGCAGTCTATCCATGCCGAACTGCAGAATCTTGGTGGGATATTGTTTCCTTTGACACCGCAATGGGCAATATTTAATATTCTAGACAGCTCTCAACACAAATTCCCCAAACATCTTAAGGCCATGTTGATAATATGGGCCTCAGCTGCCTGGAAAAGTATCTTGCAGCACTGGCTAAATCCATTGCCACCACCCAAATCTCTCATATACTCCAAAATAATGTATATTTTTCGAATGGACTGGCTAGACACCCTGACAAATAAAGAGAAATTGACTGGGAAGTTTTTAAGCACATGGTCATTGTTCATCCCATCTCTGTCTCAGGACACCAGGGACAAATTAAGGACACATTTTGAAAACACCCAGTGGTATCTTCTTCAGAAAATTAGCGGATATAATCCTATTCCTTGAGCTTGTTGATTGTTAATCAAATGCAGAGTCGTTTAAGGGGTTTATATGTTGGGGGGATGGGAGGGTTGAGGGTGGTGGGGGGGACATTTATGAGTATTATACCTGTCAAATAAGCGTCAAATAAGCTTGATACCTTCAAACCTGTATGACTTACTTTTGGCAATGCTCTTTAAATGAATATTTTGAGTTTTACGTCTGTCAAATAAGCTTGTTACTTCAAGACTATGATTATCTTTTATTGTAATACTCTTTAAATCAATAAAACATGTTGGAAAAAAAAAAAAAGTGTAAAAATATTTTTTAAAAATCCTCAAATAATGAACAAATAAACAAAAAATATTATTCCAATAAATATACATATATACATATAAAAAGTACACATGTTTGGTATCGCCACATCTGTAACGACCCACTCTATTAAACTGTTCTACTAGTTAACTCCTTCAATAAACTCCGTAAAAAAATAAAAAATGAGACAAAAAACAATGCTTTTTCATCATACCGCTGAACAAAAAGTGCAATGAAAAGCGATAAAAAAGATGAATGTAAATAAAAATGGTACCGCTGAAAATGTCATCTTGTCCCACAAAAAAAACAAGCCGTTATACTGCTCCATCAGCAGAAAAATAAAAGTTATAGATCTCAGAATATGGTGATGCAAAAAAAATTATTTTTTTCTATAAAATAGATTTTGTGTAAAAGTGCCAAAACATAAAAAAAACTAAGTAAATGGGGTATCGCTGTAATCGTACTGACCTGAAGAATAAAACTGCCTTAACAATTTCACCACAGGGAGAACGGTGTAAAAAAAAAAACAATTCCTAAATTGCTGTTTTTTGTTTATTTTACCTCCTAAAAATCGGAATAGAAAGCGATAAAAAAAATGTGTCTGAGAATGGTACCAATAAAAATGCCAACTCGTCCCACAAAAAATAAGCCAGCACATGACACTGTCGGCCGATATATGGAAAAATTATAGCTCTCAAAATATGGTGATTCAAAAACTAGTTTTTGCAATAAAAGTATCTTTTAGTGTGTGACAGCAGCCAAACATAAAAACCCAACGTAAATCTGGTATGGCTGTAATCGCACCGACCCAAATAATTAGGCTATGTGCACACGTTGCGGAATTGCCATGGAAATTTCCGCAGCAATTCCGCACCTCCCTGCCGCGAGAAATCCGCATATTATAGGTATGCGTATTCCCGCTAAACACTAGCGTTTTGCAAGCGGAATTAGCTTGCAGAATGCTAGCGTTTTACAAGCGATCTGACAGGTTGGTCACACGAGTCAAGTGTTTGACCAACTTTTTATTATTGATGCCGCCTATGTCGCATCAATAGTAAAAAGATCTAATGTAAAAATACTAAAAAAAATAATAAATAATGATATTCTCACCTTTCGGCGGCCCCTGCAGCTTTCCCGCCTCTCAGCGACGCTCCCGGCAAGTTCCGTTCCCAGGAGTCCTTTGCAACAATCATCCCGATGACGTAGCATCACGCGAGACCGCTACGTCATCTGGGTGATCTCGCAAAGGACTCCTGGGAACGCGATTGGCGGGAGCGTCGCTGAGAGGCGGGAAAGCTGCGTGGGACGCCGGAAGGTGAGAATATCATTATTTTTTATTTTAATTATTGTTTTTACATGGATATGGTACCCAGGGCTTGGAGGAGAGTCTCCTCACCTCCAGACCCCGGGTACCATCCGCATATGAACCGCTTACTTTCCGCATGGTGGGCACAGCCACATGCGGAAAGTAATTGGTTCAATGCATTCCTATGGCGGCGGTTCCGCAAAAAAGAATGAGCATGCTGCGGATTCTCCCGCGATGCGATTCCGCCGCGGAAAAACCCGCAGCATGTGCACAGCATTGCGGAATCTCATAGGCCTTAATGAGTTGTATTGTGTAAGCGGTTTTGCCGCGGTTTCGCAGCATTTCCGCCGCAAAAAAACGCGGCAAAACCGCTAAGAAACCGCAACATGTGCACATAGCCTAAAGTCGCCTAATCACTTATACCGCACGAGGAACGGCATAAAAAATAAATAAAACCAATTCTTCACATGCTGGTGATTTTTCCATTTTGCCTTCCAAAGATTGCAGTAAAGGCTCGGCACACATTTATCCTATCTCTGTGCTGAGTGCTTACATCGGGGTTTCCATGTAAATCTCAGAAATACGTAATTCAGTCGGAACGTCTGGGGGAAGATTCCCTATAATGAGACAGATGGAGGCACTGTGGACGCTGTCTGACTTGTGATCCAGCGGTGTCCGTTTTTTTAGGTGAGCATAAAAGTGCCGTCAGCCACAGTTTTGAGCACTTCTGAAAAGATTGACACAGCTGAACAGAGGCCAGATGGAGTCCAGAGTAACTCTGCTGCCTCATTATAGTGAATGGATCCCTCTGGGGTTTCATCTGAATCACGACACTCAGAGATTTAGATGGAAACTCCAAAGTAAGTGCTCAGCGTAGAGCGCCGGATAAATGTGATCTCAAATGTTATGTAAAATGTTCCAAATAAAAGTTTCAACTCAATCCACAGAAAAGCAAGTCTCCACTCAGGTCGGTCGTCTGTTAACGGAAATATAGGGGGCTTCTACGTTACTGGTAGCACAAAACCTCTGGAAAAGCTAAAAGGCTCCTCGCCCCTCAAAAGAAATTCAGCAAATTTTGAAATCCCAAATTCAAATGCCCCCTCCCTTCTGAGCCGCCGTGTGCCTAAACAACATATAGTGTCCACATGTTTGGCATTTCTGCACTGCTGAGAGCCCGCCTAATTTACAAGTGCTCGTCTCCAGAAGCATGAGCTGGGCATAATGTACTGGTGACTACAATGGTAGTTTGCAATTTTCACTCAGCAACATCCACTGCTGCCTGTTTCTGGAAAACACTCATGGAGTCAAAATCATCACTACATCTGTAGATAAATTCTCAAAGGGGTATAATCTCCAAAACGGGTCACTTGAGGGGGATTCTGCTTTTCTAGCACTTAGGGGCTCTCTGCATATTGAATCCGCAAACGATTATAGGAAAATCTGAGCTCCAGGAGGCAAATAGCGCTCTGTCCCTCCTTAGTCTCTCCGTATGGCTAAGCAGTACTGTACAGCCACATATGGGGTATTTCTACATTCAGCAGAAATTGTGGGAAACATTTTGGTGTCATTTTCACCCATTTCCCAGTATGAAAATGTAAAATCTGGGGCTAACACAATTTTGGTGGTAAAAATTTAATTATTTTTTCTTCACTGCCCAATGGTATAAAATTCTGCATCCCTAGATTAATTCATTGAGAGGTTTAGTTTGTAAAATGGGGTCACTTATGGAGGCTCTGCTGTTCTGGCACCTCAGGGGTTCTGACAATGTGACATTACACTCTCAAACCAGTGCAGCAAAATCTGCACTGTAATAAGGCGCTACTTCCCTTCTGATCTTTGCACTGTGTCTCAAAAGTACCGTAGTTTTCGACCACATATGGGTCATCGGTGAACTCAAGAGAAATTGCACAACAAATTTTGTTTTCCATTTTCTCCTCTTACCCTTGAGAAAATAAAAAATTTTGGGCTAATAAACATTTTTGTGGGAAAGATGTATTTTTTTATTTTCACGGCTCAACATTAAAAACTTCCCTGAGGGGTCTAGTTTTCAAAATGGTGTCACTTGTGGGGAGATTCCACTGTTTAGGCACATCAGGGGCTCTCCAAATGCCACACGGCGTCCGCTAATTATTCCAGCAAATTTTACATTCAAAAAGTCAAATGGCGCTCCTTCCCTTCCGAGCCCTGCCATGCACCCAAACAGTTGTTTTCCCCAACCTATGGGGTTCTGGCATGCTCAGGAGAAATTGCACAACAGATTTTATGGTGCAATTTCTACAGTTATACTTATGAAAATAAAAAATTGGGTCTAAAGGAAATTTTTTTGTGAAGAAAAGTTAAATGTCCATTTTTTATCCACAATACAAAAATTCCTGTGGAGCACCTGATTAAACTTCTTGAATGTGGTTTTCAGCACCTTGAGGGGTGCAGTTTTTAGAATGGTGTCACTTTTGGGTATTTTATATCATATAGACCCCTCAAAGTTACTTCCAATGTGAGGTGTCCCTAAAAATGGCTTTGTAAATTTTGTTGGAAAAAGGAGAAATCGCTGATCCAATTTTAAACCTTATAACTTCCTAACAAAAAAAGTGTTTAAAAAATGATGCTAATGTAAAGTAAACATGTGGGAAATGTTATTTATTAATTATTTTGTCTGACACATCTCTCTGCTTTAAGGTCATAAGAATTAAAAGTTTGAAAATTGCTAAATTTTCCTAATTTTCACCAAATTCCCGTTTTTGTTTTCACGAATAAATGCAAGTTATATCGCAGAAAATTTACCACTACCATGAAGTGCAATATGTAACGAAAAACCAATCTTGGAATCAGTGGGATCAGTTGAAGTGTTCCAGAGTTATTACCTCATAAATTGACACTGGTCAGAATGGTAAAAATTGGCTTGAAAGCTGATTACTTTAGGCCCTCAAAATTACATGATGCTAATCAAAATTTCTTAAAATAAAAGCCACCCCCCACTGCCGCTGCCACCACCACTACCAATGGACATATAATAATAAAATAAACAAACCTTATCCTTTATTAATATTTTATTAAAAATACATATTTGGTATAGATGCCTTTGTATATTTACATGGATTCTTAGAATAATGTTATTTTTAAAGAAAACTATGGAAGAATTTTTTTTTATCCCCCACAACAAAATAAGCTAAAAAATAAAATTATACATACACCAAATACACGCATAAAATACAAAGAAAATCAAGAAAAAAACAAACAATAACCACTGGTACTGCTCTAAAGTAAATAATGTTTGGTCCTTGTAGACCAAAACAGTCCAGTTGTTAAAGATGCCCTCATATTAAGTGTTTTTTACTATATCTTTGTATATGTATGTAGTGCAGTGTGTGTTAATGAGTCGCACAGCCAGGGCCTGTGGGGTACTCGGCACCGAGTCCGTTCACTTCAATGGGGGATGTCACGGGTAGCGCAGCTCGGTCCGTTGCCCTGGGCACTCACTGAAAAGGGGGATATTTACAGGGGATTATAGGTTTGTAGAAATGTTCGTGACGCCACCTGTGGTTCCTGGTCAGGGTGACCAGCGCTGCAGGGTAGATCCTCTGAGGGGTTGTTACTGGGCAGCAAGGTGTTAAGTCTTCCACAGGCAAGACTGATCCCTCAGGGTATATGGCGGTGTAGGGGTGCAGGAGCAATAAGGCAGACACACACACGAAAGTCTCTTTCTGTACCTTTACTGATGGTATAGATGCAGGCACGTCCCGGGAAGCTGTCAGGGTGGAGGATGCACGTCCAGTAATCCCACTGAGTAGGTGTAGGGCCTCCTTACTCCTGTTGTGTGTGAGTTTCTGACCTGTATAGAACAAAGTCTAACTCTGTCTTCTCATATACGCCCGGCTGACTTTGTGGTGAAGCCTTCTCATGGATAGAACAGTGTCTCTGTATGCAGCATCCTGCTAGACCCCCGTCTTCCTGACCTCGGTTACGTATCAGCACTGCTGGGCCCCTGCGACATGAAGTCCCACAAGGTCTCCGGTTTCTCCTACTAGTCGTGAAGATGCTAGCAAGCTCGTACCCGGTGTCCGGTATTCAGAGTAGAGGTAAGCTATCAATGCTGTTTCAACCTCTGTCACTCTCTTCTTTCTTCCACTTGCCTTTCGTCCTACTCTAACCTTTAACATAAGCACAACTAGCAGTAGATGGCAGTTTCTTCCACACTCCTCTGCTAACAAACCAACAGCTAGCCAGCTCTCAGCTAGACTGCCTGACAGATCTCACTGCTGTCTCTTTCACTCTCTTTTACTAACTAACCAACTGAACAACTGCTATCGTCTCCACTATCCTTATATATGTGACCATACTCTCCAAGGGCTCCCTCTGGTGGCTCCAGGGAAATGTGAAGGTTTGAATGCATATCGGGTTTATTTGTGGGTTTACCTTTCGTGCATCCTCCAGGGTAATGTGGCTCCAAGCGCAGCTGAGCTACACATTAATATAATTCCCTACTGCCGTCCTCTCCAATGTCCAGTGCCGTTCCGCTCTTCTGAGTGATGTCACCACTCTTCAGACTCTCTAGTTCACTCTTTGTTCTATGCACGAGCCGGAAATCTCTTTTAAGGCCCCGTCACACATAACGAGATCGTTGATACGTCACGAGTTTTGTGATGCAATATCGATTTTGCTAGCGATCTCGTTACGTCTGACAGGTAGCAACGATCAGGCCCCTGCTGTGAGATCGCTGATTGTTGCAAAGCTTCCTGGACCATTCCTGGGTCGTTGCGCTCCCCCTGGGCAGTGTGCATCACTGTAATTGACACCTAACCAACGACCTTGTTAGCGATTCAGAACTGAGACACGTAGGCGTGCATAAATTGGACTTTTCCGCGCCCCTCGTCCCCGATTGGTGGTCGCTACAGCATTCTCATTTCCCACCGTGCATAAAGCAACAGAATAGCGATTCCATCCTTTGTTTCTGACCTCGTGTGGAGTCACAGCCGAAGAACACTACAATCCACAAACCAGGACGCTTGTCAGGAACAAAGCCCAGATGAATGGATACAAAGTCACAGCCGAAGAACGCTGCTACAATCCGAAACCAGAACGCAAACAGGAACAAAGGGACGGAATTGCTACAACGTGGATTTATTTTAAACCTGCCGCCCAATCAGAACGCAGTAGCGTCCACCAATCGGAGATGATTGGTGACACAGTACAGCCCCTATCAAGGTGTGGATCGTTGAAATAGCTGCTGTGTGAAAGCGTCCCAACGACCAACGAGATCGTTAGTTAGATCGCTAGGGCGCAAAATCGTTGGGAAGTTCTGCATGTTTGACAGCTCCCCAACGATCACGATACGGCTCTCCAGCGATCTCAAAACCGTGACGTAATAACGATCTCGCTAGCGATCTCGTTATGTGTGACGGGGCCTTTAGGCAAGGTTCACAAATTCAAGATTTGGTCAATGTTTTACATCAGTATTTGGGAGCCAAAACCAGGAGAGGAACAATCAGAGGAAAAGTATAATAGAAACACGTCACCACTTCTGCTGCATTTCTCACCCACTCCTGGTTTTGTCTGACAAATATTGATGAAAAACACTGACCGAATACTGAATGTCTGAATGTGGCCTTACAATAAAAGTCTGTGGAGCCATGCTCCATAGACTTACATTGTAATAGCCACTAAAAAGAGGAGCAGAAGGGTGCTGGATTCCCTAGAGAGCAGCAGTAGGTGAGTGTGGAGACAAAGCATTGTATCTTAATTACCCAGACGAGTATTTTTAGCAACCCAAGAATAGACTGTTATCTGTATGTTGGCTTTTGAGTTTAAGCATTTCTTTCTGACTGGTCAAGAAAAGTGACTTTTGTTTGTGTAAACCTGTAATATTGGCTTGTAAGCTATTTCATATAACATATTGTGCTCTTATCCTTGATGACTAGTGATGTTTACTGATATGCTAATTATGCCAGCTAGTTTGGTGACTTCAAAAACAGAGAAGGAAAATCTATGCAACTAGATTACTGTCACGGTGTGTCGCGGCGAAGATCGTCGCGATTGCACACCCTGACTTTGCACAGCTGAGTTTCTGGTGCTGGGTGTTTTTCGGCACTGAGGGAGTTAATTCTTTCTCTCTCGGTGCTGGACTGACCAGCCTCGCCCAGCTGCGATGGATGTTTTGTTAATTAGCTTCCTTCTTATACCTGCTGGTCTGCTGGGGAAGTTGTCGGTGAAAGCATTCATTCAGACCAGCAGAGCGGATCGTTTCTGAGAAGACTTAAGCTAAGAGTGCCTGTTGTGGTTTATCCTCTCCTCGCTTATTGTTTATCTCCTTAACCTTTTGTGTTCCTCTGTAGTGGAAGTTTTGTATGCATGGCAGTGTTTTCTTTACCCCTTGTCTGTCTTGTTTATCTTAGACTGTGTGTAAGCTGTGACCTGCCCATTCCCTGTGGTGGTAATCAGGGTCCTTCTCAGGACTAGATTACAGTGGTCACGGATCTACAGGAGACAGGGTTACGCTGGCGGCCTGGACCTCTGTACCATTAACAGTACCTCCAGGTAGAGGGACTAGTCAGGACCCCAGTTCAGGGTCAGCATAGACCCCGGTCCACCTCTATCCTGAGACAGCGTGACACGTACACAGTAAAGACCCACAATATATAGGATATTATGTCAGGTAAGACATTGCTGGCAGATACTATGTATACATGTTGATATTTTCTATTATAGGAAATATAGAATGATGTCACATTAGATATATGTTACTATCATAAGAATATATCTGTTATACGTCGTGACATTTTCACCGACCACACTAAAAGATTCTCCCCAGCTACCATGGATCCAGTAGCCCAGTTAGCTCAGCAGTTGCAGAGTTTGTCCATGGAGCTGACGGACGTTAAGTCCAAGGTTTTGTACCCCCGGGAGCAAACCAGATCTGAACCTAAAGTAGCTCTCCCGGACAGGTTCACTGGTGGGCGGGATAAATTTTTTACCTTCCGGGAGGCATGTAAATTATATTTTCGGCTACGGCCTCGGTCTTCGGGGAGTGAAGATCAGAGGGTGGGAATTGTCATCTCGCTCTTACAAGGGGACCCTCAATCCTGGGCGTTCTCTCTTCCTCCGGACTCCCCGGCTCTCCAGTCAGTAGATCGATTTTTTACAGCCCTGGGTCTGGTATATGATGACCCGGATCGGGTCTCCCTTGCTGAAATGAAGTTACGTAAGATACAGCAGGGAGATCGTCCGGCGGAGGAATTTTCTTCTGAGTTCCGTAGATGGGCCACAGATACTCAGTGGAATGACCCAGCTCTTAGGAGCCAGTTTTGTCAAGGATTATCTGACAAATTAAAAGATGTGTTGGCTCAGTATGATTCTCCCCCGTCACTGGAGGCCGCTATGGCCCTTGCTATTCGCATTGATAGACGGCTTCGGGAGAGGTGCGAGGTAACTCCGCCCCTGTGATGACTCCACCTTCTACTATAGTCCCTTATATTGAGGTTCCCCTGGTTTGTTCTGAGGAGCCTATGCAGTTAGGAGTGACATCGTTTCGAGGGAGGGGATCGGCGGTGCGCCGCAAGACAGGAAAGTGTTACTTCTGCGGGAGAAAGGGACATTTTGTTGGGGGGTGTCCATCCAGTACTTTGCTGAGCAAGGAGTCGCCGGAAAACTGTTGATCCCAGGTTGTGTGGTGGACGACAATCTGGGAGTATGTATTTCGTCCCCAAGTCCGTCTCAGTTTCTCGTACCAGCGGAGGTGGTGGTAGGTACGAGAACTGAAAGGATTTCTGTTCTTCTGGATAGTGGGGCCGCGGCTTATCTGGTGGACGCTCGGTTTGCCCAGGTGCAAGGTATGCAACTGAGTGTATTGGCCAAACCTATCCCTATATTCTCTATTGACGCCAGGCCTCTCGGTCAAGGTAGCTTTGTGCAAGCCGTGCATAACATAGATCTTCGAGTGGGGGCAATACATAAAGAACTATTGTCTTGTTATATGTTGGAGGGCCTTCCCACTCCTATTGTGTTGGGACTTCCTTGGTTAACTAAACATAACCCAGTTATTAATTGGCAATCCAGAGAGATAAGCCAGTGGGGTGAATTTTGCAATAGTAACTGCATGAACACGGTCATCGGTGCGGTCGTGCCTAGAACCTTACCTCCTTTTCTGGAGGACTTTGAGGATGTGTTTTCAGAGGAAGGGTGTCAAGAATTACCTCCTCATCGCGCGTATGACTGTGATATAAAATTGCTTCCTGATGCTAAGTTACCAAAATCTAGGTTAGATAACCTTTCTGGTCCTGAGAGGCAAGCTATGAAGGATTATATTTCGGAAAGTCTGGCCAAGGGGCATATTAGACCTTCATCTTCCCCAGTGGCCGCGGGTTCTTCTTTGTGAAGAAAAAAGATGGAGGCCTACGCCCTTGTCTGGATTTCCGTGAGCTTAATCGGATTACGGTCCGAGATCCGTATCCGCTCCCACTTATTCCTGATCTCTTCAATCAGATTGTGGGCGCCAAATGGTTCTCTAAGTTGGATCTCAGGGGGGCGTATAATCTGATTAGGATAAAGGAGGGGGATGAGTGGAAGACGGCGTTTAACACTCCGGAGGGACATTATGAGAACCTTGTCATGCCTTTCGGTCTGACTACTGCCCCGGCGGTGTTTCAACATTTTGTTAATGACATCTTTCGCCACCTAGTGGGACAGTTTGTTGTCATTTATCTAGATGACATCTTAATTTACTCGCCGGATCTTGTGTCTCATCAGGAGCATGTGAGACAGGTGTTGCAGATCTTGCGAGACAATAAACTGTACGCCAAATGGGAGAAGTGTGTATTCGCCGTACAAGAACTTCAGTTTTTAGGATTCCTGGTGTCAGCTTCCGGTTTCCGTATGGACCCTGGGAAAGTGAAGGCTGTGCTTGAATGGGATCGGCCAGAGGATCTTAAAGCACTGCAGCGTTTCCTGGGGTTTGCTAACTACTACCGGAAATGTATTCGTAATTTCTCATCCGTTGTCAAACCTCTCACTGACATGACAAAAAAAGGGACGGATTTTTCTAGGTGGTCTGACAAAGCTTGTCAAGCATTTTCCTCCTTGAAAGAATGTTTTGCTTCAGCACCCATACTCATCCAACCTGATGCATCACAACCGTTCATTGTGGAGGTAGATGCATCTGACGTAGGAGTGGGTGCGGTATTATCTCAAGGTTCGTCCCTGGTAAATGGCATCCGTGCGCTTTCTTCTCTAAAAAATTGTCGTCCGCCGAGAGGAATTATGATGTCGGCAATAGGGAACTCTTGGCCATTAAGTTGGCTTTTGAAGAGTGGCGTCACTTTTTGGAGGGGGCAGTCCACCCGGTCACCGTCATTACTGATCACAAGAACCTGCTGTATTTAGAGTCCGCAAAACGTCTGAATTCCAGACAAGCCAGATGGTCGTTGTTTTATACCAGGTTTAATTTTGTCGTCACATATCGTCCTGGGTCAAAAAATGTAAAGGCTGATGCCTTATCTCGTAGTTTCCCGGGGGCCGGGAAGACGGATGACCCGGTTCCTATTCTTCAGGAGGGAGTTGTGGTGTCGGCTGTATGCTCTGAGCTTGAGGACGAGGTATTGGAGGCTCAGGGGGACGCCCCTGTAGGACCTCCAGGGAAACTGTTTGTTCCAGATCAGTTAAGACAAAAGGTTATCGAGGCACATCATAATTCTGCTTTGGCAGGACACCCAGGGAGTAAAGCAACTGTAGATCTCCTTTCTCGCCGGTTTTGGTGGCCTAACTTAAATAAAGAGGTGGTAACTTTTGTCGCGTCCTGTGGGGTATGTGCGCGCTCTAAGATCCCACATACCCGTCCGTCTGGGGCCCTTTTACCGTTGAAAATCCCGGAGCGTCCATGGACCCATCTGTCTATGGACTTCATTACGGACCTCCCCCCGTCTTCAGGTAAAACTGTCATACTAGTTGTAGTTGACAGGTTCAGCAAAATGGCACATTTTATTGCTCTTCCTGCTCTTCCTAATGCTAAAACTCTGGCGCAAGTGTTCATTGGGGAGATTGTGAGACTTCACGGGTTGCCTTCCGATGTGGTGTCGGATCGGGGGTCTCAGTTTGTGTCCAAATTCTGGAAGGCATTTTGTTCTCGTCGGGGGATGCAGTTGTCATT
Organism: Oophaga sylvatica; assembly: GCA_033576555.1. Classification (NCBI taxonomy): domain Eukaryota; kingdom Metazoa; phylum Chordata; class Amphibia; order Anura; family Dendrobatidae; genus Oophaga; species Oophaga sylvatica. Next base: position 389,255,676 of record JARQOD010000005.1, on the reverse strand, counting down.
TTCTTCGGCTTTTCATCCGCAGACTAATGGTCAGACAGAGCGTCTGAATCAGAGCTTAGAGACATATCTTCGGTGTTTTGTCTCAGAGAACCAAGAGGACTGGTCTTCTTTCTTGCCTCTGGCAGAGTTCGCTCTTAACAATAGGCGGAGCGAGTCCACTGGTAAGTCCCCGTTTTTTGGGGCATATGGTTTTCACCCCAGTTTTGTACTTTCAATGGGGGGGGCTCTTCTGGGGTTCCTGAGGAGGAACGATTTTCGTCGGCACTTGCTTCAGTGTGGAGAGGAGTGCTTAATAATCTGAGCACTATGGGGAACCAATACAAACGTATGGCTGATAGGAGGAGAGTGTCTGGTCCGGACCTAAGTGTGAACGATCTGGTATGGTTGTCTACCAAGAATATAAAACTTAAGGTTCCCTCCTGGAAACTCGGTCCCAGATTCATCGGGCCATACAGGATCAGTTCAATAATTAATCCGGTGGCTTTCCGTCTTGACCTCCCTCCTACGTTTAAAATCCACAATGTGTTCCACAAATCGTTGCTTAAGAGGTACGTGGCACCAGTTATACCGTCACCTCTACCTCCTCCTCCTGTGGTGGTCAATGGTAATTTGGAGTTTCAGGTATCGAAGATCATTGACTCACGTCTGAATCGCCGGTCCCTTCAGTACATTGTTCATTGGAGGGGGTATGGTCCTGAGGAGAGGATGTGGGTTTCTGCGTCGGATATTAACGCAGACCGATTGGTTAGGGCCTTCCACACTACTCACCCAGATAGACCAGGCCCTGAGGGTCCAGAGGCCCCTCGTAGAAGGGGGGGTACTGTCACGGGTGTGTCGCGGCGAAGATCGTCGCGATTGCACACCCTGACTTCGCACAGCTGAGTTTCTGGTGCTGGGTGTTTTTCGGCACTGAGGGAGTTAATTCTTTCTTTCTCGGTGCTGGACTGACCAGCCTCGCCCAGCTGCGATGGATGTTTTGTTAATTAGCTTCCTTCTTATACCTGCTGGTCTGCTGGGGAAGTTGTCGGTGAAAGCATTCATTCAGACCAGCAGAGCGGATCGTTTCTGAGAAGACTTAAGCTAAGAGTGCCTGTTGTGGTTTATCCTCTCCTCGCTTATTGTTTATCTCCTTAACCTTTTGTGTTCCTCTGTAGTGGAAGTTTTGTATGCATGGCAGTGTTTTCTTTACCCCTTGTCTGTCTTGTTTATCTTAGACTGTGTGTAAGCTGTGACCTGCCCATTCCCTGTGGTGGTAATCAGGGTCCTTCTCAGGACTAGATTACAGTGGTCAGGGATCTACAGGAGACAGGGTTACGCTGGCGGCCTGGACCTCTGTACGATTAACAGTACCTCCAGGTAGAGGGACTAGTCAGGACCCCAGTTCAGGGTCAGCATAGACCCCGGTCCACCTCTATTCTGAGACAGCATGACACGTACACAGTATAGACCCACAATACATAGGATATTATGTCAGGTAAGACATTGCTGGCAGATACTATGTATACATGTTGATATTTTCTATTATAGGAAATATAGAATGATGTCACATTAGATATATGTTACTATCATAAGAATATATCTGTTATACGTCGTGACATTTACATAATCAAACAATGCGACTTGGTCGTCATCATTCTTCCCCTTATCTGTGATGCTGGATTGAAGGACAGTTGTTAAATGTAAAAAGAGGTGATACGCCTCTCTGACAGAAACAAAGAGAGAGAGACAGCCAGGGATTCTGCCAAGACATCCAAACTTTCAAGGGATCTTACAAGACTGCTGCCAATTCATCATGGCTCCATCACGAGGGACACGGATCTATCATTCTACAGGAAACAACCTAGGGGTTTTCGGCCCCAGTTGGAAGAATACAGATCTGCTCCACTGACCATCGCAGAACCATGGATACGTTTGGAGAAAGCCAGGATTAGGACCCGACGGTTGCCTGGCTACATGGAGATGTTCAGAGAAGCCAGGTTGTGACCCTCGGTTCAACTGGCCTTTTACCTCAATGGACTGTCATCTTTCTAAGCTTGTCATTACCTCCTGTGTGTGACATAACAGCTGCCATTATCCCGGCGAGTCAGCGGGAGGGTAAGACTCTGTAATGTGCACCATCTTTGGGTATTTTTCTGGGACTGTTCTACGTGTTATCTGCCTGTTTTGTGGTTCAATAAAGCATTGCCACACTGTTTTACCCTCACACTGTGTTGTCTGAGTAGCGTTATGCCCACGTTAAAGGGAGAGCGTGCGTTCGGTGGGACGATCCCTGGTCCATGTGGTTGCAGCTAACGGATCTGGGTGCCCGCCGACCCCCTGTGTCTCCACATACTGAACGTCTGAATATGGCCTTACAATAAAAGTCTATGGAGCCATGTTTTCATGCTCCATAGACTTACATTATAATGGTCACTGAGAAGAGGAGCAGAACGGTGCTGGATCCCTTAGACAGCAGCGGTATGTGAATATTAATACACACACGCTATACTTCATACATACAGCTCTGACAAAAATTAAGAGACCACTGCAAAATTTACATTATGTCTGATTTTTCTCTTTATAGGTATATTTTTGAGATAAAATGTAAATTACTCTTTTATTCTATAAACTACTGACATGTCTCCGAATTTCCAAGCAATAAATTTTGTATTTATTTTCAGAAAATGAGAAATGGTCAAAATAACAAAAGAATGCAGTGCTTGCAGACCTCAAATAATGCTAAGAAAACAAGTTCATAATCATTTAACAACAACAATACAAATTTTTTAACTCGGGAACAGTTCAGAAATCAATATTTTGTGGAATAACCATGATTTTTAATCACAGCTTTCATGCGTCTTGGCATGCTTTCCACCAGTCTTTCACACTGCTTTTGGGTGACCTTATGCCACTCCTGATACAAAAATTTAAGCAGTTCTTCTTTGTTTGATGGTTTGTGACTAACCATCTTCCTCTTGATTACATTCCAGAGGTTTTCAATGGGGTTCAGGTCTGGAGATTGGGCTGGCTATGACAGGGATTTGATGTGGTGGTCCTTCATCCACACACTGATTGACCTAGCTGTGTGGCATGGTGTATTGTCCTGCTGGAATAACCAGTCCTCAGAGTTGGGGAACATTGCCTGAGCAGAAGGAATCAACTGTTTTTCCAGGATAACCTTGTATGTGGTTTGATTCATACGTGTAACGCAAAGATTAACCTGCCCAATTCCAGCTTTGCTAAAGCATCCCCAGATCATCACCGATCCTCCACCAAATTTCACAGTGGGTGCAAGATACTGTGGCTTCTACGCCTCTCCAGGACTCTAACTAGTAGGTGTTCGGCAAAGCTGAAAATTAGACTCATCAGAGAAGATTACCTTACTCCAGTCCTCTATGGACCAATCCTTATGGTCTTTGGCAAACTTCATCGTGGCTCACCTTTGCTTCTCATTGATGAAAGGCTTTTTTCTAGCTTTACATGACTTGAGCCCTGCCTCTAGGAGCCTATTACAAACTGTTCTTGCTGTGCACTTCACCCCAGCTGCTATTTGCCATTCCTTTTGTAGGTCAGTTGATGTCATCCTGCGGTTGCTGCGTGACATTCGAATAATATGACGGTCATCCCGGTCAGTGGAGAGTCGTTTTCGTACTCTGCCGGTCTGTAGCTTTGTTGTCTCCAATGACTGCTCATTAACCTTGTTGTACTGGACTGCTGTCTTAGAAATTTTAAGGATGGAGGCAACATGACGCTCACTGTATCCCTCTGCTAGTAAAGCCAGAATTGAGCCCTTCTTTTCCTCACTCAAGACTTTTCTTTTAAACTCCTTTGGCATGGTTAAGTTATTTTTTCATTAATATTACTTTTGGGATATTACTAGCACTTGTTGTGCCATCCAGCTTGTCCTATTGCAAGAGGATTGTGAACACCACAGCAGTGTTTTTTATACTTTCCTTTGTTAAATAAGATTTGGTTCAGGTGATCACCTAATCAGAAGCACATTAAGTAGAATGAGGTGTACTCTGGTTGGAATTCAACTGACACTGGAATGGAATGGCTGCCAGACATGTAGAGAAGCTGATTTTTATAAAACTGTGCCTTGGTCTCTTAATTTTTGCCAGAGCTGTATGTACACAAATTCAGTGAAAAAAAAGTTAATGGTAGTGCTTCATTAAACACAAATTTAGTCCTGACGTTATTGCTAAATAGTAAAAAACAATTAATTATTCTATATACTTACATAGGTTTAAAAAAGACTTAGGTCAATCAAGTTCAACCTTTCTCCACCAATTATAAGAAGAATGCCTTGATAAATTCAAAAGGTTTATAGTTTTATCTATATCTGTTTTTAAAAAAACACCTCCAATTTGCATGGAAGCTTGAAATATATTTCCAGTAAACTATGATCGGGCCAATTACGCCTACCCTACCCCCTCTTCCTGTCCAGGGAAATTTAAATTTTTATCATACATGCACTTTTAATGGCTCTATAATTTTTTTTAGTTTGGATATTTATATAATTTTTGCATGTTTTTTTCAAGATACATGCAGTTAAATTTTTATACCATTTTTATACCAAGAAAAATATGAAATACGTGCATTTTTTATGACTATAAAAGACAGCTAAAAAATAATTGTAAATTACATTCCCTTTTCCATAGAAATTATTTTATATATTGGTCATAATTTTTCAATGAGGGTAAGGTTAAAAACAGCTATTTAAACTAAAAGTGACACTTTTTTTTTCCTTTTATACTTTTTTTCTATTTTATTTTTTTCTTAATTTAATACACTGTGATCACATAGGAACTTAAAAGACATTTGGGGGTAGGTGGGGACATTTTAACACATCAATACATTCATATTTTACCGATTTCCATTGTAACTATGGGTGGAATATTGACTCCAGGTACAGGGCTTTCAGACACTGAATGAGACTCTTGGTCTCCATTCTATCCGCCATACCACGCCCCTTGGGTGGGATATATGAGCAGACAGTCCCACCCATCTCTTTGACTGCTGGTAAAACCCAGCCCTCATACAAACTATAAACTCTCTCGGCATGTGCTGAAGCCTGCTTTCCCAGGCTTATATCACTGAACCTACCAGCCTCAATTATACATATCTCAAGGACCTCTCCGGTGGCCATCTCACATGTTGTCAGGTTTAAGCTAAGTTGCATAATGAGCTGTTTTTATGTGGACAACCAAAGACTGGGTGGGAGGATGTCCAAATTATTTCCATCTGCAGAGCCGGCACCGCCATGTGCTAACAGGACCTGTGTGGTGTCACAGTCATGTGATCAGTCACATGGGCGGAGAAGGCACATGGTCTGGGGCTTAAGTAACTGGAGTCCAGAGGCAGGTGGGTGTCAGTGGCTGGAGAGAAACACTCCAGAGAAGTGGTTTGTGTTCTTTTTATGCCTGAACCATGGGTCTTGCTAATCCTGGGTGGGCTGATCCCCACTAATGCAAAAACTATATCTAGTGCTACTGTTTTGTTTTACCCAGAGGGCCGTGTTTATTTTTGTGCTTAAACTTGGTTTATGTCATGTCTAATAAACCAAGTGCATCTTTAAAGCCACAGTGTTACCATGACTACCTCCGTGTGCAACCGAGTGAGCCGATCTACCACACCGTGTTATTTTCCGCATCAAATACATTGCAAAAGAAAAAGGAAGCAAATACTCATTACGGTAACTTTGCCTACATTTTGTGAATAACCATTTAAAAGCAAATTTTATTCCTGAATCAACCATTATAAAAAGTCCAAATTTATTTGGGCATTTTTGGCATCCTGTCAGAAAATTATTTGAAATACCTTATTTGGCAGAAACCCTAACCTTTAATCATTTCTATTGCAGTTAACAAAGTCTTTTTTTAACTACAGAATGATTTTATTTCAGAAATATTCTTTAGGGCTCACTCATACTGGCGTATAATACGGAGGAGTGTAATTCAAGAAAACGTCTCACTGAATTCTGATCAATTTATTAAATGAGTCAGTGCTCATTTTCCGCAACTCGACTCAGACTGAGGAAAAAAATTGCAGCATGCCGCAATTGTGTGTGAGAATTCGATCGCACTCGCCAATGCAAGTCAATGGGTGCGAGAGAAAAATCGTATGGCTCATGGATCATACGTGTCCAGTCTGATTTTTACGACATATCTGATAGGAAACCTGACATTTCATCAACCAAATACACAAATACAGTAAATTCACAGCCCAAACAGTCAGACTATAATAGAATATATATACACTGCTCAAAAATAAAGGGAACACTCAAATAACACATCCTATATCTAAATGAATGAAATATTCTCATTGAATACTTTGTTCTGTACAAAGTTGAATGTGCTGTCAACATAATCACACAAAAATCATCAACGGAAATCAAATTTTTGAACCAATGGAGGCCTGGATTTGGAGAGACCCCCAAAATGAAAGTGGAAACAAGTCAAAATGAAAATCAAAACAAGACAAAATTAAAGTGGAAACAAGTCAAAATGATGCTCAGTATTTTTTGTGGCCTCCACATGCCAGTATGATCTCCCTACAACGACTGGGCATGCTCCTGATGCGGTTGTGGTTGTCCTCCTGAGGGATCTCCTCCCAGACCTGGACTAAAGCATCCGTCAACTCCTGGACAGTCTGTAATGCAACGTGACGTTGGTGGATGGTGCAAGACATGCTGTCCCAGATGTGCTCAATCGGATTCAGGTCTGGGGAACGGGCAGGCCAGTCCATAGCTTCAATGCCTTCATCTTGCAGGAACTGCTGACACACTCCAGCCACATGAGGTGTGGCATTATCCTGCATTAAGAGGAACCCAGGGCCAACCGCACCAGAATATGGTCTCACAAGGAGTCTGAGGATCTCATCTCGGTACCTAATGGCAGTCAGGCTACCTTTGGCAAGCACATGGAGGGCTGTGTGACCCTCCAAAGAAATTCCACCCCACAGCATTACTGACCCACTGCCAAACCGGTCATGCTGAAGGATGTTGCAGGCAGCAGATCGCTCTCCACAGCATCTCAAGACTCTGTCACGTCTGTCACATGTGCTGAGTGTGAACCTGCTGCCTGCAACATCCTTCAGCATGACCGGTTTGGCAGTGGGTCATGGTGAACCCCCACCCTGCACAAAGAGCCGCACAGAGCACTGCTGCCGCAAGGAGGTAATAGGGATACTGCATTTACACCTTCCCGGTGAGGCGCCCCCTCACCTCGTCATCGGGACCACTCCTCCGCACCGCCCTATAAGACGACACCCGGTGTATAGAAGACCCCCGACTTTTAAGAAGATTTTATATTTTAACTGGAAAAGTTGGGGGTCGTCTTATACACCCAGTCGTCTTATACGCCGGAAAATATGGTAGCTTTAAATTACATAGAGAATTAAAGGTATGTAAAAGATTATGTTAAAAATGTATTGCATACGGATGCTAGTTGAGAAAAATCGCATTGTAGTCTCATGATACTCATATTCAAGTCCGAGGCTTGTGATGGTCACTTCAAGAAATAATTTACATCTCTCTGCTTCTTGGAGATTACAGTGAGAAGGTGAGCCACTGATTGACTAACAGAATGAATACTGTACTTCATTTATTTTACAATGTAATGTCATTATATAATCTTAATGCTATGTATGTATTAATGATTTTGCCTTTTCTGACACAACTCGACCAAGGGTGTATTCTTGCATTATTTATTGAAATGTTATAATTTTCAGTGTCGCCCAGAAAAACACGAGTTAGACAAGTAAGCAATGCAAGATACTAAACGGATGTCTTGTCCACTTGCGTTTCAAACTGTTGTTCTATCTATTTGCTTTATCTACATTCTCTCTACTAATTTCTCTCCAATACATCACCTTTCTACACATGCAGTGCATTCTATCCACATCAGTCCCTCTCTCCTCCCCTCTACTATGTACAGCTCACCGGATCTTCTCACATTCTTAACACTTTTAGGAACAGGGAATTATTGATTTTTGAAGTATATTTTTTTCCTTGCCTTCTTTCAAGAACCATCATTTTTTTATTTTTCCTTTGAAATACGGTAGCTGTATGAAGGCTTGGTATTTATAGGACGAGTTGTACTTTTGAATGGCACTATTCATTGTACCACACAATGTACTTAAAATCGGCAAATTCCAAATATGATAAAATGGTGAAAAAAATGCAATTTCACCATTTTGAAGGTTTTATAGTGTTCAGTTTGTGGCAATGAACTGAAAAACTGATTCTCCACATCAGTCTAATTACGATTATACCAAACATTGATTATTTTCTATTTATGTAATGAAAATATTCAGCATATTAAAAAAATATTTTTTGCTTTCCGTCACCATTTTTAAAGACCTATAACATTTTCATTTTTCTGTTGATGGGGTTAGTAAAAGCTTGTTTTTTTGCGTGGAGAGCTGCCATTTTCATTGATAAAAATTGTGCACATATATTTTAATTGCTTATTATTACTTTTTTTAGGAAAGTAAAGTGACCAAAAACAAAATTCCATATTTTTTTTCTCTTTACAGCATTATATTTTAGTTAATTAAATCCATATTGTAATAGTTCGAAGTTTTACAAGCGTCGCAAAACCAAATGTATATATTTTTGTATTTTTTTTCCCTTGCTTTTTTAACAGGAGAAAAGGAAGGTGATTATTAACAATCTATTTAAGAAAATGCTTGGTTTTTTTAAAAACAGCAGAAACCAAGCTTGGGAAAGTAAACATGGCCCTCTGGGCAAAACAGCAAAAACAAAGAAACAAAAGCAGTGTCCTTTTCATAGCGGGGATCAGCCAGCTCACAGGTAGCAATGTCCACGGTTCAGGTTTAACACACACTTCGAGCTCCCTCTCCAGACACACACTGAACACTGAAATCTTTGGCCATCAGCCATTTAAGCCCAGACAGTGTGACTCCTCTATCATGTGACTGTTCACATGATCTTGACATCACACAGGTTCTGTCAGGACTCTGCAGGTGGAGAAACGGTGGATATCCTCCCACCCGCTCTATGAATGTCCACTAAAACCAGCCCATAACATAACTTTAACTTAACCCTCCCAACACGTAGTGTGCTGGTGGAAACTACTCTGGTTTTACATCACTGACGCCATCATGCACAGTGATATGTATCTAAACCGCCATCACTTCACCAGTGACTCTGTCACAATATATATAAATAAATATACAGGGGTTGGACATAATAATGGAAACACCTGGAAACATCAACAAAAGATAGTTTAATATGGTGTAGGTCCACCTTTTGCGGCGATTACAGCCTCAATTCTCCGAGGTATGGATTCATACAAGGTGTGTTAGGGGTCGAGTTCCCGCTTCTGCACAAGGGGACTCTCGAACCATCCCTGCTGCGGTCTCCCATCCGTCTCCGGCCGCAGTGGACTCTGCTCAGCAGAGACGTCGGTCCCAGCGTCTCGCCTGGTCTAACATTGTGCAGAGGATTACTGCTGCCTCTCCAGGTTCTGCTATTATAGCCAGTACTGGTCAGCGGCGAGCAGACGTCTTTAGGACTAAGTCCTGCGTTTCCCCTTCTGAGCATGCCCAGGGTAAGATCTCTCATTGGAGATCAGGGGTCACATGCTCAGGTACTGCAGCAGCTCCTATTGGTCCGCCAGGAAGGTCATGAAACTACATGTGTTCTGGAACAGTTTCTCATTGGTCCTTTTCTGGCAGGTCCTGTAGTTGCTCCTATAAAAGGGTTGCATGGTCCTGCGGCCATGCGCTAGTATCAATTGCATTATGTGCTTTGCGCCAGTGTGATCATGCACGCATGTGGTTAGGGCTTGGCTGAAATAAGCCTCTAGAATACCGGCACCTCCGGTGAGGAGATATGTATGCACGTGTCCAGGGCCTGGCTGAAATAAGCCCTTAGAATACCGGCTTCCCCGGTGATGAGTTGCTTGTTTGCGTTGCTGAATGAATGATCACAGACTGCTATTCGCACAGCAGTTATCTGAGTATCCCTGTGGTGTTAACAGGACACAGTCTCTATTTCTGCGTCTCTACCTCAGCGACTCTGTGTAACAGAGTTCGCTTATACTGCCATATAGTGCTACAGCATCTATGTCTGCGACTCTGTGAAGTAACAGAGTTCGCTTATACCGCCATCTTACTAGCAGCAGGCTCTGCCTGCACGGTGGACCCCGGGCTGCGAATGCACCTATTATTTATATTTATTTTGTGTGTTCCGCCAGCCCTAACAAGGTGTGAATTGTTTCCAAAGGAATTTTAGCCCATTCTTCAGTTTAAAACACCCTCCAGTTCTTTGAACGACGATGGCGGCGGAAATCGACGTCTAACTTGAATCTCTAAAATCGACCATAAATGCTCAATAATGTTGAGGTCTGGGGATTGTGGGGGCCAGATGAGATGCTCAACTTCATTAGAATGTTCCTCGTGCCATGCTTTAACGATTCTAACTGTATGAATTGGTGCATTACCATCCTGAAAGATGGCGTTCCCCTCCGGGAACAGTGCTTGAACCATAGGATGCACTTGGTCGCCCAAAATGCCTAAATAATCGCGGCTGTTAATTCGTCCATGAAGGGATATCATTGGCCCGGCGGATCTCCACGAAATAGCACCCCAGATCATCACAGAACCTCCGCTATGTTTTACAGTTGGGAGAAGGCAGTCTGGATGGAATGCTTCTTTCGGCTGTCTCCAAACGTACACACGGCTGGAGGTCGGAAATAGGGTAAACGATGATTTGTCTGAGAATATCATGCTTCCATGGCTCGAGGGACCAATTCTGGAGGTTTCTTCACCACTCTAAACGCTTGGAAACATTTGTCATTGAGAGCAGCGGTTTTCGAATTGCAGCTCTTCCGTGGAATCCAGATTTGTTCAGCTCCAGACGAACAGTTTTCGTGGAAACTGGGTTCTGTAGGTGTTCATTGAGCTCAGCAGTGATTTTCAGAGCCGTGGTCTTGCGATCCTCTCTCACAATTCGCTTTAGAGTCCGACGGTCTCTCTCAGTTCATCTTTGACTTTCGGCCGGACCTGTGCTTTGCTGCGGACATTTTTCCTTCTCTTTCAAACGCAGTAATTACTTTGGAGACAGTACCTCTTGACACACCAAGCATTTGGTGTTATGATTTGGTAGCTGAGGAGGACAGGAGCAAAATACCGCCAAAGCAGCAAGACACCAGAGAGGCTGGAACCTAATGGGTTGCAGATCCCTAAACTAACTGCACAACTAGAAGTAGCCATGGAACGTACCTACGGTGATCCTAGACGCCTCGGCACAGCCGGAGAGTTAGCTACACATGAAGATAGAAAGAGGAAAGCTAACTGCCCCAGAGTAAAGCCCCAAAGAAATAGGAAGCCCCCAAACATGTAATGGCGGTTAGACAAGAGGAAAACACAAACACAGACAGAAAATAGAATGAGCAAATGTTGGGGCCCAAATCTGTCTAGAAAGTAAAGTACAGGAGAGAAATTCTGTCTGCAACCCAGAAAAACTCTAATAAAAATACAAGCACTTCTGATTACAAAAAACGTGAGACCACAGGATCTCGACCACCTATATCAGATCTCTGGTGTGACACACAGCTACCCAGCAATAAAAAATATCAATGGAATAGAGAACAAGTGCAAATACAAAATGAGAACAGAGGGCAGCGCAAGCCCCCAAAGGGGACCCCGCTGAAGTCCAAGGCAAGACTGCAAAAAGCAAGGAAAATCCAACCACAGAAAAAAAGAAAGTCACTTATCTGAATGCTAGCAGGAAAGCAAGCTTAAATTCCAACAAAGACCTGAAAGCAACAATTGATTACCGGCGAGGATAATGGGAGTTCAGCTCACTTATATCAGACCAGTCAGCCCCACCTGACACCCATTCCTTAATTGGTTCAATACCCTCAGCAACCACCGGAGGGAGCCTTAGCTCCAAAGTCGTCTCCAACACATTCACAACAGTACCCCCCCTTGAGGAGGGGTCAACGAACCCTCAAGTGCGCAACCAGGCCGATCAGGATGAGCTCGGTGATAGGCACGGAAAAGTCTCCTAGCATGGATGTCTGAACCAAACACCCAAGAATTGTCCTCCTGACCATAACCTCTCCACTTAACCAAATACTGGAGTTTCCGCCTGGCAAAACGAGAATCCAATATTTTCTCAACCACATACTCCAAATTGCCCTCAACCAAAACAGGGTCGGGAGGCGCAGCCATAGGAACCACTGGCTCGACAAACCTCTTCAACAAGGATTTGTGGAATACGTCATGGATCTTAAATGTCCCTGGAAGAAGCAAACGGAAGGAAACCGGATTAAGAATTTCCATGATTTTATAAGGTCCAATGAACCTTGGCTTAAATTTTGGAGACGCAACCTTCATAATGATATTTCTTGAGGACAACCAAACTAAGTCCCCCACTTTAAAACGAGGACCATCAGTCCTATGCCGGTTGGCAAACCGCTGGGCCTTCTCCTGAGAGAGAGACAACCTCTCCACAACTTGGCCCCAAATCTGCTGCATTCGCTCCACAATAGAGTCAACACCCGGACAGAGAGAAGCCTCCACCTGTCCTGAAGAAAATCGAGGATGAATCCCAGAATTGCAGAAAAAAGGAGACATCAAGGTGGCAGAGCTAGCCATATTATTAGGAGCAAACTCAGCCAAAGGCAAAAAAGAGACCCAGTCATCCTGATCAGCAGACACAAAACATCTCAAATAAGTCTCCAAGGTCTGGTTTGTTCTCTCAGTTTGTCCATTAGTCTGAGGGTGAAATGCAGAGGAGAAAGATAACTGAACTCCAAGTTTAGAACAAAATGTCCTCCAAAATCTGGAAACAAATTGGACTCCTCTGTCAGACACAATGTTCTCTGGAATGCCGTGCAACCGAACCACCTGCTGAAAGAATAAAGGCACCAATTCGGAGGAGGAAGGCAACTTAGGTAGTGGCACCAGATGTATCATCTTGGAAAATCTATCACAGATCACCCAGATAACGGTCATTCGCTGAGAGACAGGGAGGTCAGAAATAAAATCCATAGAGATATGGGTCCATGGCCTCTTGGGCACAGGTAATGGCATTAACAAACCACTAGAGCGAGACCAAGGTTTGGAACGAGAGCAAGTCCCAAAGGACTGCACAAAGTCCCTGACGTCACGAGACAAAGTAGGCCACCAAAAGGACCGACTCACCAAATATCTCTGGTACCAAAAATACCGGGATGACCAGCCAACGTGGAGCAATGAATCTCAGACATAACATTCTTCCTCCACTGGTCTGGGACAAACAATTTCCCAACAGGGCAGCCTTTAGTTTTATCCTCTTGACACCCCTCCAGAGCCAGTCTCAAATTGGGCGAGATAGCGGAAAGAACTACACCCTCTTTTAGAATAACAGCAGTTACCTCAGGAGAATCCGCAAACAAACTCCTCGAGAGGGCATCCGCCTTAACATTTTTAGTGCCCGAGAGAAAAGAAACCACAAAATTAAAACGTGTGAAAAATAAGGCCCACCTGGCCTGTCTAGGATTAAGTCGCTTGGCTGATTCAAGATAAACCAGGTTCTTATGGTCCGTGAGGACCACCACCTGATGTTTGGCTCCTTCCAGCCAATGTCTCCACTCTTCAAAGACCCACTTCATAGCCAATAACTCCCGATTTCCTACGTCATAATTACGTTCAGCTGGGGAAAATTTTTGAGAGAAGAAGGCACAAGGGTTACTCTTAGAGGTCTCCGGATCCCTTTGGGACAAAACAGCACCTGCCCCAATCTCAGAAGCATCAACCTCCACCTGAAATGGTAGAGAAACATTAGGCTGCCGCAGAACAGGAGCAGAAGTGAATCTCTGCTTAAGTTCCTGAAACGCAGAAACTGCCTCAGGAGGCCAATTCACCACATCAGAACCCTTTTTGGTTAAATCAGTCAGTGGTTTCACAATACCGGAGAAATTACCAATAAATTTACGATAAAAATTAGCAAAACCCAAAAATCTCTGAAGAGCCTT
>JARQOD010000005.1:389088547-389241606 GCA_033576555.1 Oophaga sylvatica | reverse complement strand
TGGGGAAAAAAAAAAAAAAAATGGAAAAATTTTTTTTTACACTCTAAAACCCCTTTTTTCTATCACAATTTTTTTTCCTTCTGTATCCATACAATTTTAAATTTTTTGGGCCGGTACTATTATGTTTCGGAGCTGAGGGTGCAGGAAAAAAAGGCAATCACCAAGCGTTGGAACAGGGGACCCGCCCCTCCCAACCCCCCCAAAAACCAGGGCGCGTAAGCTTCCCCGTTGGTCCCGGGCCCCTCGCACACCCGGGAAAAACCAACCTACATAAAGATAAAATGGAAAGCTATCTCCCCCGGAGCCAAACCCCAAAGAAAATAAAAGCCCCCAAACATGTAAGGGGTTGACAAAAAAATCGACACAGAAAGAAAATAGAAGGGCAAACGCGGGGCCCAAACTATTAATAGAAAAGGACAGGAAGGGTACTTTGCCCCCCAAAAACCCCTGAAAAACACCAACTCTACTTTTTAAAATCCTAATCACACGCCTCCCCCTAAATTGCCTCTGGTGTAAAAAAATCAAAGCGCCCCTAAAAAAAACCTAAAAAGCAAAAGAAAAAAATCGTGGCTAAACAAACGGGAAAAGGCAAAAAGCCCCCAAAGGGGACCCAAAAGGGCCCCCCAAAAAAGTGCGGCAAAAAGAAAAAATACAAAACACAAAAGAAGAAAAAATTTTTAATTGGTGCAGGGATGCAGCACGCCAGCGCAAAAGGGAAATAAAAGGGTTCAGCCCGGGGGAACAATTGACCGGGGCAACCCTGATGGGAAAATGACTCCCTTATATAAGACCAGTCAGTAACACCTGATTCCCAGTCCTCACAATCTTCACTAGTACCGCTTGTAACCACCAGAGGGAGCCTCTGCTCAGAACTCATCTCAAACCCATTCACAACAGATAACTACACCTAAAGGCAGAAAGATGAAAGCTATCTGCCCGGAGCAGAACCCCCAGAGAAATAGGAAGCCCCCAAACATGTAATGGCGGTTAGACAAGAAGAAAATACGGACACAGACAGAAAATAGAATGAGCAAACGCTGGGGCCCAATTCTGTCTAGATAGAAAAGTATAGGAAAGAATTCTGACTGCAACCCAAAAAACCCTGACAAAAATACCAACAGTTCTGATTAACAAAAAACCTGAGACCACACGATCTCTACCACCTAAATCAGATCTCTTGTGTAACACACAGCAATTCAGCAAACAAAAAGTGACAAAGGAACAGAGCAAAAGTGCAAATACAAAATGAGCACAATTGCAGCGCCAGACACCAAAAGGGGACCAGGCTGAAGGCCACTGCAAGCAGGAAACCAGCAAAGAAAATCCAACCAGAGGAAAAAAAAACAGCAAATCACTTATCTGAATGAGAGCAGGACAGCAAGCTGAGCTCCAAGCAAGACCAGAAGAACAATTGATTACCGGCAAGACTGAAGGGAGTTCAGGTCACTTATATCAGACCATTCAGAGCCAGCTGAAGGCCATTCGGCAATTAGTTCATTACCCTCAGCAACCACCGGAGGGAGCTCCAGCTCAAAAGTCGCCTCCAGATTATTCACAACAGCCTACGTAGGCATCACAGGTCGGGAAGTCACAGGTTTTCATGATGCCTACGTAGACGTCATAGGTCGGGAAGGGGTTAATGTATACTCTGCACCCCAAGTTGACTGGAAAAAACAGACATGTAGAAATTTTTGCAAATTTATTAAAAAAGAAAAACTGAAATATCACATGGTCATAAGTATTTAGACCCTTTGCTCAGCGTAGAAGCACCCTTTTGAGCTAGTACAGCCATGAGTCTTCTTGGGAATGATGCAACTAGTTTTTCACACCTGGATTTGGGGATCCTCTGCCATTCTTCCTTGCAGATCCTCTCCAGTTCTGTCAGGTTGGATGGTGAACGTTGGTGGACAGCCATTTTCAGGTTTCTCCAGAGATGCTTAATATAGTGATGGTGAACTTCTACTGTACGTGTTCAGCAGGCATCACTAACTTATGTAATTTGAAACTTTAGCTTGCAAACATTATAAATTATATTAAGAGATTGTCTTGTGAAGACAGTCCCTCTCTATATATCCTCTTTACGAAACTGGCTTCTTTTCATTGGCTGCCATGTAATATTATATTTTTCCTGAATAGGCTAATGCAGGGAAAGAACTAGCTGGCCACAAGAAAAACAGCCAGGGGACTCATTTAAAAGGGGTTACAAAATGCATATAGAAGGAAGTTTGATAATTGATGTATGAAAAATGTATTTTTACTAATGAAGCATTAAAGGATAAAGTTGTGAAATAACAGTACTAGCAACTATTGTCAAGTTATCTTAGGCTGGGTTCATATCGCGTTATGGCTCTGCGTTTAACGCATCCGTTAAATAGCTGCGTTAAGGCACCCATAGACTGCCATAACGTAGCGCATCGCTAACGCATGTCATAATCGGCATGCGTTAGCGATGTGCCATCATTCTGTGACGGACCCTCGAACGCGGTCTGCAGAGTTCGAGGGTCCGTCACTGCTAGCACAGATGGAGCATCTGCGCTAGTGCGATCGCATAATGCTATCAAATATAGGATTAGCGTTAGTGCAGTCCGTTTAACGCATGCCTTGAACGGACTGCTCTAACGCAATATGAACCTAGCCTTACATTTCAAAGTTAATTTTTAATACTTTATTTTAACATTATAATGGAGGGATTAGTCTTTGTACAATAACCTAATATGATCATTAAACTGGCTCACAACTAGTGCTTCACAAATCAGCTAAGTAAGGCTAGGTTCACATTGTGTTTAACCAGCCCGATCGCGTTATGCTATACCAGCTAGCGCAGTGTGCTAAGCACAGATGATTCATCTGTGCTAGCGGTGACGGAGCCTCAGACGCTGCAACCCGCGTCCGAGGCTCCGTCACTGAATGACGGCACATCACGAATGCATGCCGCTTTACGGCATGCATCGCGATGCGCCCAACAATGGGGGTCAATGGCAGCGTTAACGGACTGCGTTGCACCGCGTTATACCACGGTGTAATGCAGTCCCTCTACCGGACAGCCTAAACGCAATGTGACCCCAGCCTAACTAGGATTATATGTGGATCACTAAATCATAAAATCACATTTAGATATCTATGAAACTTACCAACTGTGTACCAGCTTGCATCGGTTAACTTATTGATAACAGCTTCCTGATAAGTTCCATCCGGACTTTTGATTTCCACCACAGCTCCAATCTGTTATAAAAAAAATAGTGCTTTTTCAACTGTTCAATTAAAAGTTAAAGAGTAACTGTCGTTTTTTTGTTTATTTGCTTTTCATATATCAACTGGGCACAAGAAAATAAGGAACTTTTTAATAATATCTTATGAGAGAAATCATCTTCTTTCTCCTCCTGGACTGACTATTCATTCTCAATTCTCGGATAACATCTGTTTTCAGTACATACTTTCCAATTACTGAGCTAGAGATCACAGTTGGTACTCATGGTCTCGCAGTTAACAAAATACAGCTATGACAGAATGAGAGGTTGTTAGTTGGATGGGAACATTTCGGTAGATTGTGCTTCAACACCAAGAAAACAGTAGGCCTAAAGGCCCCATGAGCATTGATTAATGTTGTCCGAATCCTCCGATATTGTTGAGGGAGATGTTGATCGGGCATGTCCGATTTCCGGCTGCCAACCACGTTTTTCTTCCAGAGATAAGCCATTGCTGAACATGTTTAGCGACGGCTCTCATAAAGAACACAAGAGCACTCAGCTCCTGTGTATAGGAGAGTAGGACAAAATGGATGCCAGCTGAACGTTTGACCAAACCATCGTTCAGCCAATAGCCATCTATTTTATATGGAGGGCTTAAAAGGAATCTGTCAGTAGAATCAAACCACCTAAGCCGTCTATATGGGCACGCAGGTCATAGGAAGCTGAATAAAACGCCCATTTTTATTTAAAATAAACTGTGGAGGCAGATTCTCATACAGATCAGTATCCGGCCCATAGTCCTGACCAGCTCATTTACATATAAAAACATGGATTTCTTTGGAATCAGACATTGGATAACAGATCACAAGGTATCATTTTATTCAACTTTCTCTGACCTACATGCCCATGCTGACGGAATCCCTTTAGGTTCTTATATTGACCGGAGATTTTTTTCTGCTTTAAAGACTGCTATGGCAAAATGAAGTCTTCCTTTCTTCATATACAGGATGGGCCATTTATATGGATACACGATATGCTGTGATGTGCAGGATCTGAAACAATAGATACTGGAAGCCTGTGCTAGCATTTCTTCTGCGGTGTTGCTATCAGTGTGTCAAGAGTGGGAGAAGAGGCTTGCATTGACAATCCAACACAATGGGCAGCACTTTGAACACATTTTATAAGTGGTCATAAACTTGTAAATAACTAATGAAAGAATAAAGTTACGTTAAAACCAAGCACACCATTGTTTTTCTTATGAAATTCTCAATAAGTTTGATGTGTCACATGACCCTCTTCCCATTGGAAAAAATAAAATTGGATCCAAAATGGCCAACTTCAAAATGGCCGCCATGGTCACCACCCATCTTGAAAAGTTTTCCCCCTCCCATATACTAATGTGTCACAAACAGGAAGTTGATATCACCAACCATTCCCATTTTATTTAGGTGTTTCCATATAAATGGCCCTGCCTGTACAATGCGATGAGTTTAGTTGTGCCTAAGCGATCACATAGACTTGTATATGTGATTCTAAGGTCACATTCACTTGTTGGGTTTTTGCTGCATAATTTTTGGATGTTTTTGCCATAGAAAATAACGTTGTATTTTACAGTCCCACCAAGGTGATTCATATTTCTGAAATCTCTTGTGCGCACAGCTTATTTTTTCCTTGAGAATATGAACTTTCAAAGCGTTTGTCAAATCTACAGCATGTCAATTCTTTCAGCATTTTTGTAGCATTTTTCAAATATTAAATTAATGGAAAAAGAGCACGTAAAACCCCATCAAAAACGCACATAAAAAATGTGGAGAAAACACACATCAATGTGTATAGTGTAGTGCAGCGGGGTTGGTGCAGTGTGACAGATCAGGCAGTGACCCAGGAGAGCTCAAAACAAATTCTCTTTTAATTATCGGCGTACTCACAAACAGAAAGTAAATAGGATCCTCCGGATCGCAGCCGGGAAACAGAGACAGTCCGTGAACGAGACCTGTTGAAATGGACGACTGCACCGCTGTGTACGCTGAGGGGTGCCAGGCCTTTTGGGCCCGCTTGGCTCTTTGTTGCCTCACACGGGATGAGCTCTGCAGAGCCTCCTGCTCTGCACGCTTGCAAAACCATACTGAAACACGCAACCTGTAGCCGTAGGCCACATGGAAAACACGGCCAGGAAGGAAACGGACCGCCCCACTACCATCCTGTAGTCCGTTTCAAAAATAAAAGCCTAGAGCAGGTTTTCTTAAATCTGCATTGGACAAATAGCTTGCCTAAGACCAACACTTGCTTTTGTTTTGCATTGCAATCACAGCTATACCTGTGACTGCAATGCACTCCCGCGGCCTCAATATGCAACCATGCACATCCTGGGGGACACATAGCGACCCTCGCATATGACACCGGTTGCTGCCTCACATAACCCCATTTGTTCAAACTTGTGGGGTTGAACATTTGTCACCATACAGAGGGTCCCTGACAGGGCATCCGCATTTCCCTGTGACTTCCCCGCCCGATGTTCCACTGCGAAACTAAAGTTTTGTAGGGACAGGAACCATCGGGTGACTTTTGCGTTTCTCATCCAGACGAGGGGTGAATGGTCCGTTACTAAATGAAACTGACGCCCAAGCAAATAGTAGCGTAGGGACCCCAACAGCCACTTAATTGCCAAGCACTCCTTCTCCACTAAACTATAATTTTTCTCTTCCGAGGTCAGTTTCCTGCTCAAGTAGGTGACTGGATGCTCATCCCCTTTCACCTCTTGCAACAGCACAGCTCCTAGGCCTACCTCTAAAGCATCTGTTTGCACAATGAAGGTTTGCTTGAAGTTAGGGCTGATGAGGACTGGCTGTTCACACAACACTGACTTCAGGGACTGGAATGCTTCCTCCGCCTGAGGATTCCACCAGACCATCACCGACTTCTTACCTTTTAACAAGTCAGTTAGGGGTGCCAATTTCAAAGCAAATTGGGTATAAACCAACTGTAGTACCCAATGATGCCAAGGAATGCCCTCCTCTCTTTGGTACTTGGGCCAGTTTTGAACAGCCTCGATCTTGTTTACTTGGGGTTTGATAACCCTGCGGTCGATCACGTAACCTAAGTACCCGGCTTTCGTGAGTCCTATATCTTTGGGTTTGCTGTTAACCCCGCGATTCTGAGAGACTCCAGCACTGCTTGTACCTGAGACAGGTGGGTATTCCAATCTGCACTAAAGATAACTATGTCATCTAAATATGCCGACGCGTATTTCCAATGGGGCTCTAACAATATGTCCATCAGCCTCTGGAATATAGCCGGAGCCTCGTGTAAATAAAAAGGCAAGACGACATATTGATAGAGACCCTCTGGTGTTATAAAAGTGGTCTTTTCTTTCGCCAAGTCTGTTAATGGAACCTTCCAGTAACTGGTGAGATCGAGCGTGGTGAAGTACTGGACCTCCTCAAGTCTTTCAATTAGCTCGTCCACCCGTGGCATGGAATAGAGGTCAAATTTTGACACCTCATTTAATTTTCTGAAGTCATTACAAAAGCGTAGTGACCCATCTTGTTTTGGAATTAGCAAATTGGAGCTGGTCCACTCACTCCTGGACTCCTCAATGACTTTAAACTGAAGCATTTGCTTCACTTCTGCTGCGATGGCTTGCCTTCGGGCTTCTGGTACTTGGTACGGTTTCATCCGTACTCTTACCCGTGGCTCGGTGACAATGTGATGCTGTATCACAGAGGTCTGCCCCAGCAAGCTCTGAGAATACGTCCGTATTCAGCTTCACCAGAGCCTGAGCCTCCCGCCGCTGCTGTTTTGTGAGAGCGTCATTTACCTTAACCTCACCCCCGGCTGCGTCCTTGACTGGTGACAGAGGACTCCCCGTTGGTACGACTGGAGACTCCTTCGTGACCATACATTACCGGTCCTTCCAGGCTTTTAGTAGGTTGACATGGCACTGTTGTTCCAGTTTCCTCTTTCCAGGTTGGTACTCCCTAAAATTTACTTCTCCCACCTTCCCCATATCTCATATGGCCCTTGCCACTTGGCCATGAGATTATTCTCTGTGGTGGGCACTAGTACCAACACCCGGTCCCCTTCTTTAAAGGTCCTGACCGTGGCTCTTTTATTATACACGCGGCTCTGTGCAGCCTGGGCATCCATCAGATGCTTCTTTACTATGGGCCGTACTGCTGCAATCCAATCCTGCATGCTTGCCACATGCTCAGTGACACTCTTATGCGGAGAGGACTCCTGTTCCCATGTCTTCTTGGCTACATCCAGCAGTCCCCTCGGGTACCTGCCATACAATAGCTCAAATGGAGAGAATCCCGTGGACACCTGTGGTACCTCGTGGATAGCGAACATTAGATAGGGCAGTCACATGTCCCAATCCCACCTTTTTTAGCATGGACTTAAGTGTTTTATTAAATCTCTTCACCAACTTGTCGGTTTGTGAGTGTAAGCTTTTCAGGGGATATAGCTCTGAGATCGCCGTCCGGGTAGACGGAATGGCATAGAAACAGTTCATTCAGAGACAGCAGTTCTGGTAAAAACTGGCCGCAACCAGCTTTATTAAAGTCCACAGCAAACAGACAAAACAAATCATAAACATAAGACCTGGGCTTGTCTAGCCACTTACTACACTTAGATAGATTTCCCTATCTATCCGGGTCCCGACTCTAACAGCCTGGGCCAAAACAACACATATGTTCAGCATTTACCAGCATGGAGGTTCACAGAGTCTCATCCTTGTGTCTGAAGGCACCTTCAACGTCCAGACTTGAGAGAGCTCCCCTCCTATTCAGCAGCTATCCGCATGGATTCTCACAGAGACTACTCCTGTGTCCGGGGTACATCGAGCACCCAGACTGAGACAGCTCATACTCCTGGAGACTGCTTCTTGTGCCGGGACTCCTTGTCCAGACTAAGCGAGCTCTCTGACTGTGTTCGCAGACACCTACTTCTGGTCTCCTAATTAACACCTGAGTAGTTTCAGGCCTGAGCTGCAATTGTGTAATGAATGTAAGGTGTAGTGACCTATCTCCACCACTAGTTTTACAAAGCCACACATTTCCCTCATACCATACAGCACAGTACCCAGGTGAAATGTACACCCCATTCAACACATATGCTTTCACTGTCTCACATATCCCCCCCCCTCTTCTCCAGACCGGAGGGCTGGTCATCCAGACCGGAGGGCTGTTCAACAATCCTAAAGAGACAGTGAACTCCGGACCAGTCATAGTCATCATCAACTTCATCTTCACCTGAAGCCTGGCCATCATTAGCTTCCAAGGCCACTAGCATCCACACAGGATCCAGTCTCTGACCTTTCAGGCAGTCAGGCTTCACTCGGCCTCACCAGGCCTCACACAAACGGTGTCCCCCACACCAGGGGAACAGGAAACAGGCCTTATCTGTCTCTAATTAAGCAGGGTTTATATACCCTTACACCACCCACACACACACACACACAGGACCTGAGCTGATGTCATAGTCATGTGTTCAGACTTGTGTGTGTGTGTAAAAGGACCTGTGTGATGTCACAGTCATGTGACTAGTCAGCTGGGGGGAAGGAACATGGACAGTCAAAACACACACACTGAGCCATTAAATGAATGCCAGCCAAGGGCTGCATTACATATTCCCCCCCTTTTTCAAACTTGTAGGGTTGAACACAAAATACATCCAATCACATCAACCCACCGTTCACACAGAGACCATGTACTTGTCCATTGCTCTGTTCAGCCCCCCGGAATATTAGTCAATGACATTTGCTCATTCCTTAGGGACCTACCGTCTGTCATTGTCACAGACTTCGTCAAGTCACATTTCTGGGTCGTAACCTTGTCAGGTCTCCCCTTCGCTCCCAGCGGTCAATCGTAACCTTGTCAGGTCTTGCCTGGGTATCTAAGGTCCGGTTAGACTTCGTACTGTCCCGTACTCTATCGGGTCGTCTGTATGGGCCTCTCAAACCTGAGTTACTGGAGGTCTCACTACCTCTAAACCCACGCCCACTACCCTCAGTAGACGGCTGCCATCTTCTGCTGCTCAGATGATGCTGTCTATCTACTCGCTGTCTAGCGAGATTCAATTGTTCTACCTCTCGCAGGTAGGTCACACGGTACGCCACTAGCATGCGCACATATTCCAGACTTTCTTCCGTTCCTATAGCGTAGAATGACACCATGCCGTCTTCATCTGGTATCCAGTCCCGACGATCACGTGGACTGCTTACTTTCACCACACCAGACCTCTTCACCATCATCTGCATGGCTCGGCCATTTCTCCCAATTAGCTTTCTCACCAGAACATGAGGCACCCGGATGACCTTTTCCCGCAGACTGTGAGCATTTCTCATAAGCTTCAGTTGTCTAACGGCTTGTTCTGTCTTCAACCGGAGAAACCGCTTGGTGCGAATACATCGCCAGTGCATGTCACTTAGGATTGCCACCCTCTTCACTGTAACTTCGGTCGTGGACAAGACCACCAGCTGTTTAGTGTTGTGAATGGGTTTGAGATGAGTTCTGAGCAGAGGCTCCCTCTGGTGGTTACAAGCGGTACTAGTGAGGATTGGGAATCAGGTGTTACTGATTGGTCTTATTTAAGGGAATCATTTTCCCATCAGGGTTGCCGGTGATCAATTGTTCTGGTCTGAATCCTTCTTTCCAGTTTCCCTTGTAGCCTGCTGTGTCGTGTCTGCATCTCCTGCTATCAGATAAGACAATTTCTTATTTTGTGTTTTTGCTATATTTTTGCATTTTGTCCTGCACTTCTGTGGGGGCCTTCTGGGTCCCCTCCGGGGGCTTTTGCCCTCTCAGTTTAGTCCAGCCACTGTGTTTTGTACTTTTGCTTTTTGCAGTTTTTTCAGTGGCTGCTGTTTTTGTTACACCAGAGAACTAATTTAGGTGGTAGAGGTCGTGTGATCTCAGGTGATTTTGAAATTAGTAGAGTTGGCGCTTTTCAGGGTTTTCTGGGATTGCAGTAAGTACCCTTCCTATCCTTTTCTATTTAGTTAGTTTGGGCCCCAGCGTTTGCTCATACTATTTTCTTTCTGTGTCAGTATTTCCTCTTGTCTAACCGCCATTACATGTTTGGGGGCTTTCTATTATCTTTGGGGTTCTGCTCCGGGGCAGATAGCTTTCCTATTTCTATCTTTAGGTGTAGTTAGTTTCTCAGGCTGTGACGAGGCGTCTAGGACCATCGTAGGAACGCTCCACGGCTGCCTTTAGTTGTGGTGGTTAGTCAGGGTACTGCAATCTCATAGATTCCAACTGCTCTGGTGTATTTCCTTTTTTACCTGCACTCCTCAGCTACCGTAACATAACAGTTTAGCTCCTGAGGTCGAGTGCACCTTACAGGCTCCCACGGCCTTCCTAAACGCTTCATGCACAGACTCACGGGTGCATTCTTCTCTCAAGTCCTCGGGTACATCTACGAGGCACTTGTACCGACACGTTTCGGTCTCATCAGTGGTTTCCAGACGATCAACCAGCTCAGGGTTCAGGGACAACTGACTTTCAGCTTCTTCCCCCTTTACGCTTCTTCTGAGCTGACTCACAGCTACAAATTTGTGAATTTCCGTCCTGACCACTTCCATTTCACATTTATCTTCCGTTACCACACTCTTAGCTCTCCTCAGGTCTATCTTCTCCTGGCCAAAGGGAGCGAGTGCAACGTGTTTGCCATTTTCTTTCTCCAAGGAGGCCTTGTTCACCGAGTGACACTGTATCAGGCGACTTTTCAGCCCGAGAACTTCTTCCTCTAGTTCCGCCATTCGCCTCTCAGCTGCCCGTCTCTGAAGCTTCTCTTGCGTCCACTGGGCTTGTAAGCACTCCTTGAGCTCCTTGATCTCGGCTCCGACATCCACCGAATCATCCGAACTCACATCACTCGAGGAAGTATCTGCTTTACACCTCCCCTCTCCAGTGGCCAACTCCTGGCCCTGGTCTGTAGCTTCTCTGATGGACTCCTCCATCTTTTCCCGCTCAGCTTCCATCTGTCTGAGCTTTTCCTTAAGGCACATCTCCGCCTTCTGGAGAGTATCACAGGACATCTGTAGCTCCTTCACCTGAGCTTCCAGACCTAGGGTCTTTCTGCGCAGATCACCATTTTCATCACGGGTGTCCTGCAGAGTGGTCTCAACCACCTGGCGCATTTGCTCTGCATCCATCTTATCCTCTTCTAGTTTTTCTTTGACCCTGAGGAGATCCACATAATCTCTCTTAATCTGTTGCAGTTCCCTACTGCGTTCACCACACTCCTTCTTGGAGTCACACAGCTCCTGGTTGAGCTGTTCGCGCAGTCGTTCTAGGATTTGTTCACTTCCAGAAACTCCATCCTGCAGCGCCTCCTTCTCACGCTTCAACTGCAAAACCTCTTCCTTGATTTTGCGGCGGTCCTCTTTAATGGCAAAGAACATCTCTTTCCACAGGGTAACTTCCTCGTTGCTTCCTTCTAGATCTCGCTGGTCTGAGGACACGTCCCAGGTTTTCACATAATTGCAGCATGTCACTCTGATACTGCAGCTGAATAGGTTCCAGCTCTTGGCCATGACTGGCCCCCTTCTCTTCTACCTCTAAAGGAGAATCCACACTTGAAGCATAGGCAGACAGTACTACATTCTCTTCATTTTCATTTTCAGCGAGTACTACCGGAACAACCTTTTTGTGGCCCTTGCGCCGTCGACGACGAGAGGGGGACTCTCTTCCCTCGTCTAGCCTCTCCTGACTGACCTCACTTTTTACTTTCATAGTGTCCCAGTCAGCTACGGGGTCTGTGTCACTCCCCATGGTGTTGTGGACTAACAGGTCACCTCCCACTTTGACGTCACCCCCTTCTACTGGAGCTACCCCGTTATCAACGGTCACATTGTCATTTTTAGGAGGTACCAACCCACCACCAGTAACAATTTTCAGTTTTCCACACTGTACACTCTTGTGAAAATCCGCCCCTTTTTTAGACTCCGCCCCCTTTTTAACAACCACACCGGCAGGGTAATTTTTACACAAAAAATCAGCAGTAGTCTTAGGACTCAGTTCACAACATCTCTTACCACCTCCCCGGGCACTCTGTGACAACACTGGCACCCCTGGAGAGTCCATAGAATGGTCCACTGCCGCCATTCTATACGGTGCCCACAGCTCCCGCACCATGTCCAGTTGCATGTCCAGTAGACATTTCTCAAATATGCGGTCCGACTCGTCAGACCCATTCGTTGCTCCGTTCACAGCCATCGCGGAGCACTGTTCACACCAGAACTTCACCGCTTTCCCTTGAAAAAATCTTCGTGGCCCCGCCGAGCAACAGCAAAACTGGATTTGAGTGCGACGACAATCTTCGCAACCCCGCCGAGTTGCAGCCAAAAACCGGATTTGAGTACGACGACAATCTTCGTAACCCCCACCGAGTCACAGCAAGATGCCTTCGTGACCCCACTGAGTCACAGCAAGATGCTTGCATCCACACTCGTCGTCCATGCTGTCAGACTTCTCTGTCTCAACAACGGCAGTCTTCACTCAAGACATACACACTCCACAGTCTTTTCCACAGAAAATTCAGCTTTGCTGTGCAGACACACTTTTTTTTTTTTCTTTTGCAAACTCTATTAGGGCTACTGTCTCTTTAAGACTGCTCCAACAGACGTTTCTCCTTTATTGACACACTTTTTTTTTTCTTTGCAAAGTCTATTAGGGCTACTGTCTCTTTAAGACTGCTCCAATCAGACGTTTTTGCTGACACACTTTTTTTTTTCTCTGCTGCTGCTTTAACAGACTTCTCTCCTTCATTGCTGTCTCTAAGCCACTGTGCTGCACACACATTCTAGCACTAATTGTATCAGCCACTGTGCTGCCCCAGCATTCTCCGCCAATTGTAAGCTTTTCAGGGGATATAGCTCTGAGATCGCCGTCCGGGTAGACGGAATGGCATAGAAACAGTTCATTCAGAGACAGCAGTTCTGGTAAAAACTGGCCGCAACCAGCTTTATTAAAGTCCACAGCAAACAGACAAAACAAATCATAAACATAAGACCTGGGCTTGTCTAGCCACTTACTACACTTAGATAGATTTCCCTATCTATCCGGGTCCCGACTCTAACAGCCTGGGCCAAAACAACACATATGTTCAGCATTTACCAGCATGGAGGTTCACAGAGTCTCCTCCTTGTGTCTGAAGGCACCTTCAACGTCCAGACTTGAGAGAGCTCCCCTCCTATTCAGCAGCTATCCGCATGGATTCTCACAGAGACTACTCCTGTGTCCGGGGTACATCGAGCACCCAGACTGAGACAGCTCATACTCCTGGAGACTGCTTCTTGTGCCTGGACTCCTTGTCCAGACTAAGCGAGCTCCCCTCCTATTCAGCAGCTATCCGCATGGATTCTCACAGAGACTACTCCTGTGTCCGGGGTACATCGAGCACCCAGACTGAGACAGCTCATACTCCTGGAGACTGCTTCTTGTGCCGGGACTCCTTGTCCAGACTAAGCAAGCTCTCTGACTGTGTTCGCAGACACCTACTTCTGGTCTCCTAATTAACACCTGAGTAGTTTCAGGCCTGAGCTGCAAGTGTGTAATGAATGTAAGGTGTAGTGACCTATCTCCACCACTAGTTTTACAAAGCCACACATTTCCCTCATACCATACAGCACAGTACCCAGGTGAAATGTACACCCCATTCAACACATATGCTTTCACTGTCTCACAGGGCGGTACACCGACGTGCGTAGTTGTTTGATCTGGAGCAGTTTACATAGCTCCCTGGTCACCTTGGAAATAAAAGGAGTCTCTTGCCCCACCCAAGGCTGTATGGCTGCTGGCAGAGCCCTCACCAGTCGGTCAATCACCACCCTCTCTACCATCTGGAAAGGAGTTAAGGTCTCAGGCTGGAGCCATTTTTTTACCATCTGCAGCAAGTCATATGCCTGAGACCTAGAGGTACGCGACTCCACAAAAGACCACTGGAATACCCGTTGTGCACGTACATATGTGTTAACCCCCAGTTGGGCAAGGATCTCACGACTCAGCTTGTCATAGCCCAGTACATCATCCCAACTGTGGTCAAGGAAGTACTCCTGGGCATCTCCCATCAGGAAGGGGGCCACCACTTCAGCCCATAGGCTCTCCCGCTCTGCAGTGTTCTCGAAGATGGTGAGGAAGGCCTCCATGTTGTCCTCAGGACTCATCTTCCTTAAGGCTGACCAAACTTTATACCGAGCCTCCGAACGGATTGATGTCGCTAGTGGGGCCGCCTCTCACATAGCCGCGATCTGCTGCATCAACAGGTTATTTGTTTGCTGAAATTGGTGCTTCTCCTACTGCCATTGCTGCTTCTCCTGCTGCCATTGATCTTGTTGTTGGAGCTGAAACTGCAGCTGCTGCTGCTCTTGCTGCCGGTGCTGAGTGAGGACCAACTGCCTCAAAAACTCCTCCATCTTGTCAGCAGGCTTGAGCTGTAGCGTTGCAGGCTTAATTACTGACATGCAGTAAGCTTTGAGTATGCCTCAGTTCTCACTGCCCGCACTCTCCAACCATATGTAGTGCAGCGGGGTTGGTGCCGTGTGATAGATCAGGCAGTGACCCAGGTAAGTTCAAAACAAAGTCTCTTTTAATTATCAGCGTACTCACAAACAGAAAGTAAATAGGATCCTCCGAATCACAGCTGGGAAACAAAGACAGTCCGTGACAGACCGGCTGCCATGGACGACTGCACCGCCATGTATGGTGAGAGGTGCCAGGCCTTTTGGGTCCGCTTGGCTCTTTGTTGCCTCACACAGGATGAGCTCTGCAGAGCCTTCTGCTCTGCACGCTTGCAAAACCAAACTGACATACCCAATTCTCGGCTCCAGGGGTTTTTACAAGCAACCTGTGGCTGTAGGCCACATGGAAAACATGGCCGGGAAGGAAACGGATTGCCCCACTACCATCCTGTAGTCCGTTTAAAAAATAAAAGCCCAGAGCAGGTTTTCTTAAATCTGCCTTGGACAAATAGCTTGCCCAAGACCAACATCTACTTTTATTTTGCATTGCAATCACAGCTATGCCTGTGACTGCAATGCACTCCCACAGCCTCAATATGCTACTGTGCGCATCCAGGGGGACACATCACAACCCTCGCATATCACACCAGTCGCTGCCTCACAATAGTCACTTCCACTTCTGCCATTCATGTACAATCTGGGGCAGAAACTTGTTTAATCTTGTGTAATTACAACCTACTCACTTCTATTACCTAACAACCAGCGGCATTCTTACAAGGTACCTCCAGTATTATATAGTATCCACATGATATTCCAGAAATTTCCAATAACTCTGGACCTCAACCTTAAGATTCACACCTATGTGGAGGACAGGGTCCATTGACCAGCCTGGTGAAGAAGCTACTGCATCCAAGCGGAGAATGACAAAAAGAGGTAGCAGCATTTATGTGTAACTCTCAATACTCACTGCTGTGGGACTAACAGAAATGGCATACCATTTCTGTAATATCCATAGAAGCAAATGAAGGCTGTAAAGCACATGCATGGCTACGTCTCCATCCATTCTCCACACAGTAGTGTGCCTCACTGGACAGGTTGTGGATCAGGTGACACTGGAGGTAACATAGGGACCTGTATTCATCAGCCATTTATAGCAAATCCTATGGATATACCAAATTTGTTTAAATTGGGAATAACACTTTAACAATTTTGAATCGTTATTTTTTCTTAACACTGGGTAAAACTCTATGTTGTTAGGATAAATAGCTAGATATATATTTCTTATTTTCTTAATAATAACACCTACAGTTTAATTTGAAAAATCAGTAGCACCATGTAATAAAGATAATCAATTTCACAATTTCAAGATGAATATTTACCTTCAGGGGACCTTTTACATGATCATCCTGCACTTCTACAGTTGTGGCATCCTGTCGAAATGTTACCTAAATAAAATCAATTCAATAATGAATATTGTAACAGTTCAGATTCACTAGAACAGCAACAAGGGGTAAAATGTGGAATAGATTAATGGATAGTTTAAGGGCCTGTGCACACGTTGCGGATTCCTAGCGGTTTTGCCGCGAAAAAACGGCAAAACCGCTTACACAATACAACACATTATGCCCTATGGGATTCCGCAATGCTGTGCACATGCGGCGGAATCGCATCGCGGGAGAATCCGCAGCATGCTCATTCTTTTTTGCGGAACCGCGGCGATTCCGCCGCCATAGGAATGCATTGAACCAATTACTTTCCGCATGTGGCTGTGCCCACCATGCGGAAAGTAAGCGGTTCATGTGCGGATGGTACCCAGGGTCTGGAGGAGGGGAGACTCTCCTCCAAGCCCTGGGTACCATATCCATGTAAAAACAATAATTAAAATAAAAAAATAATGATATTCTCACCTTCCGGCGGCCCCCGCATCTTTCCCGCCTCTCAGCGACGCTCCCGGTCCCAGTAATGCATTGCGAGATCACGCCAGATGACGTAGCGGTCTCGCGAGATGCTACGTCATCGGGGTGATTGTCGCAAAGGACTCCTGGGAACGGGATTGGCTGGGAGCGTCGCTGAGAGGCGGGAAAGCTGCGGGGGCCGCCGGAAGGTGAGAATATCATTATTTATTATTTTTTTTATTCTTTTTACATTAGATATTGTTACTATTGATGCGACATAGGCGGCATCAATAGTAAAAAGTTGGTCACACGAGTCAAACACTTGTTTGACTCGTGTGACCAACCTGTCAGATCGCTTGGAAAACGCTAGCATTCTGCAAGCTAATTACGCTTGCAAAACGCTAGTGTTTAGCGGGAATACGCATACCTATAATATGCGTATTTCCCGCGGCAGGGAGGTGCGGAATTGCCGCGGAAATTTCCATGGCAATTCCGCAACGTGTGCACATAGCCTAAAGTCATACACAAGATTACATATGGCGATGGTAAACAGGAAGGACCGACTGTCCAATTCGTCCTACTCAAATAATACAAAAAGAACTTTCAGTGCACACAATAAAAGAAGAAATATTGTTCACAACTTTCTTAGATCCTCAGCTTTTAGTGCTTGAAGTCAGAAGAATCTAGTTCATGTCTTCAAAACAAGCAGTTTTGTACTGATAATAGTGGCAGGACACTTGGCTGCTACGAGCCTCGTAAATTGGAGGAGGTGGAGCCAAATTGCACTGCCCAACATCACAATTTCAATGGTATATACATCCTTAAGATGCAGAGACAGTTGAATACTAAGGTGAAACAGGGAACCACCTGTTCATCTTAATCTCAGCGCGGCAGGGCCAATTACATCACTAATCTCACCTGTTGCACAGAGCCTTTGTGCACATGCTGCACAGAGTGGAGTAGTGTATCAGGTGAACAGGGTGAGGTAAGTAGTTTTTTTTCACTTTTTATTTTATCAGTAATTGTGGGGTCCATCTTAATGTATGCAAGACTGTGGGAGCCATCATACTATGTGGGGGTGGGCTGTGGGATTCATTATACTGCATGGGAAGGGATTGTAGGATGCATCATACTGTTTGGGTGGGGACTGTGGAAGCTATCATATTGTGTGGTGGCTTTGGCGGCCATCATACTGTTTGGGGGGAGGGGTCTGTGGGGCCATCATACATTGTATAGGGGAAAAAACAGTGTTGTGGGGCCATCATACTGTGTGGGAGGCTATAGGAGCCAACATACTGTGTGGAGGGGACTGTGGGGGCCATCATAGTGTCTGGGTGCCATCAAACTGTGAAGGGGGAGCATTGGGGGCATAATACTGTATGGCAGGCTTTGGTGATCATCATGCTATGTGGTTGGGCAGTGAGGGCCATCATACTGTGTGTAGGTGGAATCATACTGTGTTGTGGGGCCATCATACTCTGTGGTAGGCTGTGGGCCCATCATACTGAGTGGGGTGCAGTGGGGGTCGTCATAGTGTGTGGGCATCATACTGTGTGGGGAGGTTTGTAGGGGCGAATATACTATGTGGCTATGGGATTAATCATACTGTATGGGAAGGAATTGTGTGGGTACGAAACTGTGCGGGGAGGACTATGAAAGCCATGACACTGTGTGAGGGCATCATACTGTGTGGGGGGCTGTGAGGCCATGATACTATGCGTAGGAGTGCCATAATACTGCATGGAAGTAACTGTGGGAGCCATCAAATTGTGTGTGGTGGTCCATCATACTATTGGGGCCAACATAAAGTGTGGGGAGTTGTTGGCGTCATCATACTGTGTGTGGGTATCATACTGTGCTGGTGAGGAGTTTGGG
Source organism: Oophaga sylvatica (assembly GCA_033576555.1). Lineage (NCBI taxonomy): Eukaryota > Metazoa > Chordata > Amphibia > Anura > Dendrobatidae > Oophaga > Oophaga sylvatica. Next base: position 389,223,184 of record JARQOD010000005.1, on the reverse strand, counting down.
GCTTATCATACTGTGTTAGGGGCTAGAGGCGCCATCATACTGTGTGTTGAGTTGGATGAAACCCGGTCAGCAGGAGCGCAAAAACAGGGGCTAAATTAATAAACAATCTTCTTTTATTAAAACCACAACGCGTTTCAACAGGTAATTCTGTCTTCCTCAGGTGACAAGGTAACCTCAGGTAAAATTGATAAAGCAGCTTTATTCTTCGGGTCACAACGATTACAGCGATACCTCATTTATATATTTTTTTTATGTTTTGTCGTCTTTTACGCAATAAAATTTTTTATAGAAATATAATTATTTTTGCATCAGTTTTTTCCGTGAGCTATAACTTTTTTATTTTTTCGCTGATGATGCTGCATAACGGCTTGTTTTTTTGCGGGGCAAGATGACGTTTTCAGCAGTACCATTATTTATATCCGACTTTTTCATCGCGTGTTATTGCACTTTTTCCAAGCGGTATGATGATACCGCTTGGAAAAAGTATAATTTACTACTTTTTTGTGTTTTTTTTTACGGATTTCACTGAAGGGGTTAACTATAGTTACGCTTTTATAGATGGGATTTTTACAATCGCGGCGATACCAAACATGTGTATTTTTTTGTTTTTTGGTTTTTTTTATTACATAAAAATGTGTATTTTTTTTAAATTATTTTTTAAGATTTTTTTTACAATTTTTTTAATAAAATGCTTTTTTTTACCTTGTCCCTTTATGGGACTTTCACTTTTGCACTTTTGATTGCAGGTACAATGCATTGCAATGCGGTCCCCGCACCGCTTGCTGTGCCTGTCAGCTGTCTGTGACAGCTGTCGGCACTGAACTACCACTGCGTGTTTACACGCAGTGGTAGTGCAAAGGCATGACGTGCACAGTCCGTCAAGGTGCCAAAACTGACACCTTGCCATGACGGACTGTGCACGTCATTGGACATTAAGGGGTTAATAACCAGGCCAAATTGTTTAAACCTGACCAGTGGCACTTTATGTGGTAATAACTCTGGAACTCTTCAACGGATCCCAGTGATTCTGAGACTGGTTTTTGGTGACATATTGTACTTCATGTTAGTGGTACATTTTGATTGATATGGTTTGTCATTTTCAAACTTCAAATTTTTATGCCCTGTGACAAGTCACGGGCAAAGTGTTGGAGGCAAGATACGTTTTTCTGAAGCTATTAGCCTCATTTTTAGGGACCACATCACATTTGAAGTGACATAGAGGGGTCTATATGACAGAAAAAAAACAAAGTCCTCAAAACCACATTCAAGAAGTGTATTATCCTTTTAGGTGCTGCACATGAATTAAAGGGATTGCCATCTACTAGTACAAAACCTTCTTAAACTAGATGTGACAGCTCTCCACGGGAGATCGTTGTGAGACACTCGTTATTACATGGATTACGTCGGAACAGGGAGTATACGGTTGAGTTTAATATTTTATTTTTTTTGCAGGTGATTGAGGACGTTGCAGGAATTAGGCGTATAATAAAGATTGGAAAATGTGTTGTGTTTTATTTCATTAAAATACTTTATTCTGACCGTGTGTTTATTTTACCCATTTACAACTACACTGTGTGCAGAATTATTAGGCAAGTTGTATTTGAGAGGATTCTTTTTTATTATTGAACAACAACTATGTTCTCAATCAACCCAAAAGACTCATAAATATCAAAGCTTAATATTTTTGGAATTTGGAGTGGGTTTTTTTTTGATTTGGCTATCTTAGTAGGATATCTGTTTGTGCATGTAACTATTACTGTGCAGAATTATTAGGAAACTTAATAAAAACCAAATATATACCCATCTCACTTGTTTATTTTCACCAGGTAAACCAATATAACAACACAAAATTTAGAAATAAACATTTCTGACATTCAAAAACAAAAAAAAAAAATCAGTGACCAATATAGCCACCTTTCTTTACGATGACACTCAAAAGCCTTCCATCCATAGATTCTGTCAGTTGCTTGATCTGTTTACGATCAACATTGCGTGCAGCAGCCACCACAGCCTCCAGACACTGTTCCGAGAGGTGTAATGTTTTCCCTCCCTGTAGAACTCACATTTTATGAGGGACCACAGGTTCTCTATCGGGTTCAGATCAGGTGAACAAGGGAGTCATGTCATTATTTTTTCTTCTTTTAGACCTTTACTGGCCAGCCACGCTGTGAAGTATTTGGATGCATGTGATGGAGCATTGTCCTGAATGAAAATCATGTTTTTCTTGAAGATACCGACTTCTTCCTGTACCACTGCTTGAAAAAGGTGTCTTCCAGAAACTGGCAGTAGGTCTGGGAGTTCAGCTTCACTCCATCCTCAACCCGAAAAGGTCCCACAAGTTCATCTTTGACGATACCAGCCCATACCAGTACCCCACCTCCACCTTGCTGGCATCTGAGTCGGAGTGGAGCTCTCTGCCCTTTACCGATCCAGCCTCGGGCCCATCCATCTGGCCCATCAAGAGTCACTCTCATTTCATCAGTCCATAAAACCTTAGAAAAATCAGTCTTAACATATTTCTTGGCCCAGTCTTGACGTTTTATCTTATGTTTCTTATTCAAAGGTGGTGGTTTTTCAGCCTTCCTTACCTTGGCCATGTCCCCGAGTATGGCACACCTTGTGATTTTTGATACTCCAGTAACGTTGCAGCTCTGAAATATGGCAAAACTGGTGGAAAATGGCATCTTGGCAGATTCACGCTTGATTTTCCTCAATTCATGGGCAGTTATTTTGCGCCCTTTTTTATCAACACACATCTTGCGACCCTGTTGGCTATTTGCCATGAAACGCTTGATTGTTCAGTGATCATCACGCTTCAAAAGTTTGGCAATTTCAAGACTGCTGCATCCCTCTGCAAGACATCTCACAATTTTTTACTTTTCAGAGTCCGTCAAATCTCTCTTCTGACCCATTTTGCCAAAGGAAAGGAAGTTGCCTAATAATTAAGCACACCTTATATAGGGTGTTGATGTCATTATACCACACCCCTCATTACAGAGATGCAAATCACCTGATTTACATAATTGGCAGTTGGCTTTCAAGCCTATATAGCTTGGAGTAGGACAACATGTATAAAAAGGATGATGTGATCAAAATACTCATTTGCCTAATAATTCTACACACAGTGTATAGGATTAGTAATGGATCGGTGTCTTATTGACGTCTCTCAATTACTAACCAGGTTTGATGTCACCTTACAATACAAAGGTGACATCAACCCCCTATTACCCCATATGCCACCGCTACAGGGCAGTGGGAAGAAAGAGGTAAAGTGCCGGAATTGGCGCATCTGTGAGATGCGCCATTTCTGGGGCAGCTGTGAGCTGGTGTTTGTAGCCAGGAGGGGCCAATATCCATGGTCCCTTCCTAGGCTATGAATATCAGCCCGCAGCTGCCTGCATAGCCTTTCTGGCTATTCATTAAAGGGGGACTCAATGTCATTTTTTTGAGGGATCCCCCTATTTTAAGAACCAGTAAAGGCTAAATATACAGCTGCGGGCTGATATTCATAGACTGGGAAGATCCATGGGTATTACCTGCTTCCCAGGTTATAAACATCGGCCCCCAGTCGTTGACTTTCACTCTCTAGCGCAGAAAATTTTGCGGGAGCCTACGCCATTTTTTAAAAAAATTAAACAGATATTGCGTTTAAGGCCGGGGTCACACTTGTGAGAAACTCACACGAGTCTCGCACCTTAATACCCGGCACTGCCACTCGGCACTGGAGTGTGCGGCTGCATGTATTTCTATGCAGCTCAACGCTTCAGTCCGAGTGCTGGCGGCAGTGCCGGGTATTTAGGTGCGGATCTCGTGCGATTTTCTCACAATTGTGACCCAGCCTAACGCAGATTTTTTCTATCTATTTATCTATATTCACTTGTATTTGTTTTGTGTGTGTAAACATGTTAGGGGTCGAGTTCCCGCTTCTGCACAAGGGGAATCTTGAACCATTCCTGCTGCGGTCTCCCATCCGTCTCCGGCCGCAGTGGACTCTGCTCAGCAGAGACGTCGGTCCCAGCGTCTCGCCCAGTCTAACATTGTGCAGAGGATTACTGCTGCCTCTCCAGGTTCTGCTATTGTAGCCAGTACAGATCAGCGGCGAGTAGATGTCTTTAGGACTAAGTCCTGCGTTTCCCTTTCTGAGCATGTCCAGGGTAAGATCTCTCATTGGAGATCAGGGGTCACATGCTCAGGTACTGCAGCAGCTCCTATTGGTCCGCCAGGAAGGTCCTGAAACTACATGTGTTCTGGAACAGTTTCTCATTGGTCCTTTTCTGGCAGGTCCTGTAGTTGCTACTATAAAAGGGTTGCATGGTCCTGCGGCCATGCGCTAGTATCAATTGCATTATGTGCTTTGCGCCAGTGTGATCATGCACGCAAGTGGTTAGTGCTTGGCTGAAATAATCCCCTAGAATACCGGCACCTCCGGTGAGGAGATTTGTATGCACGTGTTCAGGGCCTGGCTGAAATAAGCCTCTAAAATACCGGCTTCCCCAGTGCGGAGTTGCTTGTTTGCGTTGCTGAATGCATGATCACGGACTGCTATCCGCACAGCAGTTATCTGTGTATCCCTGTGGAGTTAACAGGACACAGTCTCTATTTCTGCGTCTACCTCAGCGACTCTGTGGTGTAACAGAGTTCGCTTATACTGCTATATAGTGCTACAGCATCTATGTCTGCGACTCTGTGAAGTAATAGAGTTCGCTTATACCGCCATCTTACTAGCAGCAGGCTCTGCCTGCACGGTGGACCCCGGGCTGCGAACGCACCTATTATTTATATTTATTTTGTGCGTTCCGCCAGCCCTAACAAACATTACTTTAGAACATGGTGTTCAATGGAGTAAGTAAAAGAAGAGGTTGGACAAAGAAATGACATCACAATTCTTTTTTTTGTGATAAATAACATATCTTTATTTAGCTTACAAACACGCATGAAAATCCGCATCAAATCCGCACCAAAAACGCGCAGATTTTTACCTGCGTTTTCTGCCAAGAGAGGTAGGATCTGCACAGAAAATTCCACAGGCAAATCCGCAACGTGTGCACATACCCTTAATGGAATGCGGAAGGAAAAAAATGAATATTTTTAATTTTTCACAAAAATTTTGCTTTAGCCACACTTTTTTTTCCTTTCACAGGGGTAACAGGAGAAAATGAACCCAAAAAATTTGTTGTGCAATTTCTCCTGAGTACGCAGATACCCCATATGTGGGGGTAAACTACTGTGTGGGTGCATAACAGGAATCGGATGGGAAGGAGCACAGTTTGACCTTTTGACCGCAAAACTGCCTGCATAGCCTTTCTGGCTATTCATTAAAGGGGGACTCAATGTCATTTTTTTGAGGGATCCCCCTATTTTAAGAACCAGTAAAGGCTAAATATACAGCTGCGGGCTGATATTCATAGACTGGGAAGATCCATGGGTATTACCTGCTTCCCAGGTTATAAACATCGGCCCCCAGTCGTTGACTTTCACTCTCTAGCGCAGAAAATTTTGCGGGAGCCTACGCCATTTTTTAAAAAAATTAAACAGATATTGCGTTTAAGGCCGGGGTCACACTTGTGAGAAACTCACACGAGTCTCGCACCTTAATACCCGGCACTGCCACTGGCACTCGGCACTGGAGTGTGCGGCTGCATGTATTTCTATGCAGCTCAACGCTTCAGTCCGAGTGCTGGCGGCAGTGCCGGGTATTTAGGTGCGGATCTCGTGCGATTTTCTCACAATTGTGACCCAGCCTAACGCAGATTTTTTCTATCTATTTATCTATATTCACTTGTATTTGTTTTGTGTGTGTAAACATGTTAGGGGTCGAGTTCCCGCTTCTGCACAAGGGGAATCTTGAACCATTCCTGCTGCGGTCTCCCATCCGTCTCCGGCCGCAGTGGACTCTGCTCAGCAGAGACGTCGGTCCCAGCGTCTCGCCCAGTCTAACATTGTGCAGAGGATTACTGCTGCCTCTCCAGGTTCTGCTATTGTAGCCAGTACAGATCAGCGGCGAGTAGATGTCTTTAGGACTAAGTCCTGCGTTTCCCTTTCTGAGCATGTCCAGGGTAAGATCTCTCATTGGAGATCAGGGGTCACATGCTCAGGTACTGCAGCAGCTCCTATTGGTCCGCCAGGAAGGTCCTGAAACTACATGTGTTCTGGAACAGTTTCTCATTGGTCCTTTTCTGGCAGGTCCTGTAGTTGCTACTATAAAAGGGTTGCATGGTCCTGCGGCCATGCGCTAGTATCAATTGCATTATGTGCTTTGCGCCAGTGTGATCATGCACGCAAGTGGTTAGTGCTTGGCTGAAATAATCCCCTAGAATACCGGCACCTCCGGTGAGGAGATTTGTATGCACGTGTTCAGGGCCTGGCTGAAATAAGCCTCTAAAATACCGGCTTCCCCAGTGCGGAGTTGCTTGTTTGCGTTGCTGAATGCATGATCACGGACTGCTATCCGCACAGCAGTTATCTGTGTATCCCTGTGGAGTTAACAGGACACAGTCTCTATTTCTGCGTCTACCTCAGCGACTCTGTGGTGTAACAGAGTTCGCTTATACTGCTATATAGTGCTACAGCATCTATGTCTGCGACTCTGTGAAGTAATAGAGTTCGCTTATACCGCCATCTTACTAGCAGCAGGCTCTGCCTGCACGGTGGACCCCGGGCTGCGAACGCACCTATTATTTATATTTATTTTGTGCGTTCCGCCAGCCCTAACAAACATTACTTTAGAACATGGTGTTCAATGGAGTAAGTAAAAGAAGAGGTTGGACAAAGAAATGACATCACAATTCTTTTTTTTGTGATAAATAACATATCTTTATTTAGCTTACAAACACGCATGAAAATCCGCATCAAATCCGCACCAAAAACGCGCAGATTTTTACCTGCGTTTTCTGCCAAGAGAGGTAGGATCTGCGCAGAAAATTCCACAGGCAAATCCGCAACGTGTGCACATACCCTTAATGGAATGCGGAAGGAAAAAAATGAATATTTTTAATTTTTCACAAAAATTTTGCTTTAGCCACACTTTTTTTTCCTTTCACAGGGGTAACAGGAGAAAATGAACCCAAAAAATTTTTGTGCAATTTCTCCTGAGTACGCAGATACCCCATATGTGGGGGTAAACTACTGTGTGGGTGCATAACAGGAATCGGATGGGAAGGAGCACAGTTTGACCTTTTGACCGCAAAACTGCCTGCATAGCCTTTCTGGCTATTCATTAAAGGGGGACTCAATGTCATTTTTTTGAGGGATCCCCCTATTTTAAGAACCAGTAAAGGCTAAATATACAGCTGCGGGCTGATATTCATAGACTGGGAAGATCCATGGGTATTACCTGCTTCCCAGGTTATAAACATCGGCCCCCAGTCGTTGACTTTCACTCTCTAGCGCAGAAAATTTTGCGGGAGCCTACGCCATTTTTTAAAAAAATTAAACAGATATTGCGTTTAAGGCCGGGGTCACACTTGTGAGAAACTCACACGAGTCTCGCACCTTAATACCCGGCACTGCCACTGGCACTCGGCACTGGAGTGTGCGGCTGCATGTATTTCTATGCAGCTCAACGCTTCAGTCCGAGTGCTGGCGGCAGTGCCGGGTATTTAGGTGCGGATCTCGTGCGATTTTCTCACAATTGTGACCCAGCCTAACGCAGATTTTTTCTATCTATTTATCTATATTCACTTGTATTTGTTTTGTGTGTGTAAACATGTTAGGGGTCGAGTTCCCGCTTCTGCACAAGGGGAATCTTGAACCATTCCTGCTGCGGTCTCCCATCCGTCTCCGGCCGCAGTGGACTCTGCTCAGCAGAGACGTCGGTCCCAGCGTCTCGCCCAGTCTAACATTGTGCAGAGGATTACTGCTGCCTCTCCAGGTTCTGCTATTGTAGCCAGTACAGATCAGCGGCGAGTAGATGTCTTTAGGACTAAGTCCTGCGTTTCCCTTTCTGAGCATGTCCAGGGTAAGATCTCTCATTGGAGATCAGGGGTCACATGCTCAGGTACTGCAGCAGCTCCTATTGGTCCGCCAGGAAGGTCCTGAAACTACATGTGTTCTGGAACAGTTTCTCATTGGTCCTTTTCTGGCAGGTCCTGTAGTTGCTACTATAAAAGGGTTGCATGGTCCTGCGGCCATGCGCTAGTATCAATTGCATTATGTGCTTTGCGCCAGTGTGATCATGCACGCAAGTGGTTAGTGCTTGGCTGAAATAATCCCCTAGAATACCGGCACCTCCGGTGAGGAGATTTGTATGCACGTGTTCAGGGCCTGGCTGAAATAAGCCTCTAAAATACCGGCTTCCCCAGTGCGGAGTTGCTTGTTTGCGTTGCTGAATGCATGATCACGGACTGCTATCCGCACAGCAGTTATCTGTGTATCCCTGTGGAGTTAACAGGACACAGTCTCTATTTCTGCGTCTACCTCAGCGACTCTGTGGTGTAACAGAGTTCGCTTATACTGCTATATAGTGCTACAGCATCTATGTCTGCGACTCTGTGAAGTAATAGAGTTCGCTTATACCGCCATCTTACTAGCAGCAGGCTCTGCCTGCACGGTGGACCCCGGGCTGCGAACGCACCTATTATTTATATTTATTTTGTGCGTTCCGCCAGCCCTAACAAACATTACTTTAGAACATGGTGTTCAATGGAGTAAGTAAAAGAAGAGGTTGGACAAAGAAATGACATCACAATTCTTTTTTTTGTGATAAATAACATATCTTTATTTAGCTTACAAACACGCATGAAAATCCGCATCAAATCCGCACCAAAAACGCGCAGATTTTTACCTGCGTTTTCTGCCAAGAGAGGTAGGATCTGCGCAGAAAATTCCACAGGCAAATCCGCAACGTGTGCACATACCCTTAATGGAATGCGGAAGGAAAAAAATGAATATTTTTAATTTTTCACAAAAATTTTGCTTTAGCCACACTTTTTTTTCCTTTCACAGGGGTAACAGGAGAAAATGAACCCAAAAAATTTGTTGTGCAATTTCTCCTGAGTACGCAGATACCCCATATGTGGGGGTAAACTACTGTGTGGGTGCATAACAGGAATCGGATGGGAAGGAGCACAGTTTGACCTTTTGACCGCAAAACTGGCTGGAATTGATAGCAGACGCCATGTCGCGTTTGGAGAGCCCATGATGTGCCTAAACAGTGGAAACACCCCACAAATGACCCCATTTTGGAAAATACAGCCGTCAAGGATTTTATCAAGGGATATAGTGAGGATTTTTAACCCAACGGTACTACAAAGAATTTGATAACATTAGGTCGTCACATTGAATATGTCTTCATTAGTGTTGAGCGGAGATGCTCGCTACTCGAATTTGCATTGGGGTGCACCAAGTATCACCGAAGCGAGCAACCCCTGAAAGCATACTTGAGTAGCAAGAACTTGTGTTTAACACTAGTCGTCATATCGTCATAATTTTGTTTTACTTTTGAAAAAATCATAACCCCAATGCTAACCCTAGCCCAACCCTAACCCTAACCCCAACAATAGCCTAACCCTAACACTAACAAGAACGGCAAAGAATTAAAGAAATAAAAATTCTAAAATAAAAAAATCTGACTAAGGGGATGACAAACTAATTGTTGGCTTTTGATCACTATGATAGGGTTTATCACAGTGATCAAAATGAACCAACAAGAAAAATCCCTGCTGTTGCCGGGCACCAGAAGGCAGATCTCAGCAGGCGCAATACGCATGCGCCAGCTATTTTTTTTCTGGAACAGGAGGCAGAGTCCCTGGGGGGATGGAGCTAGAGGGACCGGGGAATGACAGAGGTACCATGGTGGGCTTGGGGACCTCATTTCTCTCTCCTCTGACATGTGTATCATGTCAGAACAGAGATTAATGTTTTCAATAGCTGGCACACTTTTTTATGTGACCGCTGTTATATATTGAAAGACGGCAATCACGTGATCGGGGACCGGAAAAAACAGAGTCTGAGCTACCCACAGTAGCTGAAACCGTGGAGATTTTACGACACTAGGGGGCGCTATAACTTTATGGCCAATCGGCGTTTTAAAGCAGCAATAAGGGAATAAGGCCCCTTAACAGGCGACGTTTCAATGCATATCGGTGGTTGTTAAGAAGCCTTCCTTCTCTGCACTCATTACCTCTATCAATTGCACCTGTTTGAACATGTTACCTGTATAAAAGACACCTGTCCACACACTCAATCAATCACACTCCAACCTCACCACCATGGCTAAGACCAAGGAGCTGTCTAAGGACACCAGGAACGAAATTGTAGACCTACACAAGGCTGGGATGAGCTACAGGACAATAGGCAAGCAACTTGGTGAGAAGGCAACAACTATTAGCACAATTATTAGCAAATGGAAGAAACCCAAGATAACTGTCAATCTTTCTCTGTCTGGGACTCCATCCTAGTTGGCTAAGGATAATTCTGAGAAAGGTCAGTAATCAGCCCAGAACTACATGGGAGGACCTGGTCAATGACCTGAAGAGAGCTGGACCCACAGTCTCAAACATTACCATTAGTAACACACTACGACATTATGGACTAAAATGCTGCATGGCACGCAAGGCCCCCCTGCTCATGCCAACACATGTCCAGGCCCGTTGAAGTTCACCAGTGACCATCTGGATGATCCAGAGGAGGCATGGGAGAAGCTGTTACACACGGTCCCGGTTCTGGCGCTACCCTCCAGTTCTGACCCTTCACCCGCTCCTGCTCCCAGGGCTGTCTCTGTACCTCTGCGAAGTTCCTGTCAGGATCCTCGCTCTCTGTCTGTCCCTCGGCGTCCTGCTGCTGCTTCTCTCTCCTCTACTTCCTGGCACGCTGCCAGCAGGCCTCCAGGGAGAATGCTTAGGACGCGAGCATGCCTCCCTCTGGTCTCTTAAAGGGGCAGCGCGCATTTTTTTTTGACAATATCGATTAACCAATGGCAGCGCACTGGTTACTATTTCGGGCCACTCCGCCATAAGGGGAGTGCCGGGGCAACTAGTATCTACTCTTGCTAAATCCGGTTCTGTCCTTGCTCTGCGCTGTTATAGCATTTCGTTTGGCACTCTGCTTATACTGTTTGTTTCCACAGAATATCAGTGACCTTAAGTGCCACCCCGTTCCGCCACTCGCAGTCCAAACCTGTGGACAAAGCTAAAGTTGCTGGAACCAGCTTCCTACCGTCTACCAGGAACCTGACTATCCTCGCCAGAGCCAGCTTTATCTCATATACCCGGTGTACGCCGGTCAGCTCCACTATATCTGTAATACCTGTTTACCCGTTTGTCCCGCTGTCTGGGGTCTAACTGGAGGTAGCACCTGTGTCCCCCAGTTATTCCATTCTGGTTCTGTTCAAGGGACCTTACTACGGATACCTGGGGCTCACTAGCTACGCCCCCTTCGGAGCCCCCCGGACTGAGGTCTCGAGGTTCCATTCAAAAAAATAAAAAACGAATGTGAACTACATCACCTGTGCCTCCGCTTCCATTCGTTACAGAAGGTTATATGATCAGATGTGACCAAAATATAACTTTTTAGTATCAACTCCACTCGTCGTGTTTGGAGGTAGAAGAAGGATGACTACAGCCCCTAGAACACCATCCTAACTGTGAAGCATAGTGGGGGAAACATCATACTTTGGGGATGTTCTTCTGCAAAAGGGGACAGTACGACTGTGCTGTATTGAAGGGAGAATAGATAGGGTCACGTATTGTGCTATTCTGGCCAACAACCTCCTTCCTTCAGGAAGAGAATTGAACTTGAGTTGTGGCAGGGTCTACCAGCATGACAATGAACGTAAACAGACAGCCAGGGCAACTAAAAAGTAATTGCGTAAGAAGCATTTAACCCCTTTACCCCCCAGGGTGGTTTGCACGTTAATGACTGGGCCAATTTTTACAATTCTGACCACTGTCTCTTTATGAGGCTATAACTCTGGAACGCTTCAACGGATCTTCGCGATTCTGAGAATGTTTTCTCGTGACATATTGTACTTCACGTTAGTGGTAAAATTTCTTCAATATAACTTGCGTTTATTTTTGAAAAAAACGCAAATATGGTGAAAATCTTGAAAATTTTGTTTTAAATTTGAATTTTTATTCCCTTACAACAGAGAAATATGTCATACAAAATAGTTAATAAATAACATTTCCCACATGTCTACTTTACATCAGCACAATTTTGGAACCAACATTTTTTTTTGCTAGGAAATTATAAGGGTTAAAAGTTGACTAGCGATTTCTCATTTTTACAACAAAATTTACAAAGCCATTTTTTTAGGGACCACCTCACATTTGAAGTCACTTTGAGGTGTCTATATCGCAGAAAATACCCAAAAGTGACACCATTCTAAAAACTGCACCCCTCAAGGTACTCAAAACCACATTCAAGAAGCTTATTAACCCTTCAGGTGCTTCACAGGATCTGAAACAACGTGGAAGGAAAAAAATAACATTTAACTTTTTAGTCACAAAATGATCTTTTACAAACTTTTTTTTATTTCACAAGGGTAAAAGGAGAAAATGGACAGATAAAGTTGTGCAATTTCTCCTGAGTACGCCAATACCCCATATGTGGGGGAAAACCACTGTTTGGGCACACGGCAGAGCTCGTAAGGGAAGGAGCGCCGCTAGACTTTTTCAAACCAAAATTTGCTGTAATTGAGATTGGACACCATGTCGCGTTTGGAGAACCCCTGATGTGCCTAAACAGTGGAAACCCCCACAAGTGACACCATTTTGGAAACTAGACCCCCTATGGAACTTATCTAGATCTGTTGTGAGCACTTTCAACCCCCAAGTGTTTCACAAAAGTTTATAATGCCTGGGTGTAAAAAAAAAAAAACAACATTCAACAAAAATGATTTTTTAGTCCCAAATTTTTAATTTTTCCCAAGAAAATTGGACCCCAAAAGTTGTTGTCCAATTTGTCCTGAGTATGCTGATACCCCATATGTGGGGGGGAAACTGTTTGGGTGCACGGCAGGGCTTGGAAAGGAAGTAATAACGTTTTGGAATGCAGACGTTGATGGGGGTCATGTTCCGTTTGCAGTGCCCCAGATGTGCCTAAACAGTGGAAACCCCCACAAGTGACCCCATTATTGAAACTAGACCCCCTAAGAAACTTATCTAGATCTGTGGTGAGCACTTTGAACCCCCAAGTGCTTCACACAAGTTTATAATGCCCGGGCATGAAAATAAAAAATCCTATTTTTTTCCCACAAAAATGATCTTTTAGGATAACAGGAGAAATTGGACCACAAAAGTTGTTGTCCAATTTGTCCTGAGTAAGATGATACCCCATATGTGGGGGTAACCACTGTTTGGGCGCACAGCAGAGCTCGGAATGGAAGGAGAGCCATTTGACTTTTTCCAACCAAAATTGGCTGGAATTGAGATTGGACGCCATGTTGCATTTGGAGAGCCCCTGATGTGCCTAAACAGTGGAAACCCCCCACAAGTGACCCCATTTTGGATACTAGACCCCTTTAGGAACTTATCTAGATCTGTGGTGAGCAATTTGAACCCCCAAGTGCTTCACACAAGTTTATAACTTAGAGCCGTAAAATTAAAAAATCATATTTTTTCCACAAAAATGATCTTTTCACCCCAATTATTATTTTCCCAAGAGTAACAAGACCCCAAAAGTTATTGTGCAATTTGTCCTGAGTACGCTGATACCCCATATGTGGGGGTGAACCACTGTTTGGGTGCATGGCAGAGCTCGGAAGGGGAGGAGTGCCATTTGACTTTTTCAACGCAGAATTGGCTGGACGCCATGTCGTGTTTGGAGAGCCCCTGATGTGCCTAAACAGTGGAAACACTCCACAAATGACACCATTTTGGAAACTGGACCCCTCAAGGAACTTATCTAGATGTGTGGTGAGAACTTTGAACCCCCAGGTGTTTCACTAAAGTTTATAACGCCCGAGCATGAAAATAAAAAAATCATATTTTTCCACAAACATGATCTTTTAGTCCTCAACTTTTTATTTTCCCAAGGGTAACAGGAGAAATTAGACCCCAAAGGTTGTTGTCCAATTAGTCCCGAGTGCGCTGATACCCAATATGTGGGAGAAAACTACTGTATGGGTACACATCGGTGTTGTGAATATGCTGGAGGCAGCTTCTGAGCTGGGGCTCCCTCCGGTGGTTGCTGAGGGTAATGAACTGATTAATGAATGGCCTTCAGCTGGCGCTGAATGGTAGGATATAAGTGGCCTGAGTTCCAAGCAGCCTTCCCGGTTATCAATTGTTCCTTCTGGTCTTGCTTGAAGCACTGCTAGTTTCCTGCTCTCCTTCAGATACGTGTTTGCTGTTTTATTTTTCTGTTTGATTTTCTCTGCTGGTTTGCTGCCTGCAGTGGACTGCAGCCTGTCCCCTTTTGGGGGTCTGGCACTGCAATTGTGCTCCGTTTGTGTCTGCACTTTTGCTTTGCTATTTTGTTACTTTTTATTTGCTTAATAGCGTTTTGTTACACCAGAGATCTGATTTAGGTGGATGAGATCGTGTGATCTCAGGTTTTTTTTGGCAATCAGAAGTATTGGTATTTTTGTTAGGGTTTTGTTGGATTGCAGTCAGAATTCTTTCCTGTACTTTTCTGTCTAGTCAGATAGGGCCCCAGCATTTGCTCATTCTATTTTCTGTCTGTGTCCATGCTTTCTTCTTGTCTAACCGCCATTACATGTTTGGGGGTTTCATATTTTCTTTGGGCATCTGCTTCGGGGCAGATAGCTTTCATCTTTCTGCCTTTAGGTGTAGTCAGCAGGCATTGAGGAAGCTGCCTCCCTGCAGGACACGGAAGGACCCCATGGCCATCTTGGATCCGGGGTCCTGCATGGAGGAGGGTCCCTCGGAACAGCGCGATACATCACGCTGTTCTGAGAGTCTCAGGGAAGCACGCAGGGAGCCCCCTCCCTGCACGATGCTTCCCTGTGCCCCCGGTACACCGCAATCATGTTTGATCGCGGTGTCCCAGGGTTAATGTGCCGGGAGCAGTCCGTGACCGCTTCTGGCACTTAGTGCCGGGTGTCAGCTGTGATAATCAGCTGACACCCGGCCGCGATCGGCCCCGGGAGCGTGTCCGATCGCATGTGACGTACTATCCTGTCCATGGTCAGATTGGCCCAGGTCACATGGACGGGATAGTACGTCTGATGGCAAAAAGGGGTTAAAGATCCTGGAGTGGCCTAGCCAGTCTCCAGACCTGAACCCAATAGAAAATCTTTTGAGGGAACGGAAACACAATGTTGCCCAGCAACAGCCCCGAAACCTGAAAGAGCTGGAGAAGATCTGTAAGGAGGAGTGGGCAAAATCCTTGCTGCAGTGTATGCAAACTTGGTCAAGAACTATAAGAAACGTCTGAGCTCTGGAATTGAAAATAAAGGTTTCTGTTACAAATATTAAGTTCTGTTTTTCTATTGTAACAAATACTTATTTCATGCAATAAAATGGAAATTAATGATGTAAAAATCAAACAATGTGATTTTCTATTTTTTTTTAAGATTCTATCTCTTATAGTATAAATTAGTAAATTATGCCCACCTGTGTGTACTTTATTCTCAGTATAACTACAGCTGTTTTGTGAAGGCCTCTACATCATAAAAATTGCAGATTTAGATTTTTTAAATAATTGAAAACCATGTGTCATTTCTTTTACACTTTAGGAATCCAAGGGTTAACGTTTCTCCTTGCAGAGAGTGACATGTCAAGACTGGCATGCCTAGGTGAGGGACTTTTAACCCCTTTCTGCCATCAGACGTACTATTCCGTCCATAAAACCCGTGCCATTCTGCCCATGGACGGAATAGTACGTCATAGGCGATCAGCTGCGCTCCCGGGGGGAGCGCAGCTAATCGCCGCCGGGTGTCAGCTGATTATCACAGCTGACACCCGGGACTGTGTGCCGGCACATTAACCCCTGACACACCGCGATCAGACATGAGCGCGGTGTACCGGGGGCACAGGGGAGGATCACGCAGGGAGGGGGCTCCCTGCGAGCTCCCCTGAGACCCTCAGAGCAGCGCGATGTGTCGCGCTGTTCCGAGGGTCTGTCCTCCCTCCAGGTCCCCGTATCCAAGATGGCGCCGGGGTCCTGCAGGGAGGCGGCTTCCTCAGTGCCTGCTGAGAGCAGGCACTGAGAAGCCTGCAGCGATGCCAGAGCGATCGCTGGTGTGACAGAGTGCTGTGCACACTGTCACACCAGCGATCTGATAAAATACTGTGATGTCCCACCCTGGGACAAAGTAAAAAAGTAAAAAAAATAAAAATAAAAAGTGGTAAAAAAATCATAAAAAAAAAAAAAATATTCCCCAATAAATTCATTTTTTCCTGTAAATAAAAAAAACAAAACAATAAAAGTACACATATTTGGTATCGCCGCGTCCGTAACGACCCAACCTATAAAACTGTCCCACTAGTTAACCCCTTTAGTGAACCCCTTAAAAAAAAAAAAAAACGAAGCAAAAAATCAATGCTTTATCATCATACCACCGAACAAAAAGTGGAATAACATGCGATCAAAAAGACCGATATAAATAAACATGGTACCGCTGAAAACGTCATCTTGTCCCGCAAAAAACGAGCCGTCATACAGCATCATCAGCGAAAAAATAAAAAAGTTATAGCTCGCAGAATAAAGCGATGCAAAAATAATAATTTTTTATATAAAATTGTTTTCATTCTATAAAAGCGCCAAAACATAAAAAAAATGATATAAATGAGGTATCGCCGTAATCGTACTAACCCAAAGAATAAATAAAACTGCTTTATCAATTTTACCACACGCGGAACGGTATAAACGCCTCCCCGAAAACAAATTCATGAATTTCTGATTTTTGTTCATTCTAACCTCCCAAAAATCGAAATAAAAAGCGATCAAAAAATGTCACGTGCTCAAAATGGTACCAATAAAAACGTCACCTTGTCCTGCAAAAAATAAGACCTCACATGACTCTGTGGGCAAAAATATGCAAAAATTATAGCTCTCAAAATGTGGTGATGCAAAAAACTATTTTTTGCAATAAAAAGCGTCTTTTAGCGTGACAGCTGCCAATCATGAAAACCCGCTATAAATAGTAAATCAAACCCCCCTTTATCACCCCCTTAGTTAGGGAAAAATAATAAAATTAAAAAAATATATTTATTTCCATTTTCCCGTTAGGGTTAGGGTTGCGGCTAAAGTTAGACTTAGGGTTGGCGCTAACGTTAGGATTAGGGTTAGGGTTAGGATTAGGGTTAGGGGGTGTTTAGGGTTAGGTTTGTGCTTAGGGTTGGGACTAGGGTTAGGGGTGTGTTGGGGTTAGGGTTGGAGTTAGAATTGGGCGGTTTCTGCTGTTTAGGCACATCAGGGGCTCTCCAAATGTGACATGGCGTCTGATCTCAATTCCAGCCAATTCTGCGTTGAAAAAGTCAATCGGTGCTCCTTCACTTCTGAGCTCTGCCATGCGCCCAAACAGTAGTTTACCCCAACATATGGGGTATCAGCGTACTCTGGACCACAAGAGTTATTGTGCAATTTGTCCTATTTCTTCTGTTACCCTTGGGAAAATAAAAAAACTGGGGGCGACAAAATCATTTTTGTAAAAAAAAAAAAAAAAAAAAAATTATTTTTACGGCTGTACGTTATAAACTTCTGTGAAGCACTTCGGGGTTCAAAGTGCTCACCACACATCTAGATAAGTTCCTTTTGGGGTCTATTTTCCAAAATGGGGTCACTTGTGGGGGGTTTCCACTGTTTAGGCTCATCAGGGGCTCTCCAAATGCGACATGACGCCCCCAGACCATTCCATCAAAGTCTGCAATCCAAAACGTCACTACTTCCCTTCCGACCCCCGACGTGCGCCCATATAGTAGTTTACTCCCACATATTGGGTATCAGCGTACTCAGGACAAATTGGACAACAACTTTTGGGGTCCAATTTCTCCTGTTACCCTTGTGAAAATAAAATATTGGGGGCGAAAAAATCATTTTTGTAAAAAAAAAAAGGATTTTTTATTTTTACGGCTGTACGTTATAAACTTCTGTGAAGCACTTTGGGGTTCAAAGTGGTCACCACACATCTAGATAAGTTCCTTGTGGGGTCTATTTTCCAAAATGGGGTCACTTGTGGGGGGTTTCCACTGTTTAGGCGCATCAGAGGCTCTCCAAATGCGACATGATGCCCCCAGACCATTCCATCAAAGTCTGCAATCCAAAACGTCACTACTTCCCTTCCGAGCCCCGACGTGCGCCCATACAGTAGTTTACTCCCACATATTGGGTATCAGCGTACTCAGGACAAATTGGACAACTATTGGGGTCCAATTTCTCCTGTTACCCTTGTGAAAATAAAATATTGGGGGTGAAAAAAAATCATTTTTGTAAAAAAAAAAAAAAAGATTTTTTATTTTACGGCTGTACGTTATAAACTTCTGTGAAGCACTTTGGGGTTCAAAGTGCTCACCACACATCTAGATAAGTTACTTGAGGGGTCTAGTTTCAAAAATGGTGTCATTTGTGGGGGGTTTCCACTGTTTAGGCAGATCAGGAGCTCTCCAAACGCGACATGGCATCCAGCCAATTCTGCGTTGAAAAAGTCAAACGGCGCTCCTTTCCTTCCAAACTCTGCCATGCACCCAAACAGTGGTTTACCCCCACATATGGGGTATCAGCGTACTCAGGACAAATTGGACAAAAATTTTGGAGTCTTGTTACCCTTGGGAAAATAAAAATTGGGGTGAAAAGATCAATTTTGTGGAAAAAATATGATTTTTAATTTTACGGCTCTACGTTATAAACTTGTGTGATGCACTTGGGGGTTCAAATTGCTCACCAAAGATCTATATAAGTTCCTTAGGGGGTCTAGTTTCCCAAATGGGGTCACTTGTGGGGGATTTCCACTGTTTAGGCACATCAGGGGCTCTCCAAATGCAACATGGCGTCCAATCTCAATTCCAGCCAATTTTGGTTGGAAAAAGTCAAATGGTGCTCCTTCCATTCCGAGCTCTGCCATGCGCCCAAACAGTGGTTCCCCCCCACATATGGGGTATCAGCGTACTCAGGACAAATTGGACAACAAATTTTGTCATCCAATTTCTCCTGTTACCTATGGGAAAATAAAAAATTAGTGACTAAGAGATAATTTTTGTGGGAAAAAAAAGGATTTTTTATTTTCATGCCCGGGCATTATAAACTTGTGTGAAGCACTTGGGGGTTCAAAGTGCTCACCAAAGATCTAGATAAGTTCCTTAGGGGGTCTAGCTTCCAAAATGGGGTCACTTGTGTGGGGTTTCCACTGTTTAGGCTCATCTGGGGCACTACAAACGGAACATGACCCCCATCAATGTTTGCATTCCAAAACGTTACTGCTTCCTTTCCAAGCCCTGCCGTGCGCCCAAACAGTTTCCCCCCCCACATATGGGGTATAAGCGTACTCAGGACAAATTGGACAACAACTTTTGGGGTCCAATTTCCTTGGGAAAAATCAAAAATTTGGGACTAAAAAATCATTTTTGTGGAAAATTGTTTTTTTTTTTTCACACCCAGGCATTATAAACGTTTGTGAAACACTTTGGGGTTCAAAGTGCTCACAACAGATCTAGATAAGTTCCTTAGGGGGTCTAGTTTCCAAAATGGTGTCACTTGTGGGGGTTTCCACTGTTTAGGCGTATCAGGGGCTCTCCAAACACGACATGGCGTCCAATCTCAATTCCAGCCAATTTTAGTTTGAAAAAGTCAAACGCCGCTCCTTCCCTTACGAGCTCTGCCGTGTGCCCAAACAGTGGTTTTCCCCCACATATGGGGTATTTGCGTACTCAGGAGAAATTGCACAACAACCTTATCTGCCCATTTTCTCCTTTTACCCTTGTGAAAATTTGTAAAAGATCATTTTTGTGGCTAAAAAGTTAAATATTAATTTTTTCCTTCCACGTTGCTTCAGATCCTGTGAAGCACCTGAAGGGTTACTAAACTTCTTGAATGTGGTTTTGAGTACCTTGAGGGGTGCAGTTTTTAGAATGGTGTCACTTTTGGGTATTTTCTGCTATATAGACCCGTCAAAGTGACTTCAAATGTGAGGTGGTCCCTAAAAAAATGGCTTTGTAAATTTTGTTGTAAAAATGAGAAATCACTGGTCAACTTTTAACCCTTATAATTTCCTAACAAAAAAAAATTTTGTTCCAAAATTGTGCTGATGTAAAGTAGACATGTGGGAAATGTTATTTCTTAACTATTTTGTGTGACATAGTTCTCTGTTTTAAGGGAAAAAAAATTTCAAAGCTTGAAAATTGCAAAATTTTCAAAATTTTCGCCATATTTGCGTTTTTTTCAAAAATAAACGCAAGGTATATCGAAGAAATTTTACCACTAACGTGAAGTACAATATGTCACGAGAAAACAATCTCAGAATCGCGAAGATCAGTTGACGCGTTCAAGAGTTATAACCTCATAAAGAGACAGTGGTCAGAATTGTAAAAATTGGCCCGGTCATTAACGTGCAAACCACCCTTG
Source organism: Oophaga sylvatica (assembly GCA_033576555.1). Taxonomy (NCBI): domain Eukaryota; kingdom Metazoa; phylum Chordata; class Amphibia; order Anura; family Dendrobatidae; genus Oophaga; species Oophaga sylvatica. Next base: position 389,202,724 of record JARQOD010000005.1, on the reverse strand, counting down.
GGGGTTAAGGGGTTAAGCCACAATGCTCCTCTGCGAAATATGAAAATTGTCTCTTCAGAAAGGAAGAGGAGAAGAACTCTAGTGCCAACTATAGGAACTAGCAATTCTAAAAGTCTATATCGACTCTCTAATGAGCCTTGTCACATGACTTAGGATTAGGGTTGAGCATTCCGATACCGAAACCCGAGTCCGATACCTGAAATCCAATGTAAGTCTATGGGAACAAAATATCGGAATGTAAAAAATTCCGATATTTTGTTCCCATAGACTTACATTGGATTTCAGGTATCGGACTCGGGTTTCGGTATCGGAATGCTCAACCCTACTTAGGATAAAAGCAAAAAACAAAATCTCAATTTGCAGACACTGTGCTTTGGCGTACTGACCCTCGTGATTTCAAAGTGTGACATCTGGTTTGGCTAGGTGACATGTCACTCTCTACGAGGAGAAACGTTATCCCTTGGATCCCGGTCAGACACCTCTCATCCAACCAAACCAGATGTCACACTTTGACATGGGGGGCAGTATCCATGGACCCTTCCTCGGCTATTAATATCAAGCCGCAGCTGTCTGCATAGCCTTTGCTGATTATTAATTATAGGGGGACCCCACGTCATTTTTTGGGGGGTCCCCCATTTTAATAGCCAGTAAAGGCTAATTATACAGTTGTGAGCTGATATTAACAGCCTGGGAAGCTCCATGGGTATTATCCCCTTCCCAGGCTATAAACATTGGCCCCAGCCATCACCTTTCCCTCTACTGGTTACAAAAATTGCGCAGGAGCACACGCCATTTTTTTCTGAAAAATAATCTTTTATTAATTAAATACATATACATTTAAGCTGCACACACTGTACTAATTGTATTTGTCACAGACATCTATATATCTACTTATTCTATTTGTATTTAGTGTATGTAACCCATCTCTTCTATCCTGTCGGCTCCTACATGAATTGACGGCTTTCCTTGTATCTATCTATGCAATATATATACATACATATAAATATGTCTGTGTCACTGACATCTATATATCTATGTATTCTATGTGTATATACAGTACAGACCAAAAGTTTGGACACACCTTCTCATTCAAAGATTATTCTGTATTTTCATGACTATGAAAATTGTAGAATCACACTGAAGGCATCAAAACTATGAATTAACACATGTGGAATTACACATTACACTTTACAAAAAAGTGTGAAACAACTGAAAATATATCTTATATTCAAGGTTCTTCAAAGTAGCCACCTTTTGCTTTGATTACTGCTTTGCACGCAGTAACGGTGAACGGATGGACTCTACATGCCTGGTTCCCACCGTGAAGCATGGAGGAGGTGGTGTGATGGTGTGGGGGTGCTTTCCTGGTGACACTGTTGGGGATTTATTCAAAATTGAAGCGGTGAGCGGTCCAGCTCACCCCAAACCATCTCGATTGGGTTCAGGTCTGATGACTGTGGAGGCCAGGTCATCTGGCGTAGTACCCCAACACTCTCCTTCTAGGTCAAATTGCCCTTACACAGCCTGGAGGTGTGTTTGGGGTCATTGTCCTGTTGAAAAATAAATGATGGTCCAACTAAACGCAAACCGGATGGAATAGCATGCTGCTGCAAGATGCTGTGGTAGCCATGCTGGTTCACTATGCCTTCAATTTTGAATAAATCCCCAACAGTGTCACCAGCAAAGCACCCACACATCATCACACCACCTCCTCCATGCTTCAAGGTGGGAACCAGGCATGTAGAGTCCATCCGTTCACCTTTTCTGCGTGCAAAGCAGTAATCAAAGCAAAAGGTGGCTACTTTGAAGAACCTAGAATATAAGACATATTTTCAGTTGTTTCACACTTTTTTGTAAAGTGTAATGTAGAATTCCTCATGTGTTAATTCATAGTTTTGATGCCTTCAGTGTGATTCTACAATTTTCACAGTCATGAAAATACAGAAAAATCGTTGAATGAGAAGGTGTGTCCAAACTTTTGGTCTGTACTGTATCTATTCTATTTATTTTATGCTAACCTGTCATTCTGTGATTTTACTGTACGTGGCACATGAATTGCCGGCTTTTATTCTATCTATCATATATATACAATACCAAGGGCCAACAAATGCTAAGCATCTCTGGGAACTCCTTCAAGATTGTTGGAAGACCATTTCCAGTGACTACCTCTTGAAGCTCATCAAGAGAATGCCAAGAGTGTGTAAAGCAGTCATCAAAGCAAAAGGTGGCTACTTTGAAGAACCTAGAATATAAGACATATTTTCAGTTGTTTCACACTTTTTTGTTAAGTATATAATTCCACATATGTTAATTCATAGTTTTGATGCCTTCAGTGTGAATTTACAATTTTCATAGTCATGAAAATACAGAAAAATCTTTAAATGAGAAGGTGTGTCCAAACTACTTTTGGTCTGTACTGTATATATATATATATATATATATATATATGTGTGTGTGTGTGTGTGTGTGTGTGTATGTGTGTGTGTGTGTGTGTCTGTTTTAACGAATATTTCCTTTCAAAATGATGTGTAAATGTGAGAATTCCTGTATGTAAAAGCTCATGTTAAAATCGCATTGCTATCGCACTGCATCCGGATGTAAATCGGATGCTAGTTGTAAAAAATCAAATTGTACTCGCATTACACTCGTGCGACTCTCAGCCGGGAGACGCGGACCGATTTTTCATATGTTTAGTGTGACTCTGACCTAATAGTCAGCCTGCTGACTATGATCCATCAACAAAAATCACAGTTGAAATGAAGGACTACAATATACAGTATATTAGTGCAAACGGTCAAGATCATCGCATCTCGGGAAAGTCACGCAGGAAAACCCACCATGATCTTTGTGTCGAACAGTTCTCTGCTGACCCTATTGTCAATTATAGCATTGACCGACGATTAATGGAGGATGCCGCATGCTGTCTCCACTAATAGGCCGGTTATTGGGAAGCTAACAGTGAGAATATGCTATATACACCTCTGTTTCCAACACATGGAATATGCATATACCCCTGCATGATGACCGCTAGTTCCACGATAACCACAAACTACTTGCAGCCACCATCTGGTGTTTTTTATTATGCACAGGATGAATGGAGGCCTGAATTGAGCCAAAGCATATGGTTTTGAGGCGCAGTTTACAGAACAAAAAGAACAAAACTATTAAATTTTAGATTTAATCCAAAGGGTGGCAGTGTTTATGAAAAATATACAAAAGATTTTACAAAGGGGACAAAACAAGACAGCATATGCAGTACATAAAATAAAAGGGATTAACAGAAAAATTTACTAGATTGCTCACAAAGATGAGCCAACTTCGCCGAAGGAGAGGGCTTCGCTTGGGGACATTCAATTAACAGGCTTAATGCATTCATGATGTGAAACTCTCTATAGGAAACAAGATCATAATTTGCCTTATCGTTTATGAACACCTGAGTTACAAAGCACTCCTCACCCCCCCGTGATGACCTCATGTGATCCGGGATGTGTGACGTCCTCATCCCTTCAAAATTTTATGAAAATCCCAAATTATGCAATAACTTCTATCCGGATGATCGCAGAAGTTCGAGATTGCTGCCATATTTTTCATTGGGATTTTATGGTTAGCCAAACACAAAACATGTCATGGCTGCTGTCAGCGATTTGCCCATTATCAATTTGTGGCCTATAGGCAGGTGGTTACAGTTATGAGAAAATATGCGTCTTCTTCCCTAATTCGCCCTGGCATGAAAAATATATGTCTCATCAATATCGAATTTATACAAACTCCGATATTCCATATTGTCTTTTGGAGACACCGAGTCTAGGCTAGCTATTGTAAATATAACCCCTGCAGGAAACCACAGTAAAAAAAATATTGTAATTTTTTGCATTTTAAAGTTTGGGCACCCTACATGGTTAGTACATAGTAGCACCCTCATTTGCAAGTATCACAGCTTGTGAACACTTTTTGTAGCCAGCCAAGAGTCTTTCAATTCTTGTTTGAGGGATTTTCATCCATTCTTTCTTGGAAAATGGTTCAGATTCTTGGTCATCTTGCATGCATTGCTATTTTGAGAACTAGATAACAGATTTTCAATTATGTTCAAATCAGGGAACCATTTACAGATGATGTTAAGTTTGCATCAACAATGTGTTTTTCATTGAATCCATTCTTCCCGTGAAATGTTGCCTGCGCCATTGGCTGCAACACAACCCCAAAGCATTATTGACACAGACCCAAAAATTCTGTGCCCTTTTTTCTTCACACATACCTTTAATCATTGTGGCCAAAGAGTTCTATTTTAACCTCATCGGTCCACAGGACTTATTTCCAAAATACATCAGGCTTGTCTAAATGTGATTTTGCATACTTATGACAATGAATTTTATGGTCAGGACGCAGAAGAGGTTTTCTTCTGATGCCTCTTGCATGAAAGCCAATTTTGTGCACGTGTCACTGAACTGTAGAACAATGCACCACAAGTTAAAAGTCTTCTAAATCTTATTGAAGGTCTTTTGCAGTCAAGCGGGGGTTCTGATTTGCCTCTTTAGCAATCTTATGAGCAGCTGTCACTTAAAATTTGCTTGGTCTTCCAGACCTTATATTGACCTCCAGTTTTTTTGTTAACTACCATTTCATGATTACATTTCAAACTGAGGAAAGGGCAACTTGAAAATGCTTTGCTACCTTCTTATATCCTTCTACTGCTTTGTGGGCCACCACCATTTTCAGAGTGCAAGGCAGATGCATAGAAGAACCCGTGGATGCTGGTTTTTGGCACAAGGTTAAAGGAGGCTGGGTTTTTATGAAACTGGGAAATTTACATCACCTGGCCTTTCCTAACAAGCCATAACCCCAACATGTTACGGTCTAAACATTGGTCCTAGGTATCTAAGCCTTGGAGCTGCCCAAATTTTTGCATTGGCCCAGTTTCATTTTTGTAATTTTTAAAATGTAAAAAAAATACATTTTTTGCTAAAGTTTAAAAGAAATGTGTCATCTTTAACATTATCCCTTTTAAAGATCATTTTATGTTCAACTTGCTTAACTGTTCACAATAACAGTAATTCTAACCAGGGGTGCACAAACTTACACGCCAGTATAGATGGTGATAACCTCCAAGTAGCCTTCAGCATTACTAGAACAGCCAATTCGGTAGTTTTCACCTCTGCAAACCTATACTTCAACCATTTGAAGACTATGTAATACAGTGTTATCAGGATGCAAACATTTTTTACAAGTAGAAAGATAAATTATAGATTATTTTGTAGCACTTTGTTCAGTAACTTAATTTAGAACATTGCATACCTTAACTTTCACAAGCCGTTTTGTTGCCTTTATTTTGGCTTCGCAAAATGCACCTCTGTATTTAGCACTCACATCTGTGCCCACCGACAGGAAAGGAGGTTCATCCAAAGACTGTTAGGAGAGAGTATTATTTATCATTTAGTAATAACCTTTTTATAACAGTTTTAAATATGCTGTAAGAATATATATATATATATATATATCTAAATTGCAGTGCTGATTCATTCCCATCAATAAGTACCGTAATTGTTGCCAATTCATACCAATAGCTATGCAAGTTATGCATCAAGTCAAATAACAACTTATATAGGAGCCATACAATAACATTTTAATGTCCTCAATATATTTTTATTATTGTTTAAAAATAAAAAGCGACCTCCATGTTACAGCAAATACGCATTATAGTCATCTGGGCATGTTATAGTAACCTAAGCATTTAATATTGACATGTTATAGTCACAGCAGAATCAGACAGGGATGAATGCAATGAACAAAAAAAAAAATAAACATACCAAATAATGATCAGTAGTGGTGTAGCGTGGGGTCGGCCAAAGTTGCGGTTGTTCCAGGCACCAAAGTCTATAGTGGTGCAAAAATGTGTCCTTCCTTGCCCTACTTCCACTGTCAAGTGACCACTGCCAACAAGTGCCATTTCTCTTCTAGAAGCAGCATTGTGAGTGCCCGCCCAGAGTTGTTTATAATGAGGTGAGATGAGTTTGTCATCAGTATAATAAAGTAAGCTTTGTCATCTTGGTCGCTGTCTATGCAGCAGCTAATGGCAAACTCATCTCTACTGCTGTGCTTTGCATAAGCTGCAACCAAAAGGACAGAAGATGAGCAGCTAATGAATGAAGATACAGTACTTGTCATTCACATACGGTTTACATGAATCAATACTGTCTTCATTCATTAATAAGAGATGCTTTAATATTTTTACACTCTTTCTAACCCTAACTCGCGTTAGGGTTAGGGCTTGGGATTGGTTTAGGGTTGAGGCCCCTAGATACATTAGACTAAAGTCGGCTGAAGCCACTGATATAAGCAGATTTGGCTGACAGTCAAATGTGAATTCTCGCGAATTCTCCTGAGTCTTCCCAAAAGACAATGTCGGGGAGGGTGTATAAAGGCTCTGTCATGTCAATTACGGACTGCTGAGCTTTTTGGAGTTGCTGAGATAAGACTTTGCTGGAGCAGTGAGGTGTCTGGTATCAGATGTCTCATAGAGAACACAGGATTGTTCAGCTGGGCAGATTGCTACTGTATATGGAGCAGTTGGGGAGATAGCCGAACCATCTGCCAACATTTGTCCATTGTGCATAGTGCTCTGTTGGCTCGATAACTGCAGAGTTCAGAATTTACTCTGGCATTTAAAGTGTTGTCCAGTGAAAACAAGTTATCACCTATCATATGTTACATGGTGGAGCAGGAGGATGGACGCCCAACTGCAACACCATGTCATTCATTTGCTATGGATTCAGAATTTTACCATGTAGCACCAGAAGTTTACCCAGAGAGCTGGCCATATTCCTTTTCCATTCATTCGCTATAAGGCTGCGGGAAAAAAAGTGAGCGCAGTGCTTCTCAGCCCTATAGGGAACAAATGGAGCTCAAGTCGCACATGCACACTGCAGTTCCATTCTAACAGGGATGATCAACAGTTCAGCCAATCAGTGCATGACCAAGCAATTGAATCCCACCGATCAACATGTCATCACCCATCCTGTGGATAGGAAATTGAAAAATAGGAAATAACTTATTTTTACTGGACACCATCTTTAACATCAGCAGGTGCTAGTAAAGGAGAATTTTAATGCTTCAATATACCAAGCTATTTTGGATGATTGTATACTTCCAACTTTGTGGGAATAGTTTGGAAAAAGCCTTTTTTTTCTATAGTACGATTATGCATCAGTACGCAAAGCAACTTCCATATAGGCATGATTGGGCAGGTTTAGTGCAGCAGAACTTGACCGGCCCGTACAGCCCTGACCTTATCTCCATCTAATGCCTTTAGAATGTGCTGGAACCAAGACTACAAGCCAGGTCTACTCATCCAACATCAGTGTTTGACTTTACAGCTGCTCTTCGGGCTGAATGGCAGATAATTCCCAGTTCTAAGGTGTAACGTTTCTCCATGTGGAGAGTGACATATTGGCCCTGGTTTGACAATATAAGGAGGCTTATTCGCAGTGCAAAGCTCCTCTGGTAAACTTAATATGCAAATTGCCTTTTCAGAGAGCAATAGAACTTGAACTCTATAGCTCCACCTGTTGGAAGCAGAAATCCTACACGTCACTATCGACCCTTTAACGAGTTTTCTTCCAACAGGTGGCGATATAGAATTCAAGTCTTCTTCCTCTGTGAAGAGGAAATTTGCATACAAAAAATCCCAGACATTGTCCAAAATCTTAACAACCTAAAAATCCCCATATAGTGTATAATTTCTCGCATTATATCCTAAAAGGTAATATTATACACTGAGAACAGACAGATCAATCTAGTAACGGTACCTGCGGAGCAATATCGGCAAGAAATATAACCTTGAGATAGATCAGAAAATAACAGGAAAAGGGAGGTATATTGTAGTATCAAAATAATAACTTTATTAGAAATGAAACATAGGTGATATGTACGTGATGGACAGTCAGCTAAAAATATTGAGAATCCAGGACACTACACAGTGTTGAAACATTCACAGTCCCTAGCAACATTTAAGATATATCTTATGGCAATAGTTGATTCAGCCTTGGAAATTAATGTATAACCCATAGGACTAACAGTAAATATAATAGTAAATATCCAATAGTAAATTCATTAAATGCCCTATCTACTCTGAATATTGAATAAATATATTTAAGACCATATATGATTGCACTAGCAGCAGAATGCCTGCAATAAATGTGAGTATATCACACAGCAGTGGAAAAATCTTGTAGAAAATCTTCCCAGTGGAAGCTGTTTTAGCTGGAACTCCATATTATGAGACAACATATTAATGCGCATAGAATTAGAATGGGATGTCATAAAACGTTTTCTAAGGTGAAAAGTGTAGGTGTCCAATACTATTATCCATAAAATGTAAATTGGTGTTCATAATGCAAAATTACTGTTGACAGAATGTTCAATCTATTCAAAATATAAGATAAATGAATCCGTAAGCAGCGTAACGAGAAAAAAAATAACAAAAACACCATAATTATGTTTTTTGGCCACAGCAACACTGCAATAAAATATAAAATGAGGCAATGAAAACATCATATCTAAGCCAAAATGTTAATAAAAACATCAGCTCAGGGCGCAGAAATTAGCCCTCACACAGCGCCTTATCCCAAAAAATTAAAAAATTACGCATCTCGGAAAATGGCAATAAAAGCTTCCATACAAGTTTCCGAATTTAGGTTGACCACTTAAATAAAAAAACAAAACTATACATGTTTGGTATCTGCGTACTCGTTCTTACTTGGAGAATCATATTGCCAACTCAGTTTCACCATATAATGAATATGGCAAATAAAAAAAAAAAAAAAAAACAATTGTGCAATTGCATTTTTTTTCCAATTTCACAGCACTTGGAATTCTTTTACAGTTTTCTAATACATTATATGGTAAAATCATTGGTGTCATTCAAAAGTACAACTCTTCATACAAAAAACAAGACCTCACATGGCTAAATTGACAGAAAAATAAAAAATGTATGGCCTTGGGAAGAAGGGAAGGAAAAAAACTAAAAGGAAAATGGCCTAAGTTTGAAGGGGTTAAGCTTAGTATTCTTATTATATATGCAGTCATTATGACACCAGTTTTAAAAATAAGCACACCAGTTTCATCAGGTTAAAGAGGGTTATTTAACCCATTCCCAACATGCGCTATATATATATATATATATATATGTGTGACGATCTCGCGGGCTCACGCTGAGTACCACCGTGATCAAATGCGGGTTTCAGCTACGTATATATGAGAGCTGACACCCTGCAGCAATGCCTACGATAGGAGCTAGCACCAATCGCGAGCATTTTACCCCTTTACCCACCAAGGTGGTTTGCAGGTTAATGACCGGACAATTTTTACAATTCTGACCACTGTCACTTTATGAGGTAATAACTCTGGAACGTTTCAATGGATCCCGGTGATTCTGAGACTGTTTTCTCATGAAATATTGTACTCTCATGATAGTGGTAGAATTTCTTCAATATAACCTGCGTTTATTTATGAAAAAAAACTGAAATTTAGCGAAAATTTAGAAAATGTTGCAATTTTCAAACTTTTAATTCTTATGCCCTTAAAGCAGAGAGGTATGTAACACAAAATAGTTAATAAATAATATTTCCCACATGTCTACTTTACATCAGCATAATTTTTGAAACACATTATTTTGTTAGGAAGTTATAAGGGTTAAAAGTTGACCAGCGATTTCTCATTTTTCCAACAAAATTTACAAAGCCATTTTTTTAGGGACCACCTCAAATTTGAAGTGACTTTGAGGGGTCTAAATGATAGATAATACCCAAAAGTGACAAAATTCTAAAAACTGCACCCCTGAAGGTGCTCAAAACCACATTCTAGAATTGTATTAACCCTTCCAGTGCTTCACAGGAATATTTTGAATATGGAAAAAAAATGAACATTTAACTTTTTTCACAAAAAAAATACTTAAGACCCACATTTTTTTTATTTTCACAAGGGTAGCAGGAAAAATTTGACAGCAAAATTTATTGTGTCATTTTTCCTGATCATGCCAATACCCCATATGTGGAGGAAGACCACTGTTTGGGCGCACGGCAGAGCTTGTAAGGGAAGGAGCGCCATTTGACTTTTTGACTTTTGCTGGAACAATTGGCGTTGCATTTGGAGAGCCTCTGATGTGCCTAAACAGTAAAAATCCCCCACAAGTGACACCATTTTGGAAACTAGACCACTCGGGGAACTTATCTAGATGTATGGTGAGCACACTGAATCCCCAGGTGCTTCACAGAAGTTTATAACGTTGAGCCATGAAAATAAAAGAAAAATCATATTTTCCCCACAAAAATGTTTTTAGCCCCAAATTTAGAATTTTCATAAGGGTAACAGGTGAGATTTCACCTTTCAATTTGTTATGCAATTTTTCCTGAGTATGCCGATACCTCAAATGTGGGAGAAAACTACTATTTAGGCGCACGGCAGGGCTCGGAAGGGAAGTAGCGTCATTTGACTTTTTGAACGTAAAATTTGCTGGAATCATTAGTGGACGCTATATTCCCTTTGGAGAGCCCCTGATGTGCCTAAACAATGGAAACTCCCCACAAGTGAGCCCACATTGGAAACTAGACCCCTCAAGGGTGTATTTAGAAACGTGGTGAGCACTTTGAACCCCCAGGTGGTTCACAGACGTTTATAACGTTGAGCTGTGAAAATAAAAAAAATCACATTTTCCCCACAAAAATATTATTTTAGCCACATTTTTTTTTTATTTTCACAAGGATAACAGGAGAAATTGCACCATACAATTTGTTGTGCAATTTCTCCTGAGTATGCCGATACCCCATATGGGGGAGAAATACTAATTTTGAGACACAGTGCAAAGCTCAGAAGAGAAGAAACGTCATATTGGAGTTCAGATTTTGCTGTAATGGTTTGAAGGTGTCATGTCACATTGGAGACGCCCCTGACGTGCCAGAACAATAGAAACCTCCATGTGTGAATTAATTTTACAAACTACACTCCCCAATGAATTTGTCTAATGGTGCAGTGATCATATTATCACCACTTGTGCCTCACAGAATTTTATTCCATTGAGCGGGGAAGAACGAATAAATTACATTTTTACCACTAAAATGTTGTTTTAGCTCCAAGTTTTTAATTTTTCTAATTGCTAATAGGAACATTTTTTACAACAAACTGAGGTTCATTTTTTCCTGAGAGCGCCTGAGTTGCCAGAACAGCAGAAACCCTCATAAGTGACCCCATTTTTCAAACTACACCTCTCAATGAATTGAGCATTGAAGAAAAAATAATTACATTTTTACCACCAAAATTTTGTTTCAGTCCCAGATTTTACATTTTTACACAAGAAGTGGGTAACAATGGCACCTTAAGTTGTCCCATAATTTCCACTGAACTTGGCAATACCCCATATGTTGCTGTAGAGTACTACTTAGCCATACGGAGAGACTCGGGGGAGACGGAGCGCTATTGGCCTTCTAGAGCGCAGATTTTTAGAGAATAGTTTGCAGACTCCATATACAGAGACCCTCCCTCAAGTGGCCCCATTTTGGAAATTATACCCCTTTGGGAATTTATCTACAGGTGTAGTGACGATTTTGACTCCACGAGTGTTTTCCAGAAACAATCAGAAATTATTTTTCATAGGAGAAAAAGAGTCCAAAAATTGCCAATTAATTATAAAATGATAATATTTATTGAAAGATAAACCACTAATTTCCACATAGAAATTTTATCACATTACAAAGATAAAGTATATGGATTTCGTTATCACTGTGACTAAATCCATGGATACCAAGAAATGACCAAAAAATACTGGAAGGGACATATATATAATGCTACAGAGAAATCAAGGAATATTGCAAAAAAATTACCGTATATTCATAAAATATCACCAAATATTGGGTGTATATACCTCAAAAATATAGTGAATTTACAAATAGTGCATCCATATTAATATGTCAATCACTATATACCTCTATGCAAATAGTCAAAAATAATATACTAAAGAGTAATTAGATAAAGGGGAATAATTATCCATATGGCCGACGTCACACTAAAGAGGAATACGGACGAGTGAGAGGCGTGAAAATAACGCATTACACTCGAACCAATATTTCTCTATGGGGCAGCTCTGATCATCCGTACATTTCTCGGCCGTATTTTATGGTGCAAGACACTATGGGTGCGAGAAAAATACGGATTACACACGGACCACACGTGTGACTTGCGAGAAATACGCACCGGTGTCCTTTAGAAAAGCCGGCAATTCATCCCCGGCTATACTGTAAAATCACACTGACAGGTTTAATAAAGAATAGAAAGAATACATATACACACATAGAATACATATATATACATGTCATTGTGACACATATATATATATATTTATAGTTCATACACTTCTACATAGTAAAATAGCCGCTAATTCAATTGCCGGCTTCTGTAAAATCATTACAGAACCTGACATGAAATGACACATGGTTTACATACAGTAAACCATGTCATTTCATGTAGTTTGATATATGATTTTGATTAACAATTACATAAGTGTATGTGTGCAAAATTTCATACATGTAGGTGTTAATTAAATGTGTAAACTTGTTGAAAAAAAATGAGTGTGCTCCCGTGGTATTTTCTCCACCAGACAGGGAAAGCCAGTGAGTGAGGGCAGATAATAATAGCCTAGGGAGGGTGCAATTTTTTTGTGCCCCCCCGGCTACTAACATCTGCCCCCAGCCACCCCAGAAAAAGCACATCTATGATTAGATGCGCCTCTTCTGGCACTTAGCCCATCTATTCCCACTGCACTGTAGCGGTGGCTAATGGGTTAATAATGGGTTAAGGCCACCTTGCTATTGGAAGGTGACATTAAGCCAGGTTAATAATGGGGAGTTGTCAATTAGACAACTCCCCATTATTAATCCTATTGTATTAAATGGTTAAAAAAAACACACACATTAATCAAAACTCATTTTAATGAAATAAATACACAGTTTTTGACTATATTTTATTGTGCTGGTAATCCTTCCGAATCTCTTGTTCTCCTGTAATAAAAATAAAATAATAAAGCAACCATATTCTTACCTCTCCAGCACTCAGTCAGGTCCCACGCTGCAATCCATCTGAAAGGGTTAACAGGTTTACAGCGGGGACCGCTGCTAATGCTGGCAGCCTGGCTGTAAACCCCCTAATGAATGAGTTCATCTCCCGGCTGACAGGAGATGAAGTGATTAGCTGGGAAGCTTAATTGATTGTTTCCCACGCTAATCAGTTCACTTCAGGTCAGCTGGGGATTCCCTCTGAAGTCACTGATCCTGTGCGGAGTCTCTGGATGCGTATTATGCCCATACAATACCGTCCGTATTTCTATACGTTGGGTCTGACGCCGGCCTAAGTGTAAAGATCCCGCCTGGATCCTGGTCACCTTACCAGGTGGGGGTAAGGTGACCAGGATCCAGGCAGGATCTTCACACTTATGGATAATGAAATCCATATAATTTATCTTTGTAATGTTATACAATTTTAAATTTCTATGTGGAAATTAGTGGATTATCTTTCAATAAATATTATCATTTTATAATTAATTGGCAATTTTTGGACTCTTTTTCTCCTATGATATTATTGCTTTTGAGTCGCCATTGTAATATGTAAATGGCAATTTAATACTGGTATTTTCTCTTTCATAAAATCAGCAATGAATGTTGCCGAGTGAAAATTACAAACTGTCATTGTAGTGATCAGTACCTCAGTGATAAGTATGTTAGTCCAGCTCGTGCTTCTGGAGCCATGCACCCGTAAGTTAGGTGGGTACTTCACAAATGTCAAACATGTGGACGCTATACAGTACAGACTAAAAGTTTGGACACACCTGCTCATTTAAAGATTTTTCTGTCTTTTCATGACTATGAAAATTGTAAATTCACACTGAAGGCATCAAAACTATGAATTAACACATGTGGAATTATATACTTAACAAAAAAGTGTGTAACAACTGAAATTATGTCTTATATTCTAGGTTCTTCAAAGTAGCCAGCTTTTGCTTTGATGACTGCTTTGCACACTCTCGGCATTCTCTTGATGAGCTTCAAGAGGTAGTCACCGGAAATGGTTTTCACTTCACATGTGTGCCCTGTCAGGTTTAATAAGTGCGATTTCTGGCCTTATAAATGGGGTTGGGACCATCAGTTGTGTTGTGCAGAAGTCTGGTGGATACACAGCAGATAGTCCTACTGAATAGACTATTAGAATTTGTATTATGGCAAGAAAAAAGCAGCTAAGTAAAGAAAAACGAGTGGCCATCATTACTTTAAGAAATGAAGGTCAGTCAGTCCGAAAAATTGGGAAACCTTTGATAGTGTCCCCAAGTGCAGTTGCAAAAACCATCTAGCGCTACAAAGAAACTGGCTCACATGAGGACTGCTCCAGGAAAGGAAGACCAAGAGTCACCTCTGCTTCTGAGGATAAGTTTATCCGAGTCACCAGCCTCAGAAATCGCAGGTTTACAGCAGCTCAGATTAGAGACCAGGTCAATGCCACACAGAGTTCAAGCAGCAGACACATCACTACAACAACTGTTAAGAGAAGACTTTGTGCAGCAGGCCTTCATGGTAAAATAGCTGCTAGGAAACCACTGCTAAGGACAGGCAACAAGCAGAAGAGACTTGTTTGGGCTAAAGAACACAAGGAATGGACATTAGACCAGTGGAAATCTGTGCTTTAGTCTGATGAGTCCAAATTTGAGATCTTTGGTTCCAACCTCCGAGTCTTTGTGCGATGCAGAAAAGGTGAACTGATGGACTCTACATGCCTGGTTCCCACCGTGAAGCAAGGAGGAGGAGGTGTGATGGTGTGGGGGTGCTTTGCTGGTGACACTGTTGGGGATTTATTCAAAATTGAAGGCATACTAAAACAGCAAGTCTACCACAGCATCTTGCAGCGGCATGCTATTCCATCCGGTTTGCGTTTAGTTGGACCATCATTTATTTTTCGACAGGACAATGACCCCAAACACACCTCCAGGCTGTGTAAGGGATATTTGACCAAGGAGAGTGATGGAGTGCTACGCCAGATGACCTGGCCTCCACAGTCACCAGACCTGAAGCCAGTTGAGATGGTTTGGGGTGAGCTGGACTGCAGAGTAAAGGCAAAAGGGCCAACAAGTGCTAAGCATCTCTGGGAACTCCTTCAAGATTGTTGGAAGACCATTTCCGGTGACTACCTCTTGAAGCTCATCAAGAATGTGCAAAGAGTGTGCAAAGCAGTCATCAAAGCAAAAGGTGGCTACTTTGAAGAACCTAGAATATAAGACATAATTTCAGTTGTTACACACTTTTTGTTAAGTATATAATTCCACATGTGTTAATTCATAGTTTTGATGCCTTCAGTGTGAATTTACAATTTTCATAGTCATGAAAATACAGAAAAATCTTTAAATGAAAAGGTGTGTCCAAATTTTTGGTCTGTACTGTATGTGGTTTAGGTACACTGTGGGACTCAAAAGTGAGGGGGGCATTTGGAATTGGGAGCGGAGAATTTACTGAATTTCTATTGAGGGGGCCTTTTGCTTTTTTAGAACCTTTGTGCTACCAGTAACGTGGAAGCCCCTATATTTCCATTAACAGATGATGGACCTGAGTGGGGACTTGCTTTTTTTTGTGGATTGAGTTGAAGCTTTTGTTCGAACATTTTACATGATGTTTGGGATCCCATTTATCCAGCACTCTACGCTGAGCACTTACATCGTGGTTTCCATCGAAATCTCTGAGTGACGTGATTCAGATGAAACCCCCAAGGGAATCATTCACTCTAATGAGGCAGCAGAGTAACTCTGGACTCTGCTTAGCCTCTTTTCAGAGGTGTACTTCTTTTCAGAAGTGCACAAAACTGTAGCCGACGGCACTTTCATGCAATCCTAAAAAGACGGACACTGCGGTATCAAAGGTCCTGTGGCGTCTATAGTTGCTCCATCTGCCTCATTATAGGGATTCTTCTGACTGGAGTTGCATCTGAATCACGTATTTCAGAGATTTACATGGAAACCCCAAGGAAAGTGCTCGGCACAGAGTGCAGGATAAATGTGTGCTGAGCTTTACTGCAATCTCTGTGAGGCAGAATGAATAAATCAACGACAGGTGAAGAATTGGTTTTATTAATTTTTCACGCCATTCCTTGCAAAGTATGAGTGATATGGTGACTTTATTCATTGGGTCCGTGTGATTACAGTGATACCAGATTTATATTTTTTTATGTTTGGCTGCTGTCACACACTAAAAAACGCTTTTTTTTGCGCTTTGCCATATTTTGAGAGCTATCATTTTTCCATATTTCGGCTGACAGTGTCATGTGATGGCTTGTTTTTTTACAAGATGAGTTGAAGGTTTTATTGGTAGCATTTTTAGGCACATGACGTTTTTTGATCGCTTTCTATTCTGATTTTTAGGAGGCAGAATGGACAAAAAACAGCAATTGAGGAATTGTAATTTTTTTTAATGTCGTTCCGCGTGTGGTAAAATTGATAAGACAGTTTTATTCTTTGGGTCAGTATTATTACAGTGATACATTTCTATATTTTTTTTATGTTTTGGCGCTTTTACACAACAAAAACTATTTTATAGAAAAAAATAATTATTTTTGCATCGATTTATTCTGAGAGTGATAACTTTTTTTTTTCCACTCATGGTGCTGCACGATGGCTTTTTTTTTTCAGGGACAAGATGGCTTTTTCAGCGGTACCATGTTTATTAAAATTCGTCTTTTTCATTGCATTTTATGCCACCTTTTGTTCAGCGATTTGACGATAAAGCATTGTTTTTTGCCTTTTTTTTTATTTTTTTTTATGGCATTCACTAAAGGGGTTAACTAATGGGAGAGTTTTATAGGTAGGGTCATTCCGGACGTGCATAACCAAATATTTGTACTTTTATTGTTTATATATATTTTTTTTTCATAAAAATATTCATTCATGGGTACAATATATTTAGATTTGTATTATTATTATTATTATTATTCTTTTTTAAACTGTTTTAAACTTTTTTACTTTGTCCATAAAGATGCAGGAGTATCCCTATGCTATGTAAACTGTCATGGCTGCACTGACAGGCAAACTTGCTGATCATGCTCTGAGCATGATTAAGCAACTTTGCTAGCTATGGTGAACAGAATGTCATCATAATGGCATCAGATCACCATGGCAACTATCGGGACCCCGCAAAGGAGTCGCGGGAGCTCTGATCCAAGGGCAGAGAGAATTTCTTCCATCTGTCTGATTGTGAAATGCTGCGATCGAGTTCACAGCACATAAGGGGGGATTAAAGTCCCGGGAGTGGTGCAGGACCGCTTCTGGCACTGAGTGCCAGGTGTCAGAATGAGCTGACATCTGGCAGCGACCCCGTGCGCACAGCTTCTGCGAGCGCAAAATCGCCGGTACGTATCCATACGTCTCAGGTCAGTAAGCACCAGGTTATAGGGACTGTGTGGATACTTCTCGGATGCAAAAGGGGTCAAACCCTTGGATTCCGCTGTTAATAGTTACATCAATATCGAAAGGCATTGCAGAGGGAGGGAGGTCTCTCTCTGCTCCCATCAGCACAACGCGATTGCGACCCTGTTGGTATCCATGGTAACCCCGGGCCTGAATAAGGCAGCATGGTCTCCCAGGGATGGTGGACTGTAAGCCCTATTGACTCACCTCCTCCCTGTGTAAGAGATTCTAATCTAATGCCCTGCAATGTAGAGTATTTGATCAATGATCTGTCAGTGTAAAGTTGATGTTCAATCCTGGGACAATATAAAAGAAAATTTTTTAAAAAGTTATTAAAAACTGTAAAAATATTTTTTTAACAATATTATTCCAATAAATACATTTATTTACGTAAAAATAAACAAAAAAAGTACACATCTTTGGTATCGCCACGTCCGGAATGATCAGACCTATAAAACTGTACCACTATTTACAAAAATCAAAAAGACGAATGTAAAAAAAATTATATCTCTGAAAACGTCATCTTGTCCTGCAAATAACAAGCCGCCATGCAGCTCAGTCAGCAGAAAAATAAAAAAGTTATAGCTCTCAGAATAAAGAAATACAAAAATAATTTTTTTCCATAAAATATTTTTTATTGTGTAAAAGCGCCAAAACATAAAAAAAAAAGATAAAAATGTGATAACACTATAATCGTACTGACCCGAAGAATAAAGCTGCCTTATCAATTTTACCACATGCAGAACCGCATTAAAAAAAAAAACAAGAACAATTCCTGAATTGCTGATTTCTGTTCATTTTACCCCCAAAAAATCGAAATAGAAAGCGATCAAAAAATGTCATGTGCCTGAAAATAGTACCCACAAAAACAACAACTCATCCTGTAAAAAAATAAGCCATCACATGACTCTGTCAGCCAAAATATGGAAAAATTATAGCTCTCAAAATGAGGGGACGCCAAGTTTTTGCAATAAAAAGCGTCTTAGTGTGTGACAGCAGCCAAACATAAAAAAACGGTATAAATCTGGTATCGCTGTAATCGCACCAACCCCAAGAATAAACTCATCTAATACGACGCACAAGAAACGGCGTAAAAAATAAAACCAATTCTTCACCTGTTGATTTGTCCATTTTGTCTCCCATAGATGATAGAAAGGCTCATCGCATCTTTATCATGGAGGCACTGTGGACGCAGTCTGGTCTATGATCCGGTGGTGTCCATCTTTTTGGGCATGCATAAAAGTGCGGTCCGACACAGTTTTGTGCACTTCTGAAAAGAAAGAGACCGCTGAACAGAGACCAGACGGAGTCCAGAGTAACTCTGCTACCTCATTATAGTGAATGGATCCCTTGTGGTTTTCATCCGAATCACATCACTTGGAGTTTTTGATGGAAACCCCTATATAAGTGCTTAGAGCTAAGGATAAATGTGATCCTAAACATTATGTAAAATGTTCCCAATAAAAGCTTCAAATCAATCCACAAAAAAAGCAAGTCTCCACTCAGGTCCATCATCTGTTGCTGGAAATATAAGGGGCTTTCACGCTATTGGTAGTACAAAGGCTCTGCAAAAGCTCTATAGGTCCTCGCCCTGAAAAGAAATTCTGCAAATTCTGCGCTCCCAAATCCAAATTCCCCCTTCTCTTCTGAGCCCCACAGCGTGCCTTAACCACATTTAGCATCCACATGTTTGGCATTTCTGTAGCAATGACAGCCAGCCTAATTTAAGGGTGCGTGTCTTCAGACGCATGAGCTGGACACCACAACATACTGGGCACTATAACGTACTGGTGACTACACCTTACTGAGCACAAAGATGGCAGTTTGAAATTTTCGCTCAGCAACATCCACTGATGCTAAGTTTTGGAAAACACCCATGGAATCAAAATCATGACTACACCTGAAGATAAATTCCCAAAGGGGTATAATTTCCAAAATGGGGTCATTTGAGGGGGGATTCAGCTCTTCTAATAATTAGGGGCTCTGTACAGTTGTGTTCAAAAGTTTACATACCCCGGCAGAATTTTGGCTTTCTTGGCTTTTTTTCAGAGAATATGAATGATAACACCAAAATTTTTTTCCACTCATGGTTAGTGGTTGGGTGCAGACATTTATTGTCAAACTACTTTGTTTTCTCTTTTTAAATCATAATGACAACCCAAAACATCCAAATGACCCTGGTCAAAAGTTCACATAACCCATTTTTTAATATCGTGTATTGCCCCCTCTAACATCAATGAAAGATTGAAGTCTTTTGTGGTAGTTGTGGATGAGGTCCTTTATTTTCTCAGATGGTAAAGCTGCCTACTCCAGTTCCTGTAAATTCCTGGGCTGTCTAGGATGAACTGCGCGCTTGAGATCTCCCCAGAGTGGCTCAATGATATTGAGCACAGGAGACTGAGATAGCCACTCCAGAACCTTCACTTTGTTCTGCTGTAGCCAATGACAGGTCGACTGGGCCTTGTGTTTTGGATCGTGGTCATGTTGGAGCGTACAACTACGTCCCATGTGCAGCTTCCGGGCTGATGATTGCAAATTTGCCTCCAGTATTTGCTAATAAAGTGCTGCATTCATCTTTCCTTCAACTTTGACCAAGTTTCCTGTGCCTTTGCAGCTCACACATCCCCAAAACATTAGCGATCCACCTCCGTGCTTTACAGTACGAATGGTGTTCAATTCATGATAGGCCTTGTTGATCTCTCTCCAAATGTAATGTTTATGGTTGTGGCCAAAAAGTTCAATTTTGGTCTCATCACTCCCAATTACCTTGTTTCAGAAGTTTTGAGACTTGTCTCTGTCCTGTTTTGAAACAGCCACACTCCTAGTTTTCAGAGAGTCCAGTATTTCAGCTGATATTATTTATGGGTTTTTCTTTGCATCCCGAACAATTTTCCTAGCAGTTGTGGACGAAATTTTTGGTGGTCTACCTGACCGTGGTTTTGTTTTTACAGAGCCCCTGATTTTCCATTTGTTAATCACAGTTTGAACTCTGCTGACTGGCATAATTAATTCCTTGGAAATCTTATTGTATCCCTTTCCTGTTTTATACAGTTCAACTACCTTTTCCGTAGATCCGTTGACAATTCTTTTGCTTTCCCGATGACTCACAATTCAGAAACGTCAGTAGCTGGATGACAGATGCAAGAGTCTGTCTGGATCCCAGAAACTCACTCAGCTTTTATGCGCACACACTGATTACAAGCAAACAGGTCACAGGTGAGTATGTTACCTTTAGCAGCCATTCAAACCCAGTTGTGTCAACTTTTGTGCATGTTATCAGGCCAAAAGGTATGTGAACTGATCAGGGTCATGTGGATGTTTTGGGTTGTCAATATGATTTAAAAAGAGAAAACACAGTAGTTTGACAACAAATGGCTTCACCCAACCACTAACCATTAGTGGAGAAAAAGTTTTGGTGTTGTCATTCATATTCTCTGAAAAAAGGCCAAGAAAGCCAAAATTCTGCTGGGGTATGTAAACTTTTGAGCACAACTGTACATAAAGTCCGCAAACTAGTCTAGGAAAATCTGCGCTTCAGGAGGCAAATAGTGCTCCATCCCTCCCGAGTCTCATTGTGTAGATAAGCAGTGCTGTACAGCCAGATATGGAGTATTTCTAAATTCAGCAGAAAATGTGGGACAAATTTTAGTGCCGTTATTATTCATTTCCAAATTTTGGGCTAAAACAAAATTTTGGTCGTAAAAATATAATTATATTTTCTTCACTGCCCAATGGTATAACATTCTGTGACACACCTGTGGTATTAATATGATCACTGCACCCATAGATGAATTAATTGAGCGGTGGTTTGTAAAATGGGGTCACTTATGGGGCGTTCTGCCGTTCTGACACCTCAGGGGCTCTGCCAATGTGACACGGCACCCTCAAACCATTCCAGCAAAATCTTAACTCCAAGATAGCGCTTCTTCCATTTTGAGCTTTGCACTGTGCCTCAAAATTAATTTTCACCACATGTGGGGTATCTGTGTACCTGTGTAATCAGGAGAAATTGCACAACAATTTTTTTCCTAATATCCTTGTGAAACTGAAAAAATAGGAGTTAAAACAACATTTTCTGGAAAAAAAATATATTTTTTCATTTTCACAGATCAACGTTGTAAAATTCTGTAGAGCACCTGTGGGTTCAAAGTGATCACCACACATCTAGATAAATTCCTTCAGGGGCCTAGTTTCCAAAATGGGGTCACTTTTGTGATGTTTCAAGTGTTTAGGCACATTGGAGACTCTCCAAAACACGACATCAAACCCGCAGAACATTCCATCAAAATCTGCTTTCGAAAATGTCACTTCATCCTTTCTGAGCCTTGCCGTGCACTCAAAATGTAGTTTTCCTCCACATATTCGGCATTGGCATACTCAGGAGAAATAGCACAACAAATTTTATGGTGCATTTTCTCCTGTTACCCTTATGTAAATAAAAAATTGGGCTAAAAGAACACTTTTGTGGGAAAAATTTGATTTTTTTATATTTTCAAGGCTCAACGTTATAAACCTCTGTGAAGCACCTGGGGTTCAAGATGCTCACCTCACATCAAGATAAGTTCCTTGAGGGGTCTAGTTATCAAAATGGGTTCACATGGGGGTTGTGACGTCCGCTCACGGCAGGTCTGAACTGCAGGTAAGACAGCACCCCGAGAAACCCCGAGACACTTTACCCCATACAGGGATATGGAATTACAGCGAAGCCCGGGGGTAGCTGCCTATGAGAGCAGTGGACCGGAGTAGGATGGACGCTAGGAAGGGAATAAAAAGTGAGCCCAATTGCGAAGTCAGAAGTCCAAAGATCAAAACCAGGAGGGCGGCAAAGGTACAAAATCGGCAGGCAGAAGAAGGGTCAGAAATTCAGGCTAAAGTTAAAGTCAAAACCAGGCGGGCAGCAAAGGTACAAAATCGGCAGGCAGTAGAACAGTCAGAAATCCAGGCAAAGGTCAGAAATACAATAGCAAAACAAACTAGCACACTAGGGAAACCAAGACTATATCTGGCGGCTTGCAAGCCAGGCTCCAAGGCATTTGAAGGGCATGGCTACCTCTCACAGGCTCATAGTCTGATGACCTCATCTGGACCGCCCCCAGAACCAGGCCAGATGGTGATGCATGACTGACACCAACCACTTCACCTCTGACAACAGAGCAAAGCCTACGCCCACCAGACGCCTGAGTCCGGCACCTCCCAGTGGCCGAGGCAGGAACACCAGCCACTGAATCCAACGGCGACATGACAGGGGTTTCCAGTCTTTAGGCACATCAGGGTCTCTTCAAATGCGACATGGCGTCAGCTGACTCCAGCAAATTTTGCATACAAAAAGTCAAATGGTGCTTCTTCCCTTCTGAGCCCTGCCTTGCGCCAAAACAGTAGTTTTCCCCTCACATATGGAGTACTGGAGTCCCCAGGGGAAATCATACAAATTTTGAGGTCTATTTTCTCCTGATACCCTTTTGAACATAAAAAATGGGGTCTAAAGTAAAATTTTTCTGAAAAAGTTAAATGTTTATTTTTTCCTTCCACATTTGAGTATTTCCTGTGAAGCACCTGAAGGGTTACAGAACTTCTTGAATGTAGTTTTGAGTTCCTTAAGGGGTGCAGTGTTCAGAATGGTATAATTTTTTAATATTTTCTGTCATATAGGCACCTCAAAGTCACTTCAATTGTGATGCAGTCCCTAAAAAAATGGTTTTGGAAATTTTGTTGTAAAAATGATAAACTGCAGGTCAAATTTTAACCCTTCTAAATTCCTAATAGAAAAAAATATGTTTAAAAAATTGTACTGATGTAAAGTAGACATGCGGAAAATGTCATTTTCTAACTTTCTAAAGTTTGAAAATTGTCACATTTTCTAAATTTTTGCCAAATTTCTAATATTTTCACAAATAAATGCAAGTCATATAGAATAAATTTTAGCACTATCACAAAGTACAATATGTCAAGAGAAAAAAATGTCAGAATCAGTGGGATCCATTGAAGCATTCCAGAGTTAATACTTCATAAAGTGACACTGGTCAGAATTGAAAAATTGGCATGTTAGGAAGGTGAAAACAGGCTTGGGGATGAAGCAGTACCCAATAATAATATAAATGTAAGCAGTTTGTACAAGTTTGTATTTTGAAACTTAATGACAGATCTATTTTAAATCTGTCCCTTTGCCTATTAAACCATTTAATTGGCAACTTATAACCATTTGCATATATGATCTTTGGCTAATACTACAGTAGTTGTTGAAAAAAAGTGCAGGAAAAATATTGTTTACAAGAAGATTATTAAAAAATGGCAATAACTGAATATTTAAAATTCGTTACAAATTTGTAGTGTAATCTAATTAAAAAGTTTGGTACAGATCTTCTAATACAATTTCTCTTTTGCTGCCCTATAATGTCACATGTGTAAATCCAGTAAAAATAGGGTCCACAGTTCTTTCCCATGGTTAGGGACTGGTGCTATAACTGTACTGTCAGCAGTACCTTTGTAACAGAAGCAACAGTATTTCTTAAAAATCGCACATTTTTTATGGTATTTTTAATGGCGTTATCAATAATAATACTAATATTAATTTTATTTCTATAGCGCCAACATATTCTGCAGCACTTTACATTTTAGAAAGGACCTGTACAGACAAAAGACATTACAGCATAACAATAATCACATAAATCAACAGATACCAAGAGGAATGAGGGCCCTGCTCGCAAGCTTACAATCTATGAGAAAATAGGGGAGACACGAAAGGTGGATGGTAACAATTGCTTTCGTTGTTCGGACCAGCCATAATGTAAGAAATCGGGTGTTCATGTAATCCTGCATGAACCGGTTAGAATACGTAAAAGTACAAACACAGAGGGCTATTAAATGCATAAGGTGTATAAGAACATGATACGAGGAACCTGGTTATGGTAAAAATTTTGAATGGGCAACACAGGTATAGTTAAATAAATGTGTTGAGGCGGTAGGCCAGTCTGCAGAAATGCGTTTTTAGCGCACACTTAAAACTGTGGGTATTGGGGATTAATCGAATTAAACTGGGTAGTACATTCCAAAAAATTGGCGTAGCACGTCAAAAGTCTTAGAGACGGGAGTGGGAGGTTCTGATTATTGATGATGTTAACCTCAGGTCATTAGCAGAACGGAGGGCACGGGTAGGGTGGTAGACTGAGACAAGGGAGGAGATGTAGGGTGGTGCTGAGCCATGGAGTGCTTTGTGTTGTGAACATGTTGGAGGCGACTTCGGAGCTGGGGCTCCCTCCGGTGGTTGCTGAGGGTAATGAACCAATTGCTGAATGGCTTTCAGCTGGGTCCGAATGTTCTGATATAAGTGACCTGAACTCCCATCAGCCTTGCCGGTAATCAATTGTTCTTCCAGTTCTTGGTTGGAGCTCAGTTTGCATTCCTGCTTTCATTCAGATAAGTGATTTGCTTTTTTTTTTCCTCTAGTTGGATTTTTCTTGCTGGTTAGCTGCCTTGCAGTGGACTTCAGCCTGGTCCCCTTTTGGGGTCTGGCTCTGCAATTGTGCTCAGTTTGTGTTTGCACTTTTGCTCTGTTCCTGTGTCACTTTTTATTTGCTGAATTGCTGTGTGCTACACCAGAGATCTGATTTAGGTGGTAGAGATCGTGTGATCTCAGGTT
The DNA here is from genome assembly GCA_033576555.1 of Oophaga sylvatica. NCBI lineage: Eukaryota > Metazoa > Chordata > Amphibia > Anura > Dendrobatidae > Oophaga > Oophaga sylvatica. Next base: position 389,177,609 of record JARQOD010000005.1, on the reverse strand, counting down.
TTTTGTTAATCAGAAGTGTTGGTATTTTTGTCAGGGTTTTTTGGGTTGTAGTCAGAATTCTTTCCTATACTTTTCTATCTAGACAGAATTGGGCGCCAGCGTTTGCTCATTCTATTTTCTGTCTGTGTTCGTATTTTCTTCTTGTCTAACTGCCATTACACATTTGGGGGCTTCCTATTTTTTGGGGGTTCTGCTACGGGGCAGTTAGCTTTCATCTTTCTGTCTTTAGGTGTAGCTATCTCTCCGGCTGTGACGAGGCGTCTAGGATCACCGTAGGTACGCTCCACGGCTACTTCTAGTGTTGCTGTTAGTTTAGGGTTCTGCAACCCAGTAGTTTCCAGCCTCTCTGGTATTTTGCTACTTTTGCTATTTCTCCTCAGCTACCGAAACATAACAGTATTACCGGCCACACTGAAAATTATATGGTACTCAACAGAAGGGAAAAATAGTAAAAAAGGAAAAAAAAAAGGGAGTTGTCAGAAATTTTTTTTTCTCTGTTTCTTGCATTTTTTCCCTCTATTTCTCTGGGTGCTGAGGAAGAATTTTTTCTTTGTCCGCAATGGAGTTTGCACAGTTGCCTGGCCGTGTGGAGCGGCTTGACGCTGAGGTTCAGAGCATTGCTACCTATCTTGCTAGGTTGCCGGTTGTGGAACCTAGGATCCCCATACCAGATTTATTTTTGGGGGATCAGTCTAAATTTCTGAATTTCAAAAATAACTGTAAGTTGTTTTTTTGCCTTGAAGCCTAAGTCCTCAGGGAACGCAGCACAGCAGGTTCAAATTGTCATCTCTCTGCTGCGCGGCGACCCTCAGGATTGGGCTTTTTCCCTGACACCTGGGAATCCTGTTTTGAATGATGTTGATGTATTTTTTTCAGGCTCTGGGGTTATTGTACGATGAACCTAATGTCACTGATCAAGCTGAAAAGACCTTGTTGGCATTAAATCAGGGTCGTGAAGACGCTGAGCTGTACTGTCAGAAATTCCGAAAGTGGGCAGTCCTGACCAAATGGAATGATGATGCTTTGGCAGCCCTTTTTCGGAATGGTCTGTCAGAAAATGTAAAGGACGTTATGGTGGGATTTCCTGTTCCCTCTGGTCTCAATGATTCTATGTCTTTGGCTATTCAAATTGACAGACGTTTGCGTGAGCGCGGAGGTATGCGTGAGATAGTGTTGCCTTGTGAGCCAGCTCCTGAGCCCATGCAGTGTGATGGAGTGACTTCTGGGGCTCAGCGTCATGAGTTTCGAAAGCGCAATGGGTTATGTTTCTACTGTGGTGACGCTTCTCATACTATTTCCGTCTGCCCTAAGCGGGGAAGACGTTTTGTGCGCTCAGTTGTCTTGGGTAGTGTTCAGACTAAATTTCTGTTGACTGTTACCCTGATTTGCTCCCTGTCCACATTTTCGGCTCAGGCTTTTGTTGATTCAGGAGCAGCTATTAAACTGATGGATTTTGACTTTGACAAACGTTGTGGGTTTCCCATGATACCCCTAAGGAAGTCTATTCCTTTGCTGGGCATTGATTCTACCTGTTATGTTTCGGTAACTGAGGAGAAATAGCAAAAACGGTAATACACCAGAGAGGCTGGAACCAATTGGATTTCAGTAACCTGAACTAACCACACAACTAGAGGTAGCCGTGGAGCGTTCCTACGTTGATCCTAGACGCCTCGTCACAGCCTGAGAGATAACTACACCTAAAGGCAGAAAGATGAAAGCTATCTGCTCCGGAGCAGATCCCCAAAGAAAATAGGAAGCCCCCAAACATGTAATGGCGGTTAGACAAGAAGAAAGCACGGACACAGACAGAAAATAGAATGAGCAAACGCTGGGGCCCAATCTGTCTAGACAGAAAAGTACAGGAAAGAATTCTGACTGCAATCCAACAAAAACCCTAAAAAATACCAGCACTTCTGATTGCAAAAAAACCTGAGATCACATGATCTCATCCACCTAAATCAGATCTCTGGTGTAATAAACGCAATTCAGCAAATAAAAAGTAACAAAGGAGCAAAGCAAAAGTGCAGACAAAAACGGAGCACAATTGCAGCGCCAGACCCCCAAAAGGGGACAGGCTGCAGTCCACTGCAAGCAGCAAACCAGCAATGAAAATCAAACAGAGGAAAAAAAACAGCAAACACTTATCTGAAGGAGAGCAGGAACCTAGCAGTGCTTCAAGAAAGACCAGAAGAACAACTGATAACCGGCAAGGCTGCTGGGAACTAAGGCCAGTTATATCCTACCATTCAGCGCCAGCTGAAGGCCATTCAGTAATCAATTCATTAACCTCAGAAACCACCGGAGGGAGCCCCAGCTCAGAAGCCGCATCCAGCATATTCACAACAGTACTCCCCCCTTGAGGAGGGATCACCGAACCCTCACCTGCGCAACAAGGCCGATCAGGATGGGCTCGATGATAGGCACGGATAAGTCTCCCAGCATGAATGTCCGAAGCAGACACCCAAGAATTGTCCTCCTGACCATAACCTCTCCACTTAACCAAATACTGGAGTTTCCGTCTAGAAAAACGAGAATCTAATATCTTCTCAACCACATACTCCAAATTGCCCTCAACCAAAACAGGGTCGGGAGGTGCAGCCATAGGAACCACTGGTTCGACAAACCTCTTCAATAAGGACTTGTGGAACACGTTATGGATCTTAAATGTCCCTGGAAGAAGCAAACGGAAGGAAACCGGATTAATAATTTCCATGATCTTATAAGGTCCAATGAACCTTGGCTTAAATTTTGGAGATGCAACCTTCATAGGGATATTCCTTGAGGACAACCAAACCAAGTCCCCCACTTTAAAACGAGGACCATCAGTCCTATGCCGGTCGGCAAACCGCTGGGTCTTCTCCTGAGAGAGAGACAACCTCTCCACCACCTGGTCCCAAATCTGCTGCATACGCTGCACAATGGAGTTAACCCCCGGACAGACTGAAGCCTCCGCCTGTCCTGATGAAAATCGAGGGTGAAACACGGAATTGCAAAAAAATGGAGACATCAAGGTGGCAGAGCTAGCCCTATTATTAAGAGCAAACTCAGCCAAAGGCAAAAAAGAGACCCAGTCATCTTGATCAGCAGACACAAAACATCTCAAATAAGTCTCCAAGGTCTGGTTTGTTCTCTCGGTTTGTCCATTGGTCTGAGGGTGAATTGCAGAGGAGAAAGACAACTGAACACCAAGTTTAGAACAAAATGTCCTCCAAAATCTGGAAACAAACTGGACTCCTCTGTCAGAAACAATGTTCTCCGGAATGCCATCTAACCGAAACACATGCTGAAAGAACAAAGGCACCAACTCGGAGGAGGAAGGCAACTTAGGTAATGGCACCAGATGTATCATCTTGGAAAACCTATCACAGATTACCCAGATAATGGTCATTCTCTGAGACAGGAAGGTCAGAAATAAAATCCATAGAAATCTGTGTCCATGGCCTCTTGCGTACAGGTAATGGCATTAACAAACCACTAGAACGAGAGCAAGGCTTGGAACGAGAGCAAGTCCCACAGGACTGCACAAATTCCCTGACGTCACGAGACAAAGTAGGCCACCAAAAGGATAGACTCACCAAGTCTCTGGTACCAAAAATCCCGGGATGACCAGCCAACGCGGAACAATGAATCTCAGACATCACACTCTTTTTCCACTGGTCTGGAAAAAACAACTTCCCAACAGGGCATCGCTCAGGTTTATCCTCCTGACACCCTTCCAGAGCCAGTCTCAAATTGGGCGAAATGGCGGAAAGAACCACACCCTTTTTCAAAATAACAGCAGGATCAGATAACTCAGGAGAATCTGTAAAGAAACTCCTCGAGAGGGCATCCGCCTTGACATTCTTAGTGCCAGGAAGAAAAGAATTCTGACTGCAATCCAACAAAAACCCTAAAAAATACCAGCACTTCTGATTGCAAAAAAACCTGAGATCACACGATCTCATCCACCTAAATCAGATCTCTGGTGTAATAAACGCAATTCAGCAAATAAAAAGTAACAAAGGAGCAAAGCAAAAGTGCAGACAAAAATGGAGCACAATTGCAGCGCCAGACCCCCAAAAGGGGACAGGCTGCAGTCCACTACAAGCAGCAAACCAGCAATGAAAATCAAACAGAGGAAAAAAAACAGCAAACACTTACCTGAAGGAGAGAAGGAACCTAGCAGTGCTTCAAGCAAGACCAGAAGAACAACTGATAACCGGCAAGGCTGCAGGTAACTAAGGCCACTTATATCCTATCATTCAGCGCCAGCTGAAGGCCATTCAGTAATCAATTCATTACCCTCAGCAACCACCGGAGGGAGCCCCAGCTCAGAAGCCGCATCCAGCATATTCACAACATCTACCCCTTTGGCGGAGAATAAACCCCAGTTTTCTACTCAGGTGATAACGAGGGTTGAACCAGATCATCAGGAGAGTTGCAAATTTCTGGTGTTGCATAATCTGCATGATATTATTGTACTGGGTTTCCTTGGTTACAAACTCATAATCCTGTTTTGGATTGGAAATCTGTGTCTGTGACCAGTTGGGGCTGCCAATGTGTTAATACTGACACTCCTGTTTTTTCTGCCTCTCCCCAGTCTCAGGATGTACCTGAGTTTTTGACTGATTTTTCTGATGTGTTTAGTGAGAGTAAGTCTGCATCCTTACCTCCTCACAGGAGCTATGATTGTGTAGCGCCCACGTCCCTGCCTGCTGCCAGACAGGGACGTCGCTCTCCTCACCTGCGCTCAGCGTCCTCAGTGCTCCCAGCCTCCTCTGCGCCTCTGGCATCCTCGGCGTCCTCCTTCCGCCCTGCTGGTCCCGCGCGCTCCTTCCCAGCTGCTGGCCTTAGGGCGCGCGCCCGCACCCTCCCCCGCTCTTAAAGGAGCTGCGCGCATTTTCCAAATCAGTCTCCAGCCAATGCTGGTGGACTGCACCCTATATTAAGGGCTTCCTCCTTAATGGAGGTGCCCGAGCAATGTTGTTTCTGTGCAGTCTAACTCTGCTTCAGCCATCAGCTCCTGTTTCCAGTTGCCTGCCTGTTACCTGTCTGTTTGCCTGTCGGCCATCTGACTGCAGCTCTATCCAGAGGTTCGGACATCTTCAGCAGAGATCCCCGGCTGTTGCCTGCTCACCTGGGAGCGATCATCTGCCATCCGACTGCAGCTCTATCCAGAGGTTCGGACATCATCTGCGGAGATCCCCGGCTATTGCAGAGACTCTTGCCTGCTCACCTGGGAGCGATCATCTGCCATCCGACTGCAGCTCTATCTAGAGGTTCGGACATCATCAGCAGAGATCCCCGGCTATTCCAGAGACTCTTGCCTGCTCACCTGGGAGCGATCATCTGCCATCCGACTGCAGCCTACCAGGAGGCTCCACCAGCTCAGGTCGTATATGCCTGTTTGTCTAGAGACTGCCTTGGTCACTTACCGTGACAAACCTGCCTGTCCAGAGACTGCCCTGGTCACTTGCCGTGACAACCTGCCTGTCCAGAGACTGCCCTGGTCACTTGCCGTGACAACCTGCCTGTTCAGAGACTGCCCTGGTCACTTGCCGTGACAACCTGCCTGCCCAGAGACTGCCCTGGTCACTTGCCGTGACAAACCTGCCTGCCCAGAGACTGCCCTGGTCACTTGCCGTGACAACCTGCCTGTCCAGAGACTGCCCTGGTCACTTGCCGTGACAACCTGCCTGTCCAGAGACTGCCCAGGTCACTTGCCGTGACAACCTGCCTGTCCAGAGACTGCCCAGGTCACTTGCCGTGACAACCTGCCTGTCCAGAGACTGCCCAGGTCACTTGCCGTGACAACCTGCCTGTCCAGAGACTGCCCAGGTCACTTGCCGTGACAACCTGCCTGTCCAGAGACTTCCTTGGTCACTTATTGTGACAACCTGCCTGTCCAGAGACTGCCTGGCTAATTGCAGTGATTCCCTGTCCTATTCCCGGATGCCACCAGCTCTCTTGCAAGTAAATTGTCTTGTATAATAAAGCTTAGTGGTTCCACCAACCAGACCCGTTTCCGTCAGTGGTTCCACCTACCAGACCCGTTACAGATTGCGCTATTGAGTTAGTGCCTGGTGGTAAATTTCCTAAAGGTCGCCTTTTTAATTTATCTGTACCTGAACACGATGCTATGCGATCTTATAACAAGGAGTCTTTGGAGAAGGGTCATATCAGACCATCCTCTTCACCCTTGGGCGCCGTTTTTTTTTTTGTGGCCAAAAAGGATGGTTCATTGAGGCCGTGTATTGACTATCGCCTCCTGAATAAAATCACTGTTAAATATCAATATCCGTTACCCTTGATTTCTGACCTATTTTCCAGAGTGAAAAGTGCTAGTTGGTTTACCAAGCTTGACCTCAGGGGGGCCTGCCTTCTTCTCTCGAAAATTTTCTCCAACTGAGCGTAATTATGACGTGGGTAATCGGGAGTTATTGGCCATGAAGTGGGCCTTTGAAGAGTGAAGACATTGGCTGGAAGGAGCCAAACATCAGGTGGTGGTCCTCATGGACCATAAGAACCTGGTTTATCTCGAATCAGCCAAGCGACTTAATCTTAGACAGGCCAAGTGGGCCTCGTTTTTCACACGTTTTAATTTTGTGGTTTCTTTTCTTCCGGGCACTAAGAATGTTAAAGGGAATTTGTCACCCCAAAATTGCCATATCAGATAAAGATATGGCTGACTAGTGCGTCCCATAACAAAGCTAACGGTGGGTATCATATGTCATGATACCCCCGTTTTCAGATCAAAATACCTTTGTAAACTTCGTTTTTTTTTCCCTGTCAATCACTGCAGTCAGGTCAGGAGGGCGGCGGTTTCCATGTCCTCACCCCCCGCTCCTCGGCATCCGTTGCGTTTTGCCGTCTGTGAATCCCACAGACGGCGTTCAGCTTCTCGCAATTGCGCAATTGAAGTTCGGGCGGCGCATGCACAGTGTGCTTTGCCTGACAGTGGGCAAAGCATAAAATCAGTACAGCACTATTCAGCCATATCTTTATCTGATATGGCAATTTTGGGGTGACAGATTCCCTTTAAGGCGGATGCCCTCTCGAGGAGTTTCTTTGCAGATTCTCCTGAGTTAACTGATCCTGCTGTTATTTGAAAGAGGGTATAGTTCTTTCCGCCATCTCGCCCAATTTGAGACTGGCTCTGGAGGGGTGTCAGGAGGATAAATCTGACGCTGCCCTGTTGGGAAATTGTTTGTCCCAGACCAGTGGAAGAAGAGTGTGATGTCTGAGATTCATTGTTCCGCGTTGGCTGGTCATCCCGGGATTTTTGGTACCAGAGACTTGGTGAGTCGGTCCTTTTGGTGGCCTACTTTGTCTCGTGACGTCAGGGAATTTGTGCAGTCCTGTGGGACTTGCTCTCGCTCCAAGCCTTGCTCTCGCTCTAGTGGTTTGTTAATGCCATTACCTGTGCCCAAGAGGCCATGGACCCACATCTCTATGGATTTTATTTCTGACCTCCCTGTCTCTCAGAGAATGACTTATCTGGGTAATCTGTGATAGGTTTTCCAAGATGATACATCTGGTGCCATTACCTAATTTGCCTTCCTCCTCCGAATTGGTGCCTTTGTTCTTTCAGCACGTGGTTCGGTTACATGGCATTCCGGAGAACATTGTGTCTGACAGAGGAGTCCAGTTTGTTTCCAGATTTTGGAGAACATTTTGTTCTAAACTTGGTGTTCAGTTATCGTTCTCCTCTGCATTTCACCCTCAGACCAATGGACAAACCGAGAGAACAAACCAGACCTTGGAGACTTATTTGAGATGTTTTGTGTCTGCTGATCAAGATGACTGGGTCTCTTTTTTGCCTTTGGCGGAGTTTGCTCTTAATAATAGGGCTAGCTCTGCCAACTTGATATCTCTAATTTTCAGCAATTCTGGGTTTCACCCTCGATTTTCTTCAGGACAGGCGGAGGCTTCTGTCTGTCCAGGGGTTGACTCTATTGTGGAGCGAATGCAGCAGATTTGGGACCAGTGGAGAGGTTGTCTCTCTCTCAGGAGAAAGCCCAGCGGTTTATCAACCGGCATAGGACTGATGGTCCTCGTTTTAAAGTGGGGGACTTGGTTTGGTTGTCCTCAAGGAATATCCCTATGAAGGTTGCGTCTCCAAAATTTAAGCCAAGGTTCATTGGACCTTATAAGATCATGGAAATTCTTAATCCGGTTTCCTTTCGTTTGCTTCTTCCAGGGACATTTAAGATCCATAACGTGTTCCACAGGTCCTTATTGAAGAGGTTTGTCGAGCCAGTGGTTCCTATGGCTGCACCTCCCGACCCTGTTTAGGTTGAGGGCAATTTGGAGTATGTGGTTGAGAAAATATTGGATTCTCGTTTTGCTAGACGGAAACTCCAGTATTTGGTTAAGTGGAGAGGTTATGGTCAAAAGGACAATTCTTGAGTGTTTGCTTCGGACATTCATGCTAGGAGACTGATCCGTGCCTATCATCGAGCTCATCCTGATCGGCCTGGTTGCGCAAGTGAGGGTTCGGTGACCCCTCCTCAAGGGGGGGTACTGTTGTGAACACGTTGGAGGCGACTTCGGAGCTGGGGCTCTCTCCGGTGGTTGCTGAGGGTAATGAACCAATTGCTGAATGGCTTTCAGCTGGGTCCGAATGGTCTGATATAAGTGACCTGAACTCCCATCAGCCTTGCCGGTAATCAATTGTTCTTCCAGTTCTTGGTTGGAGCTCAGCTTGCATTCCTGCTTTCATTCAGATAATTGATTTGCTTTTTTTTTTCCTCTGGTTGGATTTTCCTTGCTGGTTAGCTGCCTTGAAGTGGACTTCAGCCTGGTCCCCTTTTGGGGTCTGGCTCTGCAATTGAACTTAGTTTGTGTTTGCACTTTTGCTCTGTTCCTGTGTCACTTTTTATTTGCTGAATTGCTGTGTGTTACACCAGAGATCTGATTTAGGTGGTAGAGATCGTGTGATCTCAGGTGTTTTGTTAATCAGAAGTGTTGGTATTTTTGACAGGGTTTTTTGGGTTGCAGTCAGAATTCTTTCCTATAATTTTCTATCTAGACAGAATTGGGCCCCAGCGTTTGCTCATTTTATTTTCTGTCTGTGTTCGTATTTTCTTCTTGTCTAACCGCCATTACATGTTTGGGGGCTTCCTATTTCTTTGGGGGTTCTGCTACGGGGCAGTTAGCTTTCATCTTTCTGTCTTTAGGTGTAGCTATCTCTCCGGCTGTGACGAGGCCTCTAGGATCACCGTAGGTACGCTCCACGGCTACTTCTAGTGTTGCTGTTAGTTTAGGGTTCTGCAACCCAGTAGTTTCCAGCCTCTCTGGTGTTTTGCTACTTTTGCTATTTTTGCTATTTCTCCTCAGCTACTGAAACATAACAGCTTTGTGGGTGAGGGTAATAAGTTTGTACTGGATTCTGGAGTGGATGGGTAACCAGTGTAATGATTGGCACCAAGGTAGAGGCATTGGTGTAACGGTTGGTGAGGAATATGATCCTGGCTGCAGCATTCAAGACAGATTGGAGAGGGGAGAGTTTGGTAAGAGGGAGACCGATTAGTAGCGAATTACAATCGTCCAGACGAGAATGAATAAGAGAAACAGTAAAGGCACTGTCACACTTAGCGATCGCACCAGCGATCACGACAACGACACGACTTGGCGAGATCGTTGGTGCGATCGCTATATGATCGCTAGTTAGCCTCCAAACACAAAGATCTCATCAGAGATCAGCGATCTGTATAACGACCTCTGCGGTCGTTGGGAAAACCTAGTCCTGCCTGCGACGCTGGTAAAGTCGTTCATAAAGGGTGTCACACTCAGCGATTCAGGCTGTCCAGCGGGACACCAACGACCAAAAAACGGCTCAGAACATTCATAAGCGATCAGCTACATCGCAGCAAGGGCCACATCACCGCTACATGTCACACACAGTGGTGTCACTAACGAGACAGTGTGACAGTACCTTAAGAGTTTTTGCAGAGTCGAAAGTAAGAAAAGGTCGAATTCTAGATATGTTTTTGAGGTGCAGCTGACAAGAGCGAGCCAGTAATCGGATGTGGGGGGTGAATTAAAGCTCTGAATCAAGTTTGACCCCAAGACAGCGGGCATATTGCTGGGGAGTAATGGTTTTAATATTTGACTTTTTTTTTAGTGTGGACAAATGCATGAAAAAGGACATAAGAAGCATTAGGGTCATTATACACATGCTCACAATTTTGGTATTTTCGCTCATCGAAGCTGCATTGCCAAAAAAGACATTGCAAACTAATCTCTATTTGCTGTACATTTTGCTGTGTGGTGACTGATTCCACTGTACAAAGTGCCATTACATGTGTTCAGAAACCCACGTTCAAATTGGCAGATTTTGGTCAGTATTTTTAATTGGTATTTAATTGTAAACCAAAACCAGGAGTCAAACTGATAGAGAACCTGTAATGAGTGGTTGTAAACTCAACCTAAAAGTGGGACAAAACCAAAATTTAATTTTTTTCTTTGTCTGTTTAAATAAAACCTGTCACGAAATTCATGCTGTCCGAACCACAAGCAGGATGAATCAGACACTGGATACACTATTTGAGTCGTTTATGTTTAAGTCTGAAATGCTGCAGCATTTCCGAGAAAACATAGTTTGAACAGCCAGCTGGGGACCATAGGTCCAATTCATCAAGAAATGTAAACATTTTATGAATAAACATAGTTGGTATTGCAGCGTCCATAAAAGTTCAATCTATGAAAATATTAAATTGTTTAAATCATAAGGTAAATATCGCAAACAAAAATTTAACTGAAACTCTAAAATTTCAATTTTTTTTGTACAGACACCTCCCATAAAATTTTTTTTTAAAAAAGTCACATAGCATTTACGCCAAAATGGAATAGATAGAAACACAAACTTGCCACGCAAAAAAAACAGTCCCTCAAACAGATTCATTGGTAGGGAACCAATGGTGTGTACAGTACAGAAAAAAACAATGCTTACACCACAACTTGTGCTAACCTTTATAATTGTACTAATACTACACTGTGTTCCAAATTATTATGCAAAAATTGTTTAGGAGTGATAAGAATTTTTTTGTTTGTCAGTTAAACTCATTGATGGTGATGTGTGTCAGGGCTCTTTATATCACTGTAAGCAATTGCAGACACCTGTGCTAATTAGTTTGGCAGGTGTGTCCAATGAAAGGCAAGACTGTTATGAATGTGCTAAAAATGGTTTCTGAGCAGAGGCTCCCTCTGGTGGTTACTGACAGTACTGAACCTTTCAGCGAGGATTGGCAATCTGGGATCACGGACTGGTCTGATATAAGGGAGGTTCCCTCCCATGATGGTTGCCGGTGATCAATTGTTCTTGTCTCAATTGTGGTTCCTGGTTCATTTGGAAGCTTGCTGAGTCTTGCCTGCATCTTCTGTTATCAGATAAGATATTTTCTGCTTTTATTTTTGTGCTTGCTTTTTGCATTGTTCCCTGCACTTCTGTGGAGGTCAGCCAAGTCCCCTCCGGGGGGCTTGTGCTCCTCTCAGTTTATCTGGAGCCACTGTTGTTTGTTCATTTGCTTTTTCCTGTTTTTTCAGTGGCTGCGGCTTAGTTTTGTACACCACAGAACTGATTTAGGTGGTAGAGGTCATGTGATCTCAGGTGTTTTTGCAGTCAGTAGAGTTGGTATTTTTTAGGGTTTTTGTTGGATTTCAGTGAGTATCATTTCCTGTACTTTTCTGTCTAGACAGATTGGGCCCCAGCGTTTGCTCATTCTATTTTCTGCCTGTGTCCGTGTTTCTTCTTGTCTAACCGCCATTACATGTTTGGGGGCTTCCTATTTTCTTTGGGGATCTGCTCCGGGGCAGATAGCTTTCATCTTTCTGCCTTTAGGTGTAGTTATCTCTCAGGCTGTGACGAGGTGTCTAGGATCAACGTAGGAACGCTCCACGGCTACCTCTAGTTTGGTTAGTTCAGGTTACTGCAATCCAATAGGTTCCAGCCTCTCTGGTGTATTGCCGTTTTTGCTTACTCTCCTCAGCTACCAAAACATAACACAAGACTACTTAAGAAGGCTGTCTCACATTATTAAGCAGCCTACATTTTCTGCCAAAATGGGAAAGAAAAAGGATGTGTCGGCTGCTGAGAAGCAACAAATTGTGGAGTATTTAGGTCAAGGCATGACTACAATCAACATTGCCAAGACACTTTATCGAGATTATCGCACAATCAAGAAGTATGTAGCTGATTCACAGTACACACGTGTGCGTGCTGATAAGGGAAAATTGAGGACTCTTTCCTACAGGAAATTACGTCAGGTTAAAAGAGCAGCGGCAAAAAAGCCTTGTCTTAGCAGCAGACAAGTTTTTGAAGCTGCTGGTGCCTCCAACGTCCCCCGAACAAGATGCAGGGTCCTGCAGAGGTTTGTAGCTGTGCGTAAGCCATTCTGTCGACCTCCTCTATCCACTGCACACAAGCAGAAATGGCTCCAGTGGGCCAAACAATACATGAAGACTGACTTCAAAACTGTTTTGTTCACCGATGAGTGCCGTGCAAAGCTCGATGGTCCAGATGGATGGAGTGGAGGATGGCTGGTTGATGGACACCCCATGAAAACACGGCTACGGCGCCAACAAGGAGGAGGTGGAGTAATGTTTTGGGCTGGAATCATGGGGAGAGAGATTGCCGGCCCCCTTAGGATGCCTGAAGGGGTAAAGAAGATGAACTCCATAGTGTATGTTGAGTTTCTCAAACAGCACTTCCTGCCATGGTTCAAGAAGAACCGTGCATTCCGCAGCAAGATCATTTTCATGCATGATAATGCACCGTCTCATGCTGCACATAACACATCTGCATCTCTGGCTGCTATGGGAATAAAAGGGGACAAACTTATGGTGTGGCCCCCATGGTCCCTTGACCTCAACCCCATTGAGAAGCTCTGGAGCATCATCAAAAGGAGTGTCTATGATGGCGGGAGGCAGTTCACATCTAAGCAACTGCTCTGGGAGGGTATACTGTCCTCATGCAAAACAATTGAAGCAGAAACCATCCAAAACCTGACAAATTCAATGGACGAGAGAGTTAAGAAGCTCCTTTCGAACAAGGGGTCCTATGTGCAAATGTAACATCACCTAGAATAAAGTTTTGAGTTGAAAACTGTTTGATTTCAGTTTGTAATAACCTGCTAATGCTTATAATTTAAAAAAATGAGCATTTTTTTGTTCTTTATTAAAATGAAAAGGTTGAAAACTCTGCTGTGCGTAATAATTTGGAACATGCATTTTGAGTGTTTTATTTTTTAAAAAATATACTGTTATCATAGGCAGTTTGTACAAAAACCTTTCAATTGTACTCTAATAGTTATTTGACTAGAAAATTACAATGACTGCAATTCATATAGATAATTTGGGAAAATCTAAGAAAATATTATTTGCATAATAATTTGGAACACAGTGTACAGTTCTACTACTCCCCGAAACTTTCAATCCAGGAGTGTCCAGGAGGAAAAAGATGACTGCATAGTTGTGAGCTGATTAATAGACAACTTGAGAATAACCCTTTAATAGTTAAAATCAGGTTTGAAGACTTGTAACATTTGTCACTTTTAACATATTTGTAATAATATTTGTGGTCTGGCTACATCTCTATCACTGAGAAGCTATCACATATTATATGAATCTCTGATGAGCAGGCATTATTGTGGGAAAATGCTTTAAACCCTTTACGACAGCCAATATACATTAAAACATCGTCCGCTAACGGGCTAATCTCAGACTGATTACGCTTCCACCAACCAACAACATGTAACAGGTTAATTCACATACACCCGGTCAAAACTAAGCGGCGTCACTCAGTAGACACAGAAATGTTGACGTTACTATAGTTTACCTAGTTGTGCACCAGCCTAACGCGGCTATGGTGCATCTAACTGAAAAACTTCAACAATCAAATGTCAGGAATGGCCTATTGGTGATTCAGCACAGCAGCTTACAAACTTAAAACGACTCTAAACCCACTAGGTAGAACCCAGTTATTGACTTAAGTCCAATAGAAAAAAGAGGACTGCACCGCAAACCACCCCTAACCCTTCGTAGTACAAATGACACTGGTTGCCGCAGGCTAAACCTGTAAGTCTTTGGGTGCACACCATATAAAATAACATGGCAAGTCTAAAATGAAAAAGAAGAAAAAAACAGGTGGCACTCACCAGTATATGGAAATTGCTTTTCTTTATTAATCCATATCAAGACATATTGGCCAGAAGTGAGAGTGCAGGTGCTGACGACGGCCGTTTCGCGCGAGTATCGCTTCTACGGGTCAATGTGTGGGAGATTGTGGCAGGAGGAGAAATAGGCTGAAACAGGTGGACTCCTCCTATCACAGCTCGCCACACACAGATGTGATAAAATACACATAGAAAACAATGAACAAATTAAAAAACATAGATGTAAAGAACACATATAATACATTAATATATATATATATAATGTTTATTTCTGCTTGTATATATATTATCATATGTGTTCTTTACATCTATGTTTTTTGATTTGTTGATTGTTTTCTATGTGTATTTTATCTTTTTTTTTCTTTTTCATTTTGGACTTGCCAGTTATTGACTTATACACCATCGTGTTCACTTTAAGGACCATGTGAGTGCAATGGGCGACTCCACGGATCACCTCTGTACACTTTGGCAGCTCCCTTTTAATGCTGTAGTCTCTGCAAGTCACTAGTTGTTCAGCAAGCTGAGTCTAATGGGCACCGCTGCATTCAAGTGCCTGTATCTGCCTGTCAGAATTTGGCGCCAAACTAACCATGTGTGCGTGCACCGTACCTCACATAGTAATTGTTGCAGTGGGCCTGAGCTCAGGACTTAACAACCTGTGTCTGGTCGCTGTATCGTTGCAGAGATGAGCCCACATGGACGACGGCTGTTTGACCAAGGGATGACGAGTTTCTAAACGGTGCATGGTACCACAGCTGACTGTGCGTCATGGATGTTGGAACCTGGGGATTTCAGCTCCGCGGATGGCGCTTGACTGAGACATAACACTTTTTCCAGCTCTCACGTTGCTCTCCTAAGATGGCCACCAGACCTACCCCTTTCTGTCAGACACTTCCCCCATCTTACCTGCACTGCACCTTGGCCTGAGGCTCCGTCTGGTTCTGCCCAAAGCGCAGTTCACACCAGCAGAACAGAGTCAATTTAACATAACAAAAGTCTCTGCCAACAGATTAGCTGTTCCTATTTCGCCTCTCAGAACCTATTTAGGGTATGTTCACACTGGGCGTTTTTGCTGCGTTTTTTAATGCTAATTATCAGCTGCTTTTTACAGTACCTGGAAAGCCTATGAGATTTCAGAAATCTCATGCACACACATTCGTTTTTTGTGTCATCAGGATTTTGTGCGTTGCTGCTTTTTTTGGACACAGAGCATGTCACTTCTTTCAGCGTTTTTGGGGTGTTTTTTACCCATTTGCTTGAATGGGTGTTGAAAAAACGCTGCAAAAACACAGGTATCATTATTTGCAGTGTTTTTTTCTGCAGAAAAGTCATGGGCATTAGCATGGACAAAGAGACAAAAAAACGCACCAAAAACACACCTAAACCTGCATTTTTGCCGCAGCTTCTTTCCTGACAAGAAAACAGGTTTTGCTGCAGAAAAAAAACTTACCCTGTCTCTCAATAAGAGTCCTGTGCAAACCAGTTTAAGCCAGAATCATCAAGCATTTGCACTGGAAACAGTGGCCTCCTGTGGCTGGTGATTAGTACTGCAGGCAATAATATTGTCAACTGTACATTACTAATGAAATAGAAGAGCAGCTGCAAATTACATGCAAAGGTGACGGTCATCAGCATATTCCCCAACACATATGTGCATGTATGCACTCCCAACAGTATCTGGGTATGCACCTTGGTGAGACAATGGATGGTGACCTGGAGGATCTCCTACTAGATCAGTAAACTCTTTGAGGGCATAAGATACACTCATACATAATTGTATTCATGTGTGAGGATTGTGAAGACCAGTCACTGGTGTTATTGCCTTGGAAGAACTGCTCACCCACTAGGCACGTTTGTATTGCATTGTTTTTAACAGGAAGAATTACACCAGCGTAAGGTCTGACAATGGCTCTGAAGATTTTATTCGGGTAACTAACAACAGCAGTCAGGGTACAGATGGCCATCACATGGAGGCTTGTGTTATCATTTAAGAACATGCTTCCCTTCCTAGGCTTGTCTGGCCAATGTCAAACACAGTTCTGCACTCTGGATTCAAGTCTCACTCGTTGTAGTGCAGAAAAGTAGCAGATACTGATCCTGCTGATGAATTGATGCCCCTCTATGGGCCTATCCTTGTATCTACTCTATGCTCTCGAGACAGTGCTGGGAGACACGGCAAACTTTTTTGCAATTACACATATGAATATGTCATCCTGAAGCAGCTGGACTGCCTGTGCAACATGAAGGGTCTGCAGATCCTGTCACATGCCGCGAATAATGAAAAAACACTGGCAAAATGCAAAAAAAGAGAAGATTCCATCAGGAAGGATAAGAAGTAATTGTGGCCACCACCTGCATTCCTCTTTTGGGGGTTGTCTTGTGCACCTGTTATCGCTTTTATTTCATCAAAGGTAAAATCGATTCAGAATCAGTTATGCCTCCTAACTGCACAGATTGATCCCTGAGATTTACCACCTTAAGGAGTCGCCCATTTGGGGCCTTTAGGACACAACATAGCATTTCTTTTTTTATTGTCACATTCCAGGAGCTTTAATATTTTTATATTTACGTCGACATGTACAAATGCTTGTTTCTAGGAGGGAAATGAACTCAATTTGTTAGTGGCACCAGTTTGAGGTACATATAATTTATTACCTAGCTTTTATTAACCCTTTATAGGGAAAAATAGAAAAAGTGGAAGACGAAGTGGTGGACGATGAAGTCACTGACCCAACCTGGGAAGGTGACATACAGACTGAGGACAGCAGCGCACAGGGGGAGGGATCCGCAGCACCACAACAGTCAGGAAGAGGCAGTGGGGTGGCCAGAGACACAATGCACCAACATGGGTGCCATGCCAGCATCGGCAGGGGAAGCACAACTACCAGCCTGACCATCACCAGCATGTTTAGGCACATGCCAGCAAAGCACCCAACAAATTGGGTGAAACGCCAGGGTGCAGAAACAGTGTCTGCAGGTGACACCACTGCCTCTTCTCCTGTTCTACTTGCACGCCATTCCCGTGTCCATGACACAGGCGACGAGGCCTTCCACCTTGCACCTGTCATTGCACACTTGTTACCACATCCTTGTCCAAGTGCAGTGTTCAGTTGACTCTACCCCAGTCCTTGGAACTCAAGCGTAAATACGCAGCCACCCACCCACAGACCACAATACTAAACAGCCACATTTCCAGACTGCTTTCCCTGAAAATGTTGCCATGTAGGTTTGTGGAGATGGAAGCTTTCCGCAACCTCATGGTGGTGGCTGTCCCTCTGTACTCGGTCCCCAGCAACCACTATTTCTCCTGGTGTGCCTTCCCCACCTTACACAAGCACGTATCCCATAACATCAGCCTTGCCCTGGCCAACGCTATTACTGGGAAAGGTCCACTTAACCATGGACACCTGGACAAGTGCGTGTGGCCAGGGACGCTACATTTGCCTGACGGCACACTGTGTAACCATTGTGGAAGTCGGGACCCAGTCGGACCCTGTGTAATGTATGTAGTACAGTTCATATAGCGTCTTGTGCTTGGGTGCGATGAAAACACAGGAGTCACAGGTTTGATATAGAAAAGTCCTGTATTACTTCATACAAGTTGGCAGAAATAGTCACACAGTTTGCAGACACAAAAACAGGAGACACAGCAGGCCAGAGTAATCCAAGCTCAGCAATCACTCTCCAATACAGATTCAGGATCTTCTTCTCTGTTACCGTAAGTCCATGCAAACGTGGGTCTTTCAAAGAGCAGGGTTCAGAGTCCACAAGTGCTTCAGAGTTCCTCAGTAGGAATAGCTGGAGTACAAGGTCCAAGGCTTACAGGAGTCAAGTCACAGGTTCACTGCAGGCTAGATTCTGAAGCACTGATTGCTCAGCTGTGGCTGCTTAAGAAGCAAAGGAGAGAATCAGGGCGGGAACATGCAAGCTGGAAACTCCATTTTGACTGAGGGCAAGATAGCTGCAGCAAGACAGAAAGTAAAATGGCTGACGAACAAACTGAGTTTCAGGAATATATACATGGAACCTTACATTACTCCCCCCTTAAGGACAACCTCCGGATGACCTCAGACCAGGCTTGTGTGGGTACCTCTGATGAAACTGACAGAGCAAGCGAGGAGCATTAACGTTATTGACCGGTTCCCATGAGTTGTCCTCCACTGGGTAGCCCTGCCATTTAATCAGATATTGTAACTGATTTCTATACAACCTGGAATCTAAAATCCTTTCCACCACAAATTCTTCCTGACCATCGACTAGCACTGGGTCAGGGCAAGGAGAGGAACGTCCAGGAAACGTATTGGGTGTCGCAGCCTTTAGTAGGGATACATGAAAGACAGGGTGGATTCTCATAGTTCTGGGCAGTTGAAGACGACAAGCAACGGCACTTATAATTTTACTGATTTTATAGGGTCCAATGTACTTATGTCCCAACTTAGACGATGGAATCCTTAACTTAAGATTTCTGGTTGACAGCCAGACCAAGTCTCCTACCTTGAAAGCTGGTGCAGGTTTACGAAATTTATCTGCTGCTTTCTTGTACCTTTCTTGAGCCGATTCCAGATTTTCCTTTAGAAGATCCATATTCTTCTGTAAAGACGTGATTCTTTCAGCCACTGCTGGTAAAGGCGTTTCTATGGGAAATCGTGGTAGAATGTTAGGATGATAACCTAGATTAGAGTAAAAAGGAGACTGTTTAGTGGAGGCACTCTGAGAGTTGTTATACGAGAACTCAGCTAATGGAAGTAGATCCACCCAATCATCCTGTAGGTGGCAGACAAAGCAGCGAGATACTGCTCCAGGGTTTGATTGGTTCGTTCGGTCTGTCCATTAGTCTGGGGATGAAAAGCAGAAGAAAGGTTTACTTTAATGTCCAATGCTGCACAGAAATTTTGCCAAAACCTAGAAGTGAATTGCACCCCTCGATCCGAAATAACCTCATCCGGTACTCCATGTAAGCGAAACACATCTTTAATCATCAAATCTGATGTCTGTTTTGCAGTGGGTAAGCCGACACAAGGGATAAAATGAGCTGCCTTTGTTAGACGGTCAACCACCACTAGAATGGTGTTCTTCCCTGAGAGGTTGGTAACTCCACAATGAAGTCCATAGAAATGGATCCCCACGGGCGGGACGGGGTGGGAAGAGGCTGTAACAGACCAGTTGGTGAAGAGCGAGGTGTTTTGCATCTTGCACAGACCTCACATGAAGTGACATAATTCAAAACATCCTTCCTGCAAGTGGGCCACCAAAAGAAACGAGAAAGAAATTCCTGTGTCTTTAGAATTCCTCTATGCCCAGCTATCTTGGAATCGTGAATGAGTTGCAATACTCTTAATCTGACTGTTTCAGGAATATACAGACGTTGTCCCTGAATCCACACACCATTCTTAAAGACAAGACTTACGTCCCTTGGGGGTTGTGCCAAAAAGGAATCCGCATGGTATGCTTCCTTGATGTCCTTAAGTAGGTCTTGATTATGAATTACTCCTAGGAATCTAGAGTCAGGAAGAATAGTCTTAGGAGGAGTAATTGGACGTGTCTCTGCTGAGTAAATCCTAGAGAGTGCATCAGCCTTTCCATTGCGCGATCCTGGTCTATAAGAGATGATAAAATTAAATTGGTTTAAGAAAAGATTCCAGCGAGCCTGGCGAGGAGTCAGGCACTTAGCCGACCTGATAAACTCAAGGTTACGATGGTCTGTCAGGACGACTATTTGCTGTGCAGCTCCCTGAAGAAGGTGTCTCCATTCTTTGAAGGCGGCAATAATGGCCAACAACTCTCTATTGCCCACATCGTAGTTCCTCTCAGCCGAAGACAACTGCTGGGAAAAGAAGGCACAGGGATGCAAGACATTCTTCTCACCTGTTCTCTGAGAGAGTATAGCTCCAACGGCACAGTCTGAAGCATCCACCTCTATTATGAAGGCAAGCTCGGGGTTGGGATGTACTAGGATAGGTGCAGTGGTAAATTTATCTTTTAAACGGGAAAATGCTTCCTGGGCTTGGGGAGTCCAGGAAAACCTAGACTCTTTCCGGGTAAGTTGAGTGATAGGTGACACTACCTCAGAGAAATTTCTAATGAAACGTCTATAGAAGTTGGCAAACCCGATGAAGCGCTGTACCTCCTTCACATTTCTAGGACTTGGCCAATCCTTGATGGCTTGGGTTTTGCTTCCATCCATACTAATTCCTTGTGTAGACAGTACATACCCCAGAAATTGAATTTCGGTCCTATGGAATTCACACTTTTCAAGTTTGATGTAAAGATGATTTTGTCTTAGACGTTCCAAGACCATTCTCACATGTCCATGATGTTCCTCTGTGGAGTTAGAAAAAATTAGAATATCATCCAAATAAATTACCACAAATGTATCTAGGAGATCCCTGAAGATGTCATTCACCAAGTGTTGGAAAGTGGCTGGGGCGGTACTCAGACCAAAAGGCATAACTAGATATTCAAAGTGTCCATAGCGTGACCTGAATGCAGTCTTCCATTCATCCCCAGGTCTAATACGGACTAAGTTATAGGCCCCACGAAGATCTAGTTTAGAAAAAATTTTGGCATGTCGCACTCTCTCCAATAACTCAGGGATTAAAGGCAATGGATAACGGTTTCTAATAGTAACCTTATTGAGTTCCCTATAGTCTACGCATGGTCTCAGAGATCCATCTTTCTTCTTTACAAAGAAGATGGGTGCACCTGCAGGAGATGAAGAGGGGCGTATGAAGCCCTTGGCTAGATTTTCATCTATGTAATCCTTTAAAGCCTTTAGCTCGGGCCCCGCCAGGGGGTAGATCTTACCAAAAGGTATCTCTGCTCCAGGCAATAATTCAATTGGACAATCATATGGACGGTGAGGAGGAAGCTGGTCAGCGTTCTTCTTGTCACATAAATCCACATAGTCCTGGTATACAGCTGGTAGTTCAGGGACTGACATGATTCCTTTAGGAACAGAGCAAGCTGAAACTTTTGGACTCATCTGTTTCTCTGGAAAGTGTAATTCCTTGGTCTCCCAGTTAATGGTAGGATTCTGAGCCTGCAGCCATGGTAGCCCTAGAATAATGGGAAAGTGGGGAGAAGAGATAAGCATAAATGACAGTTTCTCTTGATGATCTTTACCCATAAGAACCCTCAAAGGCTCTGTTTCCTGATCCACTGGTCCAGAGGTCAGCAGGGAGCCATCCACAGTTTCCATCTGTACTGGAGTAGCCTTCTTCACTGAACGTATTCCCTGTTTCAGAGCAAAGGAGACATCCATAAAATTTCCACTTGCCCCTGAGTCGATCATAGCAGAGCTAGACACCCAAGCTGAGTCAACCCAGAGTTTGATGGAAAGAAAGAGGAAACTTGAAAAATGGCAGCGTTTACACAGTCAACGTCCTCAGAGGTAACGGAGTTTAAGTCCGAGAAATCAAGATCTGTTGCTGCAGATCTCTCTGGAGCCTGAGGCTCGGACCTGACAGATCCCCTCTCGCAACACTCACAATGAATGAGTGCTGCAGTAGTCTTACGAGAACGGCTGGGGCAGTTTATAATGAAGTGCCCTGACTTACCACAATAGAAACATAGATTCTCCTTAAAACGATGTTCCTTGCGTGCATCACTAACCCGTCGTTGTAAAGAGTCTACCTGCATGGGTTCAGGTTCAGGTTCCCGTGTAATCCTACTCAAAGGTTCCTTAGCTGGAGAGGAAGGTAGGAAAAGGTTAGTACGATTGCTTTCGAACCATCTCTCTTGCCTGCGTTCAGTCAGACGAGTATCAATACGGATGCAGTAGTTAATAAAGTCACCTAACGCAGTGGGAGGGTCGGCACGAGCAAGTTCATCCTTAATCAGTGGAGATAACCCCTTTCGAAAAATAGATTTTTTGGCGGAACTGTCCCAGGTGGTATCAAGGGCCCATCTCCTGAAATCCAAGGCATATTCAGCTACCGAGTGCTTACCTTGGCGCAAAGCTAACATGGCTGCTTCAGCTGTTGCACCTCGATTGGGGTCATCAAACACCTGCCCCATGGCTGAAATAAAATCATCAAGGTGATTCAAACAATCATCCTCAGTCTCAATCAGAGGGTTTGCCCACATTAAAGCCTTGTTGGTAAGCAACATAATTATAGTAAGCACTTTAGATCGTTCAGTGGGAAATTGTGAAGCATGTGCAGAAAAAAAAAGATTGCATTGATTAATAAATCCCCTGAATTTCTCACGTTCACCGCCAAAACGAAAAGGGGGCAACTTGGGAATCCCAGCACTCGGGGCTACGGCAGGAGCCTGGACTCGCCCCTCTAGAACCTCAATCCTGGCTCGCAAATCCTGGGTAGTCTGTCCAACCACTTGCAAATTGTGATTATTGAGGTCCTGTAGATTTGTAAAACGGGTCTTTATATTCTGCAAATCTGCAAGGATATTATCAGTCACTCCGCAAAGTTCCTTTATGCGGGCCTCCATTTTCCAGATCTTTTAAGACAGTATTACTGGAAGAAGAGGAGAGAAAAAAAAACAATAGTGTTCACCTGTGGCAACACTGCAGAGAGGAAAAAAAAAATTAAGGGAACTGCTCACCTGGAATGGTTGTGAGAAGTCACAACCACTATCATCACAGAAAGTTTCAACCAGACATCTGATATCCAGAGTTACAGCAGACAAAAAAGAGAAAAGAAAGGAAGAAAAAAAAAAAACAATAGTGTTTACCTGTGGTAACACTGCAAAAAGAAAAAACTTAAGGGAATTGCTCACCTGGAATGGTTGTGAGAAGTCACAACCACTGTCATCACAGAAAGTACAACCGGACGTCTGATATCCACAGTACAGCAGACACAGCCTTCCAGACCCAGCAGACACTAACGTTTTGGCTTCAGAATCTTGTAATGTATGTAGTACAGTTCATATAGCGTCTTGTGCTTGGGTGCGATGAAAACACAGGAGTCACAGGTTTGATATAGAAAAGTCCTGTATTACTTCATACAAGTTGGCAGAAATAGTCACACAGTTTGCAGACACAAAAACAGGAGACACAGCAGGCCAGAGTAATCCAAGCTCAGCAATCACTCTCCAATACAGATTCAGGATCTTCTTCTCTGTTACCGTAAGTCCATGCAAACGTGGGTCTTTCAAAGAGCAGGGTTCAGAGTCCACAAGTGCTTCAGAGTTCCTCAGTAGGAATAGCTGGAGTACAAGGTCCAAGGCTTACAGGAGTCAAGTCACAGGTTCACTGCAGGCTAGATTCTGAAGCACTGATTGCTCAGCTGTGGCTGCTTAAGAAGCAAAGGAGAGAATCAGGGCGGGAACATGCAAGCTGGAAACTCCATTTTGACTGAGGGCAAGATAGCTGCAGCAAGACAGAAAGTAAAATGGCTGACGAACAAACTGAGTTTCAGGAATATATACATAGAACCTTACACCCTGGGACAGAACACATGCTACCGACAACTAAGATTGCAGGCCCTGGTTCAATCAGGGTTTCCCTCACCTTCTACAGCAGTTCCTGCACCTTCTCCTCCATCTCAGAAAAGTCAACATCAGTCGCAAGCTGGAAGCATTGCAGCACTGACTCTGCCAAGCGACAACAGGCTCTGCTGAAGCTAATCTGCTCAGGTGACAAACCGCACTCTGCTACCGAGTGTTGTTGAAAGGTCTAACAGACAAGGTCTAACAGACCAGACTGATCTGTGCCCCTCAATCTACAACCTGGCATGGTCATATGTAACGATGGCCGTAACCTGATGGCGACACTGAAGCTTGGCAAACTCGCACACATACCATGCCTGGCCCACATGCTCAACTTAGTGGTTCGTCGGTTTCTCAAAACCTACCAAGATCTGCCTCAGTTACTTATGAAAATAGGCCACATATGTGCCCATTTCCGCAAGTCAGCTACAGGTGCCGCCTCCCTGGCAGTGCTGCGTGTAATGTGGACATGCAATGGAACTCAAAGTTACATATTTTGGCAAGGTAGTAATTGAATACCAGCTACACAATTGCACGTCTGTATTCCGGTCAGCCTCCGCGCATAAAAACTGATGAGTGGACATGGATGTCTTACATCTGTGTGGTTCTCTAAAACTTTGAGGACTTGACCAAGATGGTGAGCGGCGATGACGCTACAATCAGTGTCACCATCCCACTTCGCTGTCTACTGAAATGCTCGCTGTTCACAATTAACGAGGAGGCTTTACAGGCGGAGCAAGTTGACATGGAGCAAGAAACTGTACAGGGTGATGCTACACAGCCAAGCCTCATCTTCTCAATGCGGATGATAATGAGGCGGAGTAGGGGGAACAGGAGTTGGTTGCCGGCGCTATAGACGGTATTACCCCCCCACCACCACCTTCATCCCATCTTTTCAGCGTGGACGGCCTGAAGACGAGGAGGAGAGGGAAGAGGAGGAGGACAACATGGACAGTCATCCTCTTGGTGGGGACAGGAAAGTTTTGACTGTTGGCAATCTGGCATTTATGGCTGAGTTTATGTTCTGCTGCCTTTCCTGGGACCCTTGCGTTATACTCATTTTGGCCAACACCAATCATTGGTTGGTCACCCTTGTAGACCCACGCTACAAGAACTTTACATCTCTCCTTCCCGTGGATGAGAGGTCTAATAAAATGTTGCAGTACCAGAAGACCCTAGTGGGAGAATTCTTAAAAAATTTTCCAAGTGACAACGCTGGCGGCGGAGGTCACAGTTCCTTGGAAAACCAAGGAGTGGAGACGAAGGAGACACACCCCAGATGCAGCAGAGGCACTCAGATGTCTAGGACAGTTTTCTCAGACTCTTCCAGGGCCCAGGCCCTGATGCATGGGGTTCTCTGGCAAGGACGGAAAAGTTTTGGAAGCTTCTGAAGGAATACCTTGCCAACTGTACCAGTGTCCTCCGTGATTCCTCTGTGCCTTACAACTATTGGGTATCCAAGGTAGACACGTAGCATGTACCGTATCTTTACGCCTGGCCTGTCCTGCCACTAGCGTTTTGTCACAGCAGATTTTTAGTGCCGCCGGAGGTATTATAACAGATAGGAACATCCGCCTGTCAACTGAAAATGTTGACAAGCTGACTCTTAGCAAAATGAACAAGGGCTGTACTGGCCCAGACTTCTCAACCCCATTGGATGACAGCAGCAGAACATAAAATAAAATCCAGTGGGTTTTTTTCAGGTCTATTCCCATGTACCCTTCCCACCCAAATATGGGTAAACATTTTATGAGTTCATCTTTTTTGTGTCGTCCTCCTCCTCCACCACCATATCAACAGGGTGATCATGCTACCTTCGCTATAAATTTTTAAGGGTGTTTATGTTGCCTGCATTAAAAATTTGAGAGGCCTACATCTAACATTCTTAGAAAATATGTGTATATCCCCCCAGAGGTAAATATTTTTCAACCCATGCACTTAGTGAATGCGCATTACCAGTCTAGGATACCCACTCCTTAATAATGGGAAAAAAATTGTTATCTGAGGCCCTCCACTAAGTCTCCTCAGAGGAGTATTGTAATGCCTCCCAATTTTTGGCATTCCTTGCACTTAGTGCACACTCTTTATGTGACGCTAGTCACTACGCAAAGACAGACCATGAGGCAGAAAAGTCAGACATTCCAGGGTCAATCCCAAGACAGCCGCGATAACCAAGGGAAAAGACAAAGGCGTAAGTCAGGTCACAGTTCAGGGTCAATACCAAGAGATAGGGGATCAAAGCGAAATGACAAGACAAAGGGATAGTCAGAACACGGTCCAAAAGTCAGGCAACAGCAGATCAGAACTCAGAAGAACAGAATTGGGCTAACACTCACCAGGAAGGACAAACTATATCTGGCAGGGATCGAGGCAGACAGCTCAGTTAAGTAGTTTGGGCAATATCCAGAAAACCAAACACTTGGAGAAAGTCCCGCACTTCCCAGTCACAGATTGGACAACTGTGCTGTCATTCAAAGCACTGACAGGTCAGCAAGCCCATCACAGGATTGGACAGCCAAGCTGTCAATCAAAACACTGACACTTTAGCAGGAAACAGTTTCCATCCAACAGCATATCAATCACTCACTTAGTGGAGGAATCGTGACACTTTACCAGGGTAGGCGGCCCACTCCTTAGTAATTGGAAAAAATGGTTTTCTAAGGATACACATTCTAGTTGAGGGAACATTTTTGGAAACCAAAAGAGCCACTGGGTTCTATTAGTATATGATCCAATGCCTTGTTGTGGGCTGTCAGCCACATAGGGAGTTCTCAAGTGTGAAAAACAAGATAATCTTGTAGTTATGATATATTTTAATGGCTAACCAAAATTAAATAATAAAATGAATGGTGTTGCAAAGCAAGCTTTTGGGCTTTCCTAGGTCCCTTCCTCGCACTGCATGCAGGATTTCACAGCCATGACAGGAGCCTTTGTACAGTAAGTACAGAAAATCCTGGTCTCCTCCATATCAGGCTAAGTAGATGTGAAACGCTCTACTACATTCCTCAACAGGGTTGTTGAAATAACAGTCCTTGATGCTGCTACGTTAAACTAATAGCCTTTTTCAGGGCTAATTCAAATAGATTCTATTCAATAATAATAATGCTCTTATCTGCAATTCATGTAGGGTGAGCTGTCGCAGTATGGATAGCGTATAATAGGCATATAGTCAAGGATTATTGCCTTATAAATTGTAATCTCTGTTGCTGCTTTTTTCCATACACTCATTGAACGATTTGTGTTTTTTATGGTGATCTGTACTCAGAAATTCATCCAAGCTGGCAGTGGTGCTTGCGATCCTCCAGAGTTTGTTGCTGCCACGTACAAGGGAAAAAATCTTTTCAGGGCCAGTTCAAATCCCTTCTATATTCTGCAATACCGATCTTATCTGCAATTCCTATACGATGAGATGTGGCAGTAGGGACAGCATACGACAGGCTTATAGTAAGTGATTATTGCTTTATAAATTCTAATCTTTGCTGCTGCTTTTGTACACGCACTCATTGACAAATTTGTGTTTTTTTAGTTATCTGTACTCAGAAATGCATCAAAGAAGGCAAAATTAACTGATTTAATTTGTCCATTTGCAGTTTCCCTGTAGCATCTGTATGTAAGAGGTAGTGGTGGGAGACACTACGCTACTGGAGCTGGAATTAACACTTCTAAACTCTCCAGTGCTTTGTTTCCATTTTTGGGGGCTTCTTGAAGTATGTTTGGGGGTTATTGTTCTACTATAAGACCCATGACCTAGGATGCAAATCTAGCTTTGTGACACTGGGCACTATATTACGACCCAAAATCCTTTGGGAATCTAAAAATTTGATGATGCAAAGCATC
Source organism: Oophaga sylvatica (assembly GCA_033576555.1). NCBI lineage: Eukaryota > Metazoa > Chordata > Amphibia > Anura > Dendrobatidae > Oophaga > Oophaga sylvatica. The sequence goes on along the minus strand of JARQOD010000005.1, from coordinate 389,150,172 downwards.
CAGTGCCAGAGGCAGCAAAATAACACCAAAATATCTTTGAACCTCCATCATATTGAACTGTAACTACTGTACTCTTATTTGTAGACCTCATTCCATTTACAGTAAACAATAGAATGATATGCTTTATCAAAAAGCTCTATCTTGGTTTCATCTGTCCACAAGACGCCTGCTGGCCCTCCAAGTTTCAAACTTTACAGTATTAATATGAAAAAGAATATTAATAATTATAGTAATCCTAATTTGTCATGGAAATATATATGTATTCCATATATTCAAAGTATATTCATATATACTTTGAATATACTGGTATTAAAATCTAACTTCAAATCTGAGAAAGATAGAAAGGTTTGGGAATACAAACTTATGATGACCTTTGACACTCTTAGTGCTGGAATGAACGTGTCACATGGATTCATGTCATTCTATATCAATTAAGGAATCTGCGTCTCTGACCTTCTAGGGGCATCAAAACACAACACCAGACCCCAATCAGAGGGTAATAAAACTCTCTCCTTATCTATGATCTGTTCCAATATTTATGTTCATTCCTCTGCCATAATGACAGTTCTGCTTCACGTCACTTGTCTTACCTATTGCACTATTCCTGTGTCCTCTTGTGCATATATATATATATGTGATTCTTCAGTTTTTGTTTTAGTCTTTGCCTGATGAAGAGACCGGAGTAGTCTCGAAAGCTTGCAATTTGTTACCATCTTTTCAGTTAGCCATTAAAAGGTATCAACCACTGAGGACTCTCAAGTCTAAATATTTTTCTATTCATATATATGCATTCACAGTTAGATAGATCTCACTTGCTAAAAATCCTGTGCCCACACATATCTATGCAAAAAGCTGATGCCAGCTATAATCAGTCGTTAAAGACGACCCTGGCCTTCATAAGGAACAAGTACAGAGAGTCTTAGTAGATATCTATTGTTTTCTTTACTAGTCATGCAAAAAAGCTAGGGCAAAGAACAAAAAACAATAAATCTGCAACTTCAGCCCTTTTTATCATAATTATCATACTTACACTAGAACAGCCAATAATCTAGCAGCTTTTAATTGTATGTTAATTGACTAACCAGCCCCTTTTTGTAAACGTATAAAACCTTGAATGAATAATAAATGAGTAGTCTTGACGAACTGCTATACTGACACTTCCGTGTGGACAGTTTTCATTTCGTTCTAAGCGCTCAAAAAGACATTTAATAGAATATTGGGAACAGAAGCAGCAAACACTTCAGGATAGATTTATCCTAATTAAATTTCCATAACAGTTGGCGCCCAACGTGGGGCAGTGGACGAAAAGCACGGGGACCTGTTGACCGGAGAAACAGAGGTGTTGGCCATGGCCTTGGCTCACGGGACGGAGACTGCGCAGCTCCATAAGTAAGGTAAGAAAATCTTGTCATCTTACCTGAAAGTCCCTTGTGCTCAGTCCTGGTCTTACACCTCTTGCCGGTCAGGTGTGGTCACCACCGCATTCCCAGGTAGTGTAAAAAGTCCACACCCTTATCCAAAACCCTGGGATATAAGGTGTTTGCTGCTGTGCTGTGTATGTGTTTTATGTTTTATGTGAACCGGGAGAAAAGTTGGAACGGTGACTGTGTTTTTGCTTGCTGATTTCTGGAAGCTGTATAGCAGGAAAGCCAAATTGCTGGATAAGTTCTCACAGATTCCTTCACACATCGGAGGGAGACAATTCCAGTATTCCAGGTGTGAAGGGTGGGGGCTTTGTTTGGATAAATTCTCACAGATTCTTTCACACATCGGAGATAGACACTCCAAGTATTTCCAGGTGTGAAGGGTGGGAATTTTGTACAGGCTATTACAGATTACTGTGACCGGCGCACCGGCCAGGGCGTACGGTTTTCAGAAGTGGTAGACCTGGAGCATTGCCGTGCTCAGTGCAATAGGTGAGTTATCAGTTACCAGAGCAGCTTGTATGTGTCACAGATCATCAAAAGAGGGATTCGTATACTCCCGGGTGTTTGTTTCATTCGTTCGTCTTACTGTCTGCATCAGTATCGCTGCTTTTAAATTCACCTCAGAGCAGCGCTGCGCTCTGTCACTATCTCATTCACTGCTGGCTGCAGCAGCGAGAAACCCCTTTGAACCCCACTCCTCTGCTAATCACTTTGTCACATCTGTTTCCTGGTTTTGATCTTTTTAAGCTAGTTTTTTGGCTACAGGCTGTAGCGTGAAAATTCTCAGGCATTCAGACTGAACTGTATCATTTTTGCTATTCTATATGGATATTTTTTTTTTTTGATACGTGATTCAGTGCCTGTAGAGACAGCAAGCAGAGATATAAGGAGGGGAATGCTGCAGCAGCGAGATGAATCAGAGGCGGTAGGATAAAGTCTACGCTACCAGACAAAAGTTTTAAAGTATTTTTCTTTTTGTTTTTATCATTTTACAATCAGTTTTTCCACCTCTTTTCTGTTTTTAATTAGCTGTTTTAGTAACAAGGGTTGTTTTTCAGAGTTTTATGATTAATACTTTTTTTTTTCCCTCCCCTTTTTGGTCAATCTTTTTTTTCCTAGAGTTTTTTTTACTAAATCTAACTTTTGTTTTTAAAGTTTTTCTTTTAAGTACATTTTTAAATAATTTTGGAGAGGTTTTTTTTCTAATCAATTTATTTTAGAGTTTTATTCTCCAACCATTTTTTCTACTAGCTTGCTTTAGACCAAGGTCAGAAGCAGATAAGGAAACTGCAGTCTGAGGGAGAATACACAAAACAGCTGCGCAGCGGCTTCACTCACCACTCCCATCAGGCATTCAGCGAAGACACACAGAACCAGAATGCAGCAGTTTTCAGATTTTTAATCACCTTTGTTGAATAGGTTTTTGGAATAGACACAGTACGTGAGAATCAAAGGGCTAGGCATGTGAATAGAAGGTCAGAGTACGTGAGAAGCAAATGGACAGGCAGACTTTACGCTGCACAATGAAATGTTTTTTCTTTTTTGTTGTTTGAAAGGCAGAGGAAAGTTTGTTTATAGATTACCGTCTGCTATAAAAGAGCAGTGGTGCATCGTGTAGAAGGTACAGCAAGTTAATTTGAACGGACCAGGAAGTGATTTTTTGTGTGAATAAGATTGTTAAATCGTCTGTGAGAAAATGATCACTGACATGTCACAAGAGCAGAATTCAGAGTCACACACATCACATGTCCATCATGTGGAGACACGGGACAGGTGTAGGCTGCTCTCATTGAATAAGAAGCCTTGTACAGGGAAAAACGCTCCCCGCCTCTCTCCACAGGGAGAAGGCATTTTTGTTTCAATAGTCCACTCTCAAGAGCCACAGGGGGGACACCCTCTCCTTTTTCTTCTCTCGGTCCCTTTCTCCTTCTTCTTCAGACTTTTCTCCTCTTTCCTCGCTGCCATCCCTCTCTATCTTTCTTTCCCTATCATTCCTTCTTTCCCCTCCCTCACATCTCTGACACATCCATTTTCTTCCTCTTCATCTATCTCTTCCTCGCCAACTCTCAAATCTTCTTCTTCATCTTCTTCTACTTCTCCCCCTCCATCTTTCTCCTCTCTCCTCCATCTTTCTCTCCTTTCCCCCTTTCACTCTTCTCTCCCTCCCCTCCTTCCTTTTCCTCCCTTTCTCCTCCCACACCACACCCACCTGCTCATGCTCGCTCTCCTCCTTCCTCCTCCTCTCAGGCACATCCCACCTCTTCTCACTCACACCTCCCTTCTCTTCCTTTTTTCTACTTCGTTATCAACTGGGTCAACGCCCAATCAAAGCAATGTGGTGTCCCTGTATTCAGTGCCTCCAGCACAGGGCACCCTGTCTATCCCAAGCACAGTACAAACATTGCAGTCATTATATCAGGAGAAGAAAGTGCAAATCTCCCTACACAAAACGCTGCATGTAGCCCCCAGACACAACAGCTAGCAGAGCCCACAGCCATGACTTCACAAGGGGGAAGTGTAGCTACAGACACAAATGAGGAACCTCAGTGCCGAGCAGGGCTGCCAGCATGGAACCATGACACTGATCCACCACAGTCTCAGCAAGGAAGAGGGAAATCCCCATGCAGCAAGACAACTTTTAAGCCCAAATCTCACCCAGTGTATGCACCAAGTACACCATGTCACTTCTTATCTGATGAAGATGAAGATGCAACGTCACACATGCTGCCCAATACTAGGGAAGAAAACCCACAAACACCAAGAGAGCAGGGACAGGTAGAGGCACCATCCTATGAGCCCTTCATCCCAAGCCAGGTGATCAGTATGCTGCCAGACCCAGGGATACACCACATGCCATTTTGCCAAAAAATGCAACAGATCCAGCGAACGTATGCAGCAGCCTGGATTGATCTCTGGACCGTAATGGAAATAAAAGCAGGTGATGCATTCTGGCCAATTATGAGAGAACACTTTAAGCTTCCAGCAGAGTTAGATGCGTATGCCTGGGAGACAGGACCAAAGCTAATTGAGCAGCTCAGAGAATGGGCCAAAAGCAGACTGACAGGACAAACTCTCAGCCTACATGACATGAGTCAAGACAAGACAGAGTCTGTGAAGAAGTTCCATGACAGAGTGATGCAAGTGTTTCAAGATTTGGGCCTCATTACCCATGATCAGACACACAGATGGATGTTGGCACAGGCTTTTGTGCATGGACTGAGAGAACCAATCAGGAAACCACTGGTAGTAGCCAGGCCTGAGTACACGTCAATAGCAATGTATACCCTGCTTGCAGTAGCAAAAAGGATTGAGACCAGCCGGGACAGAAGGGATGTCCAGTGTTACAACTGTGGCGAGTTTGGTCATTTCCGGAACCGATGCAGAACACCGACTTCGCCCAGAAGAAGAAGAAACACAGAAAGCAGTGAAGAACCCCGTCCATAGGACAGGAGCACACCAAGTCCACAGGGAACCCCACCAGTGGGACCAATATCCTGAGAGTGGATGGCGTAGTCAGATCTTTTCTTGTGGAACTCCGCAACCTCACCTATCTATCAGAATCTTCTGCGTTCTGCATGGGAATTGATGGTCAAGTCAGACATTTCCAGATTATGAAGCCCCTGAGCGTGTGGACTCAGCCAGAACACTCCATCATGTCCCAGTTTGTTGTGTCAATGACCTGCACCCTCAACCTATTGGGAGTGGACCTACTGCAGAAGCGGAAAGCGACCAGAGTGTTCCAGGAAGATGGGACCATGACACTTTCTTCACCCCTGACCCAAGAAGAAACCTCAAACAACCACACTGCAGACCTATCACAGGAGGTGCTGGACATAGTACCAGAAAAGCCACTCCATCACCCAGAGTCAAGATGTCTCTGACCAACTGAAGGTCTAAGTGAACTCGCCTAAGAAGACGGCCTGAGAACTTTGACATTGGCCAGGATATTCAACTCAAGAAGGACCCTACTCGCTTCATGGAATGGCAACACCTCATCCGGCTCCAACGCCAGAGGTTCATCTTTTGCAAACACCAGGAGGTGCCCCCTGCAATCAACCAGTTCACCCAGGCCCTAGACCGGCAAAAGGCCACTCAGCTATTCAAACTTGTGCACAAATACTGACCTGAGACCGAGCTGGAGAAAAAGAAACTACTGATGGCCCGTGCTGAGAAAAAAGCAGCCGGTGAAGGAGACGTCCCAACAAGAAGACCCCCTGTGACCAGAGCAGGTGCTAACACAGAGACTGCCTTGGTGGAGAACAAGAAAGCCAGCTGGTCGTCATCTCTCATGATGTGGATCCTAGTAGGCGGCTTGTTTTCCCGCCAGCTCTGTGCCGGGAGATGGGAGTCCCCTGCCGTATAGTGAAAGACAAGGCCAAACTGGGCTGCCTCGCCCATCAGAATCAATCCCAGCTTTCCATAGTGAAGAAAAAGACTGTAAACCCCACTGAGTTCAGAATGGTGCAAGGCCTGGAGGCCGTGAAAGAGGCTACGGTATTTGAAACCCCAACAGTGCTGAACCGTCACACTCTGCTCTCAAAAGTCCCAGTCACCGCAATGGTATTCACAGTGATCAACCTGGCCAGTGCCTTCTTCAGTGTTTCCCCTCCACCTGGAGGCCTGCCTTCACGCACCAGTGCAGTGCATATGGACAGTGTTGCCTCAAGGTGCTCAGAACAAGCCCTTCAAGTTTCACCAAGACAATGTCCTCCATCCTCGTCAACTGGATTGCAGAATATGCAAGAGTCACTCTTCTACAACACGTGGATGACCTTCTCTTTTGTGTGGTTGACATCGATACCTGCACAGTCCATTCCTTGTCTCTCCTACTCTACCTGGAAGAACAGCAACGCAAGGTCCGGAAGAACAAAGTCCAGTGATGTCAGAAGCAAGTTACATCCCTGGGACACTGTATTGCCCACCAGACGAAACACCTGTCAAATGACTGGAAGACCACTGTGGAGAAGATGGCTCCCCCAACAACTCCGAAAATGCTGCAGGCCTTCCCTGGTCTAGTGTCGTATTGCAGAACCTGGATCCCTGATGCCTCAGTCCTAATGCAGCCTCTGTGTGCTTGCATCAACGCAACCCCGCTCCTTCTATCGGACGCAGCCTTCAACTCATTCAGGAGATTGGAAGAACTCCACAGTCTCAGCGCCAATATCAGGCCTACCTGACTATGAGAAGTCTTTCCGTCTACCTGATGGAAGAAAGAAGGTCATGCTACTGGAGTCCTGACACAGATTCACGGGGAAAACAGAGACTTTTAGGCTGCCTCTCAGCCCACTTGGATCCAGTTGCAAGAGGAGCACCCTCCTGCCTGATGGCAGTATCTGCAGCACACACCTTCCTGGACAAGGTTGCTGACATCACTCTTGGACAGCCACTGGAAACTCTCACTCCACACGACATCTTGGCAATCTTCAATCAAGCTCAACCAACAATAATCTCCCGACCGCCAGACATCTTTGTGGCGCCTCTATCGCCTTTGTCTCATAATGTCACTGTCTCCAGACCTACAGTCCTCATCCCGGCTACTCTACTCCCACTCCCAAGGGGGGATACAATATGGACTTTCCAGAACAAAATTTACAGAATTTATCCTCTACTTGGATGGCTCCAGATTTGCAGATGATGAAGAAGTTTCCACACAGGAAGTGCAGTGACCAGCAATCAAGAAATCCTGTGGTCCAGAAGTCTGTCACATAGCCTGTCAGCCCAGGAAGCAGAACTGATAGCGCTGACGAAGGCCTGCCAGATGGCAGAAGGCAAGACTGCAAACATCTACACCGACTACAGGTACTCGCATGGCATAGCACACGACTTTGGGCCCATCTGGGCTACAAGGGACTTCATCACAGCAAACGGGACAACCGTGAAGCATCATGGAGCCTTCAGGGACCTGCTGGGTGTACTCCAACTTCCAAAATGGTGGCAATTTAAAAAATCAAAGTGCATGGAAAACTGAGAACAGAAGAGGCGTGAGGCAATAACATGGCGGTCATGGCAGCCAAAGAAGCGGCCAAAAGGAAGACAACATGGAGAAGTGGGAGAGGTCGTAGAGCCGGACGGCTACTACATGGCGACTGAAGACAAGAAACCTGACAAAAAGACGTCCTGGGATCTGCTCAAGAAGTTGCAAGACCAAGCTCCAAAAGGAGAAGAAGAGCTGAATGCGAAAAAAGCAACACGTGAAGAAGGAAGGCTATAAAAAATGGACTTCAAACTCTGCCTACAACAAAGTATGCACCCTATGGTGGTCCAATGGGCACATGGACCCACACCCACATATCAAAGACACAGATGAATGATCTGATTGGTGCTTACTGGTTCGCTTCAGGGATCTCCACCCTAACAGCCAAATTCACCAGCAGCTGTCTGACCTGCGGCAAATGCAAGCCTGGACGTATGGAAGAAAGTCCCCCTCACCTCATCTGGAAAGACCACTCTACCAGCTTCAAAGGATCAAGATAGACCACATCCAGATATCGCCAAGTGAAGGATTCAAATACGCCATTGTGGTCAAAGAAGTATTTTCAAGATGAACAGAAGCTTTCCAAGTCAGCAAAGACTATTGCAAAGCAGCTACTTTTGGAAAATAGTGTGCAGATACAGGGTTCCAGAAATGATAGAAAGTGATCAGGGACCCGCATTCACAGCAAATCTGACACACGATACCCGATTAGCAGTAGGGTCAGACCTAGGCCTACACACTCCTTACCACCCCCAGAGCAGCGGGAAGGTAGAAAGACTGAACGGAACACTTAATAGGATGCTGAAAATTGCCCAAGAGACACGCAAACCATGGCATGACACACTCGCAATTGCACTGTTTAGCGTAAGGCACACTCCCAGAGACCCAGAAAAGCTGTCACCATACGAAATTTTGTTTGGGTCTAGTCCCAAGTTAGGTGCATTCTTCCCTCAGCAGCAGAATATACAAAATGATATCTTGTTTGCTTATGTAATTGAATTGGTCAAAAACTAATGTCCATTCTCAAGTTTTTCTCTTCACTGCCAAATTTGATGGTCCTGTCCAAGAGCCCCAGATGACACCAACCTCTGTGTAACTAGAGGGAAAGCCTGCTTTGATGCACGTATCGCATTGCAAGGAAGCTCCCGTACCAGGAGAGACACCTAAGCCATGAAGGATGTCGTGGATGCTCTGACTGACCAGACAGATGACCTACCTGATGAAGAATACACACGTTTTTTCTGAACATGCAGTTAAATAAAGAGACTATGATAGCAAACACATGAACCCCTGCTAGGGACAGTCCTCCTGACCGCCCATTTGTGAAAAGTCTGTATTCGGTGGGGGAGACATGCGCAAGGCATATCTCAACCCGCCGGCAGCACAAAAGAGTTGCAGCGCTTTGGGACAGGAGCAGGTTTTTAGGGCAAGTGGTATCTAAGGGGGGACTGTCATGGAAATATATATGTATTCCATATATTCAAAGTATATTCATATATATGCATTCACAGTTAGATAGATCTCACTTGCTAAAAATCCTGTGCCCACACATATCTATGCAAAAAGCTGATGCCAGCTATAATCAGTCGTTAAAGACGACCCTGGCCTTCATAAGGAACAAGTACAGAGAGTCTTAGTAGATATCTATTGTTTTCTTTACTAGTCATGCAAAAAAGCTAGGGCAAAGAACAAAAAACAATAAATCTGCAACTTCAGCCCTTTTTATCATAATTATCATACTTACACTAGAACAGCCAATAATCTAGCAGCTTTTAATTGTATGTTAATTGACTAACCAGCCCCTTTTTGTAAACGTATAAAACCTTGAATGAATAATAAATGAGTAGTCTTGACGAACTGCTATACTGACACTTCCGTGTGGACAGTTTTCATTTCGTTCTGAGCGCTCAAAAAGACATTTAATAGAATATTGGGAACAGAAGCAGCTAACACTTCAGGATAGATTCATCCTAATTAAATTTCCATAACAATTGACCTATAACGGGAAAGGATTATTCTGATCTCATGTCAGATATTAAGAAAAAAGGTGCATATGTGCCTTTCTATCTACTGTATGTAGACTTCTGGTTTCTACTGTACCTATATGTCGTTAAGGGGTTTAACACTTAAAACCATTTTTTTTTACAATGTTCATTATTCCTAGATACCCGGATTACAGTAATGTATCATTTACTGGCTTAGTTCTTCTACTTAGTTATTCTACTGGTGTAGTTCTTCTAAAATCATCATTTTCGATGCTGCAGATATAGCAGTGTTCTGAATGCTCAAACCCGTATAATCCATCCACAGTACTCTATGCACACTATACATTGACAGAAGATTGCTAATCAGGGGTGGGAGTGGGGTTACACAGAGCAGTATGATGGCATGAGATAATCTGCTTCTGATACAATAATTTTATTGAATAAACACACAGCCTAGTGAGTGACACATTGCTAAAATTAGGGTCACTGCCCCTACATCATGTTGGTCTCAGATTAATTGGCAAATAACAGCTGATGGATTTTTTTAAGCAGTATTGCTTTGTAGCGCTGGAGTCCTGGGTTCAAATCCTATCAAGGAGACCATCTGAAAAAAGTTTGCAGGTTCTCCCCATGTTTGCGTGCTTTTCCTCCCACACTCCAAAGACATTCTAGTGGGGCGTTTAGGTTGTGAAGCCCAATGAAGACAGTGATATCTGTTAAATGCTACGGAACTATAGGATCGTAAACAAAATAAATATTATAGAGCATTAGCTCACCCTCCAGTGGGATATGATAAAGGGTAATGTATGGTAGACTTATCTATTTCAATATCTGTGTCTTATTTAACCCTTTTTAAAGGGAATCTGTCACCCTAAATTGGCGGGATATTTAAATGATGGCAGTCAGGTCAGATGGGCGGTGTTTTGGGTACTTGCCTTAACATGTTGTTCGCCGCTGTCTCCATTATTTCTGGGAATTGTAGTCGTTGCCCTCCATATAACGCACCTGCGCATTGCAATCTTGAATTGCTCACGCGCAGTATGCTTTGCCCGCAGATTGCAATGCGCAGGCGCGTTATATGGAGGGCAACGACTACAATTCCCAGAAATAATGGAGACAGCGGCGAACAACATGTTAAGGCAAGTACCCAAAACACCGCCCATCTGACCTGACTGCCATCATTTAAATATCACGCCAATTTAGGGTGACAGATTCCCTGTAATCTGATTGTTGCAGTATATCCTCCCTGTTCAGGTTTCCGTCCTCTGTAAAGAGGATAACCATCATCTCCCGTTTGTGTTTCTATAATCAAGTTGCGAGGATACTTTTTACTACATTTTCCTTCCTTCATACATGGCAATCTTGGGTTAAGTGGCCGATATGGGCCATAGATCATATTTTTAGAAATAGTTTCAAAAAGTACCGGGTCCTCTTCTGGATTTGGAAGCTCAGCAGAATAAACACTGCCAATTTGATCAGGGTGTATCTTATCCTTTAGCCATATTAGTATATGAGCATGTGGAAGACATCTTGTTTGCCACTCAATTGAATACATCCAACACTGATTTTCACCAAAAATGTAACACTTTGTAATTACGTCCATGAGCTTGATCAGTTTTTGTTTAAAAACCCTTGCTGTTAAATCATGTTGATCAGAGGGGCCCTGACGATTCAGAAGCTCTTCCCTTATCTCTGGCCAAGTTGGATTACATGTAACTGTAATAAACAAATCAGGACGACCATATACAGTGCCTTGCGAAAGTATTCGGCTCCCTGGAACATTTCAACCTTTTCCCACATATCATGCTTCAAACAAATATACAAAATGTAAATTTTTGGTGAAGAATCAACAACAAGTGGGAAACAACTGTGAAGTTGAATGAAATTTACTGGTTATTTTAAATTTTTGTGGACATACAAAAACTGAAAAGTGGGGTGTGCAATAGTATTCGGCCCCTTTACTTTCAGTGCAGCAAACTCACTCCAGAAGTTCATTGTGGATCCCTGAATGATACAATGTTGTCCTAAATGATTAATAATGATAAATATAATCCACCTGTGGGTAATCAAGTCTCCATATAAATGCACCTGCTCTGTGATAGTCTCAGGATTCTGTTTGAAGCACAGAGAGCATCATGAAGACCAAGGAACACAACAGGCAGGTCTGTGATACTGTTGTGGAGAAGTTTAAAGCCGGATTTGGATACAAAATAATTTCCAAAACTTTAAACATCCCAAGGAGCACTGTGCAAGGGATCATATTGAAATGGAAGGAGTATCATACCACTGCAAATCTACCAAGACCCCGCCATCCGTCTAAACTTTCATCTCAAACAATGAGAAGACTGATCAGAGATGCAGGCCAAGAGGCCCATGATCACTCAGGATGAACAGCAGAGATCTACAGCTGAGGTGGGACAGTCTGCCCATAGGACAACAATCAGTCGTACACTGCACAAATCTGGCCTTTATGGAGGAGTGGAAAGAAGAAAGCCATTTCTCAAAGATATCCATAAAAAGTGTTGTTTAGAGTTTGCAACAAGCCACCTGGGAGACACACCAAACATGTGGAAGAAGGTGCTCTGGTCAGATGAAACCAAAATCAAACTTTTTGGCAACAATGCCAAACGATATGTTTGGCATAAAGGCAACACAGTTCATCACCCTGAACACACCATACCCACTGTCAAACATAGTGGTGGCAGCATCATGGTTTGGGCCTGCTTTTCTTCAGCAGGGACAGGGAAGATGGTTAAAATTGATGTGAACATGGATGGAGCCAAATACAGGACCATTCTTGAAGAAAACCTGTTGGGAGTCTGCAAAAGATCTCAGGCTGGGACAGAGATTTGTATTCCAACAAGACAATGATCCCAAACATAAAGCAAAATCTACAATGGAATGGTTCACAAATAAGAGAATCCAGGTGTTGGAATGGCCAAGTCAAAGTCCAGACCTGAATCCAATCTAGAATCTGTGGAAAGAGCTGAAAACTGCTGTTCACAAACAATCTCCATCCAACCTCACTGAGCTTGAGCTGTTTGCCAAGGAAGAATGGGCAAGAATTTCAGTCTCTCGCTGTACAAAACTGATAGAGACATACCCCAAGCGACTTGTAGCTGTAATCGCAGCAAAAGGTGGCGCAACAAAGTATTAAGTTAAAGGGGTCGAATAATATTGCACGCCCCACTTTTAAGTTTATGTATTTCCACAAAAATTTAAAATAACCAATGAATTTCGTTCAACTTCACAATTGTGTCCCACTTGTTGTTGATTCTTCACCAAAAAATAACATTTGGTTTCTTTATGTTTGAAGCATGATATGTGGGAGAAGGTTGAAAAGTTCCAGGGAACCGAATACTTTCACAAGGCACTGTATCCGAACATATGACATTGCGTCCTGAGCATACTCATGCATATGTCTGGGACTTCCAGTAAACGTAGCCGGTAAAATAAACATACATCCAATGTCAGCCACATTGCCATCAATGGCAACAGCATCCCTTAAATGAATGTATTCATCCACTCTAAGTTTTTGTTGGTTCAATTGTATGTACAAAAGACGCTCACTTTTCACATTGGCATACATATCAACTATAAATTGATGAAAAAGTGGCCTACATTGTAAAATGTGATTAGAAGACCCATGTCTGATCATTATTTGGTAGGCATAAAAGTCCATAGATGGTATTTTTTTATTGGTTGGCCTAGCAGTCTTGGGATCAGTCTGTTAGATTAAAGTGATAGCCATCTTGGCCATTCCAAAATATTATCGGATATTGCAAAGGATCATATGATCTATGCGTTTCTGCAATACGTTGAAGATTGTCGCTTCGTCGCTGAATAATTATATTTCAGCTTTGAAAGTCCTGTCCAACCATTACAATAGCTACTTCGTTAACAGTGGGAGAATTAAATCGCCTTTCATGCTCGCCAAACGGTTTCTTGTCTGCTCTTATTACAACTTGATATTCATCACTTGGCATTCTTTCTAAGGCTATTTTTGAAAAGGTTTACTGATTGTGCTGATGGAAAAATCTTTGCAAATTCAACACAATCTCTTTTTTTTGTCTCAAGTATAGCTTCACAACGTCTATCAGCTTGCATTTGTTTGTCGCCCAAAAAATACGTTTGTAAAAACTTTGGATCTTCATTTGCTACATGAAGCATTGAACCGATTTTGTGATATATTTGGCCCTGGACTTTAAAAGTTTACATAAATCCTGCTTCCTGGAGTACAGTTGTCATACCTAAGGATGTCATCTGGAAAGATAAAATTGTATCTCCTAATATTTTGCAGAAAATGCTTGGACTCAGGAGTTGTTACTGACATGTATGAAATAAGTGGTTCAGGAGGTAGATCTAAAGGTGGCAAACTGACTTTGCCATTGGAGCAGCACATACCAGGTGATTCCCATTTAAACTTCTTTGCTTGACAATGTTTGTATATTATGTCCATTTTGACAATTATGACTTTCTGATGCGACCTATAGTCTTGAATTGGGTTGTAGTGAAATGCTTCCAAACTCAAATCAGCCTGCCTACATCTTTGCACATGTTGTATATGTCGTATACGGTCATTTTCACAACGTTCATCCTTTAGTTTAGATATTTCCATATTCCTTGTTTCAGCCTGCCTTATCCGATTCTTGTGAAGGCGACATTCCCGTTTCTCTGATGTCTCAGCTGCCTTACATTTAGCCTGTCTCATCCGTTTCTTTTCAAGCCGCAAGTCACATTGCTCACTGGTTTCAGCTCTGACACAATTTTGCTTTCTTAGCTTTTGGATGAACTTGCCCAATAGATGGTCGTTTTTTGGGCGGCATTTTAAAAAAACAGTCCTTAGTATTATGACCCTTTAGTATTCACCTGACACTGATAAAAGATGTAATAGGATGAAAAGTAAATACAGAGCAGCCCTCACACAGTGTTACTATGACCTGAAGGAGCTCACATCTCAGTAATGAAAACCGCCTCACAGGCAGACTTGTCTAGTTGCCCATAGCAACCAATCAGAGCTCAGCTTTCACTTTACCTCAGCAGCTTCAGTGATGAAAGCTCCCTGTATAGTAAGCAAAAATGACAATCTTACTATGAGGCATTTTTCGCCTGACCAGTATTGCTGCTCAGTAAGGCTGCTTGCACACACTTTACCTCAGCAGCTTCAGTGATGATAGCTCCCACACACGTGTTTGTGCGTGTGCAGTGGTGCAAGTGTCCATGGTGTGTGTGAGTACGCATGTGCTCTGTCCGTGTGCATCCATCTGAGTGTTTGCGTGCGTGCGTTTGTGTGTGTGTGTGTGTGTGTGGTATTTATGGGGTGGTGTTTGTGTTGTGTATGTCTAGAATGGTCTGGTGTTTGTGGGGTGTGTTGTGGCATTTGTGTGGTGTTGTGCTTGTGGGTTGGTGTATATGTGTTGTCTGTGTGATGTTTGTATGGCGTTTGTGAAATATTTGTGTGTTGTGTGTGGTGGTGCGGCCCCTTTAGCAGCGACTCTTTAGCGGCGTCGCTATAATCTGTCCCTGTAAGTCACAACTGTTGTTTTCCCCTAAGCACTTTCACCTTCAAATTTCTCCATTATACATATAGGGCCTAACTTTGGGGGCCCCAATCTCATGACGGGGGGACACTAGCGAGATGTAACGTGTGCAGTATTCTGCTCCTGTGGGTGGAGAGGGGGCGTGCCAAATTTCACCCAAATCGGGCGAGAACTGTGGATTTGTATACAGCGGGCTTCAACAGATTTTGAGTTATATATATATATATATATA
Source organism: Oophaga sylvatica (assembly GCA_033576555.1). Taxonomy (NCBI): domain Eukaryota; kingdom Metazoa; phylum Chordata; class Amphibia; order Anura; family Dendrobatidae; genus Oophaga; species Oophaga sylvatica. The sequence goes on along the minus strand of JARQOD010000005.1, from coordinate 389,135,014 downwards.
TATATATATATATATATATATAGCAGAACGGTGGCTCATTGGTTAGCACTGCAGTCTTGCAGCACTAGGGTCCCGAGATCAAATCCCACAAGGACAACATCTGCAAGGAGTTTGTATGTTCTCCCCGTGTTTGCATGGGTTTCCTCCCACATTCCAAAGACATACTGATAGATTGATTGTGAGCTCCAATGGGGACAGTGATTATCATGTATGTAAAGTGCTGTGGAATTAATAACATTATATAAGTGAGTATAATAATAACAATAATATTCTAAATGCCTCGAAAGTAATGTAATGCAAGTAAAAATGAATGAGATGATAAAGTGAAACACAAACTTGGATAAGTCTATAGAGCAAAGTAACACTGATACATGTAAGGGAAAAGGTATAGTCACTATTCAAGGTTAAAAAAATGTCCCTAGGGAAGTTGAAAAGGAAAATCTAATGGGCACATCATGGAATCGCCATCATCTTTTAACCCTATGCAAGGGGACACTGCTGCTATTGTTTACTCAACTGAACAAGGAGTAGTGGGGCCATAAAGTGCAGTGGTAGAGGAAATAGTTTTATAGATCGAATAACCTTCTTCAGGATGCTGCAGGTTATACTATAGTACGAATTCTTCCAATGGATTTTTACTTTTCAGTTATAAATTAATTTTGCATATTGAAAAGTTATTGATAACACTGAATAATTCTCTTCTGTGATCATTTATCGAAATTGACACATTTAACAAAACCAAGATATGTAAAGATTAGTGATGAGCGAACATATTCGGATAACGTCTTATCCAAGTCTGCTCGCGTGTTATCCGGGTACCGTGTAGTGGTCATATTATGTTCCCGTCCCCTCTGGCTGCATGATTTGCAGCTGTTAGACAGCATGAACTCATGTGGGGATTGCCTGTTTGTTAGACAGACTGAACACAAGTGGGGGTTCCCTAATAGGTGCAAACCATGAAGCCACAGTGACGGTAACATAATATACGAGCACTACAAGATACTAGGATAATACCAGAGCATGCTCGGATAAGACGTTACTCAAGCACGTTTGCTCATCACTAGTAAAGACGTGACTTTTATAAAAACGATTAGGAAACAAGAAGGACAACATGAGATTTTTCTGTTTATTTCCTAAATTTGTCTGTGAACTCTTTATTAAATAGAGTATTTTAAAAAATAAAATGTACATAGTTACATACAACAAGGCATTAATACTATATAAGAAAACAATTTGTATCAGCAGCAAACCCTATGGTGCTTTAAATATGTGGAAAAAAAAGACAAAAAACAATTGTAAGTACGTATGTTTTTCTTTTCATTACCACTATAAATAAGGAACCTGTTGTACACACAATAGAGGAGCACTGCAGTGAAGAAAAACAAGCATAGTGCAAAAATTCTGTAGTTGCGGATTTTCATGCAGATGAAAAACTATAAAACAGAATAAATGACATGTAAAGCTTTAATGATGTGCAATAAAAAAAGAAAAACAACTGTAAAAGAAAAACAAACAACTATTTTGCGTATATAAGATCGTTATCTTTCTTTAACCCCTTAATGACCAGGCCAAATTTTTTAAATCTGACCATTGTCACTTTATGTAGCAATAACTCTAGAATGCTTCAACATATCTCATTGATTTGGATGTTTTTTCGTGACACATTATACTTTATGATAATTGTAAACTTACGTATATGACCTATTAATATGGGCATACAGGTAATAGAAATGTTAAACTAGTCCTAACTGGATGCCTAAGGGTCCCGTCATACTCTTCAATGTCGCAGCGATCCCAACAACGATACGACGTGGATGGGATCGCTGGGACATTGTTAGCTGATCGCTGGTGAGCTGTCACATGGGCAGACTCACCAGCGATCAGGACAAGCGAGCACGCTGGTATCCAATGTACACATCGGGTAACTAAGCACCGCGCGGCGCCTAGTTAACCGATATGTACCCTAGATACCGACTGTCAGCGCTCTACAGCAGAAGCTGGGAGCCGGTAACCAGGGTACATATCGGGTAACTAGGTGCCGCGCGGTGCTTAGTTACCAGATATGTACATTGGATACCAGCTCCCAGCTCGCTGATTGTTGGTCTCCCGCTGTCACACGCAGCGATGCGCGCTGGCCAGCAGGAGACCAACGATGAAAAAATGGTCCAGGACATTCAACGACGATCAGCGATACCCAGCAGGGGGGCTGATCGTCGCTGCGTGTCACACTAAGCGAGATCGCTGGCTAGGTCGCTGTTGCGTCACAAAATCGGTAAAGCTTCAGCGATCTCGCTAGTGATCTCGCTTAGTGTGATGGCGGCTTTATACTAATGGTCATGTTGAGAAATGTTATATTCTTCCTGTATGCTAATTCAGCAAAGTCACTGTGACCTTCGGTGTGTGCAACAATAAGGCGCTTACTCCCAGCAGTCATCGCTAGGAACCATGTGTACATAGCGATGACTATGCAGGGACGAAGTGGGGAGAGCACTTTATCATCGCACACGCCAGAGGTCACTGGCGGAAAGTCACCGATGCCTGCACAGAAGATCCCTGAATGCAGCGCCAACAGAAGTGAGGATGAGGTAGGTATTTCTGAGGGAGGGCAGGGCGTGGGCCTAGGACTCTGGGGCCATAACTGACACACATGGCAGGGGGTTAGTATTACAATGAGGACAGGAGGCAAGGATTTCTTCCAGGCACCACACGCCCTGGATACTGGAAGAAATCATTAGCATAAAGACAGAATATAACATTTCTCCACAACAAGACCATTAATATGAGGCATACAGGTAGCACTAGTATAACATTCCTATTACCTGTATGCCCATATTAATAGGTCATATACGTCCCGGGGGTTGACAGATTCCCTTTAACTCTTTAGTGACAGAGCCAATTTGGTACTTAATGACCAAACCAATTTTTACAATTCTGACCACTGTCATTTTATTAGGTTATAGCTCTGGAATGTTTCAACATATCCCACTGATTCTGAGAATTTTTTTTTCATGACATTGTACTTCATATTAGTGGTAAAATTTATTCGATATAACTTGCGTTTATTTATGAAAAAAATGGAAAATTTGCAAAAATGTTTGAAAATTTTGCCATTTTCAAACTTTTAATTTTTGTACCCTTTAGTCAGAGAGTGGTGTCACACAAAATAGTTAATAAATAACATTTTCCATATATCAACTTTACATCAGCACAATTTTGGAAGCATAATTTTTTTTTGTTAGGACGTTATAAGAGTTAAAACTTGACCGGCAATTTCTCATTTTTCAAACAAAATCATTTTTTAGGGACCAACTCACATTTTAAGTGAGTTTAGGGGGTCAAAGTAACAGAAAATACCCAAAAGTGACACCATTCTAAAAACTGCATCCTTCAAGGTGCGCAAAACCACATTCAAGAAGTTTATTAACCCTTCAGGTGATTCTCAAGAACTAAAGCAATGTGAAAGAAAAAAATGAACATTTTACTTTTTTCACAAAAAAAATTGGAACAAATTATTTTTGTTTTAACAATGGTATCAGGGGAAAATGGACCACAAAATTTGTTGTGCAAATTCTCCTGAGTACGCTGATACCTCATATGTGGGGAAAAGTCACTGTTTGGGTACATGGCAAGGCTCAGAAGGGTGGGAGCAACGTTTCACTTTTTCAATGCAAAATTCCCTGGAATCAATGGTGGCGCCATGTCACGTTTGGAGACCCCCTGATGTACCAAAACAGTGTAACCCCCCAATTCTAACACCAACCCTAACCACAACACACCCATAATCCCAACCCTAACCGTAATCCCAACCATAACCACAACCCTGACCCTAGCACAACCCTAACCCAACCATAACCCTCATGGAAAAATGAAAATATATTTTTTTTATTTTATTATTTTTACCTAACTACGGGGGTGAAAAAGGGGGGTTTGATTTACTATTTTTTTATTTTTATCACTGTGATAGGGTCTATCACAGTGATCAAAATGAAACAGTAGGAAAAATTTCCTATTGTTGCCGGGTGACGGCCGGCAGATCTCGGCGGGCACACTGCGTATGTGCCCGCCATTTTCTTCCCGGAAGAAGATGCTGGCGGCCGTGGAATAGGATTGGGGGATGCAGGAGGATCCAGGGACACCGGAGGTACCAGGGGAATTGGGGGAGCCCATTTCTCTCTTCTCTGATGTGCGATCACATCAGAGGAGAGAGAAATTAAATGGGAAATCAGACTTTTTTTTTGCGGTCGCCGTTATTCCGTTAATAACGGCCATCGCAACACTGGGGTAGGTAAAAACCGACCCGAATCATGTTCTCTTGGGTCTCAGCTAGAGACCCTGGAGAAATTCCGACTCTGGGGGGTGCTGTATATTTATTTCTCAGCGCTGTTAAACAGCGGCGGTGAGACATAAGTACCCCTAACTGCCGCCGTTAAAAGATGTATCGGCGGTCGTTAAGGGGTTAAGTTGATATGATTTGTGTTTAATAATAAAAAAATATCAGAAATATGGAATAAGGAATAAATGCAAAGTGACATGACAGGAATGAAGAAATATATTTTTACCACCTAAATGTTTCTAACGTCTGAACAGGCCACTGTAGCCGGCAGACTTTTAAGGCCTTTATTTGGCCATGAATTGCCGTCGCAAATATCAGGGCCACACAATCAATAACTCCACACTCAGTTAACTATCTAGATGCTGTAGTCACTATTTACAGCAGTATTTAAGGGGTTAAACTGCCATGGTCTGTGCCAACACTGATTATGGCTAATGCAGCAAGATGTCAGCTATAGTGTACAGCCAATAGCTGCTGGATTGTTACCCGTCGGGGGATGCTAGTCTCTTATATCTCAAGTTAGTTTTAAGTCGTATTGGTGGTCACTAAGGGGTTTGATTATCTAATACTCCATAACATAAACGGGCACTGAGTTTATTTATATTTACACGGTTGTGCAATTGAATGATTTCCACTTTTATGGGGTCTTCCCAGAATATACATCCAACCCAAGGCTCTACACATCAAGCAGTTGGTACATGTAAGATGGAGGGGCGGTGAATAGTAACGCGACGTCACAACGCCTTGCCGCTGCAGAAACGCTTAAAAAATGCAACGTGGGCACACAGCCTGATTCTGAACTACAGGGGATTTTGGGCAATTGAAATGTAATGTGGATAAATGGAAGGTCATGCATTTGGGCAGAAGAAATAAAATGTATAATTATGAGTTAAATATAAAAAAACAGTGGGAAAAACTTTAACTGAAAAAACTTAGTGGTATTGGTAGAAGCAAACTCAGCTTTAGTAATCAATACCAGGCAGCTGCTGCCAAAGCAAATACATTCATGGGATGCATTAAAAGAGGCATAAATGTTTATGACAAGAACATAGACCCAGATTCACACAAATCTTACTTCTGTCATGAAATAAATCAGCAGGCATCGCCACGTTACGTACTGTCCCAGCCTCTGCCCATTTTGGAGGAGCTGGTCAAAATGGTTATGAAAAGTTGCTAAATTTTTGCAAAACTTCACATTGCGTAAAAACTTTGTAACTTTTCAAAGTATTTTATGATCGTTTTTTGGCGTAAACACTGTGATGAATTGGGGCCATAGATTATCTAACTAGTAACTTGTAGAGCGGAAAAACAGTCTACAATTTTGTACTCAAGTTTATAAGAAGGTCAAAGCTAAATACGAGCAGGGACAGAGAAGAGCAACCAAGTTTTTTTTTAAAGACTGGGTAGACCGTAGTACCAAATTTAAAAGTATTTCAATTGGGAAAAATAAAAAAATATAACTTTATTACAACATACATTCTCTTTCACATTGAAATTGCAACAACAAGAAGGAAAAGTCATGAAATTATGGACCTCACAGGATGATAATCATGTTAATGATATGCATATTATAGGAAAAAAAAATGGGAAAAGAAAATTCAACATCTTGTTTTATTCAATATCGCATATGAGCGCCACATGCAGACATACACACAGTTACACAACTTGGTTAATATCAATGGTACTTATGCGTCCCTTGTCTAGCACATGTTTATTGTATCTGTCTATATTTTTCCCCTTTTCATATGTAAAGCGCCATGGAATAAATGGCGCTATATAAATATATAATAATAATAATAATAATAATGAGGTTATTAATTGTTGTCTGAGGACTGTTTTATTAGGATGAATGCACTTGGGCACTAAAATCATCAAGATCTATTGCCGGCAGCTCCTTTTGCAATGGCCGGCTAAAAATAATATAAATGTGCTCAGTGGGAGACAAATCCAGAGACACAAAATTCCATGTGGTGTGGGCTGCTCCCAGTAGCACGAGCAACATGCGGCTTGGAATTGTTGTGTTGAAAAGAAGCTTTGGGGATATGTTGAGAAATAACTTAATTGATAACTTGCATAGGAGTGTAAGTACATGTATTTTTGTATGTGCAGGTGATATTTGATACTAGTTAAAATCAAGATGTTTTTAAATTTTGCTTCCATTTTTCATCATTTGCATATTATTAACATGTTTATTGATCCTATAGCATCTTGGTGTTTTTGCCTTCCTCTGGTCCAACACGTTAGGATTATATTTGGACTTGATCTGAGTCTTTTTTCAATCTTAACAAAAATAAACTCTAAAAGTTGGGAGAGCTGCACCCTGGGCAGTCTCCATTCAGAGTTTTCATTTTACATAGACATCATAAAGCTATTTCATGGAAGCGCCACTTGAATGCTAAAACTTGGTAGGGTGAGCTGCGTAGTAATTTATACAGCTTTCATTGAACTCAATACCAGTTGTTTAAATCCATACATAGCAACCTTCCTTCACAGGCAGTAAGAATTTAATTAGTTCATTCTATGGTTGGAGATCAGTGGACAATAGGAAAAAAAGACCCTTAATCTTTGGACAACCACGTTATAACGTGGAATTATTCCTAACTAATACTTGTCATACGCCGTTTCTTTTACATCTGAACTCCTGTTTCAGTAAAGTAGATATTTTGGTTCGTTCTTGGGTGTCAATAGGAGCATCGACATCTCTGTGCATCACTTTCCAGTCTAATCTCCACTAGTATGCACACAATCATAAGACTTAATGACAGGGAGCAGGGATACCCTGTAATATATTTATGACTGCAGCAGATAGAAGATTGGTATATTTGCAGATGTGAAATTTTAAATTCTAGAATCTATTCTATTATTACTAAACACTGTTTTTGGTGATTACTTTGTATCTCCGTTCATATTGCACCCACACACACAAATGATACATCATTTGAAAGGTAAACTTGCCCCCTTCAGCAAGAAAATAGCCAAACAAACCACACATCCACGATTTGATCACAAAATACAGTTTAAACATTAATTTTCATAAACCTACAGTAAGGAAAAATGACCTGCAGGTGGCACCACACTAACCCAAAGCACACTACCACAAAGCTGCTTACAGACATCACAAACAAATCCAAACATTTGCCTTGAGGGCTTTCCAGCTTGCCGAACTGCTTGCCCAGCCTATTTCAGCCAAATTGGAGGATTGCACACTTCACTGCAGGTGAGTCACATACTGTATGCAAACACATTGGTAAACATGCACTGCTTTTTCGGTGATTACTTCACCCCATACATACAAATGGTGAGTCACATATGCAAACACATTTGTAAACATGCACTGCTTTTTCGCTGATTACTTCACCCCACACACACAAATGATACACCATTTGAAAGGTAAACTTGCCCCCTTCAGCAAGAAAAGAGCCAAACAAACCACATATTCATGATTTTATCACTAAATACAGTTTAAACATTTGTTTTTATAAACCTACAGAAAGACACAATGACCTGCTGGTGGCACCTCAACCAGAAGACATTTTTTGGCCTCTACTTATCAAACCAATTTATTGTATTACCAAGCTACATATATAAATATAAATACCTGTCTGTGTTCATCATCTCATGAAATACATTTACATTTGACCAGCTTAATTTTTCTGAAATTGCCTGCGCCCCCGACGACCAATGTGCAAAAATTTTGCATGGGCCAAGCTAGTCTCCTTAAATTTGAGATTTAAGTTCGTCCTTTTTTTTCTAAACTTACAAATTATACTAAAAAAAACACCTCCATATACAATCAAACCTAAGTGGCATAACTCATTCATTTTAAATCTTTGCTTACATGAGGAAGATTTGCCAATGAGGAATCCAAAGGAAATCCAAAATCTGCTCAGACGGATGTTCTTCTCACAGTGTCAAGTATTTTACATTTCCACCGTATGATTATACATACAGATTTTTTTTCATGAATTGGGTTTTGATAAACCAATTTGCTTAAACTGAACGGCAGTGGGATTCAGATTTGTACTGTGGAGTCTGCATATTAAATTTGCAGTGAATCCACCCCTGTGCAACCACATCTGAAAAGTTTTCTTACAGCCTTCTAATGAAGACTTTACTCAAGAATAATCCTGGTTTATTAGCAAATTATTTCAAAATAAACTTTGATTTCTGCTGTCTCGAACATGATATTGTAAGAAAGAGAATATTTAATACATACCTTCATAATTACTGCAAAGTTGGGAAAATGTTTGAGAAGTTTTCAAGGTTCCAGTCTTATACCTGTGAAACGAAAGATAAAAAGGAAAATAAAACACTGAATAATAACAAACAGCAACATAATGGCACGTGACCAATACTAAATATTTGGTGCTTGGTTATTGTATAAAAATGCCAACATGAATTTTGAAGAGGCAGAAATATTAAGATTGCGGTTTCATATGTCTGCCTTCAACTGCACCTCGAATACTAAGGATTGTAGATTACCATTAAAGGGAATCTGTCACCCCAATTTTGCCATATCAACTAAAGATATGGCTGAATTGTGCGTCCCATAACAAAGCTAACGGTAGGTATCATATATCCTGATAACCCTGTTTTAATATCAAAATACCTTTGTAAAGTTGGTTATTTTCCCTGTCAATCACGGCAGTCAGGTCAGGAGGGCGGCGTTTTCTCTGTCCTCCACCCCCCGCTCCTCGGCATTAGTTGCGTATCGCCGTCTGTGAATCCCACAGACGGAGTTCGGCTTCCTGCAATTGCGCAATTCAAAATCCGGCCCGGCGCATGCGCAGTGTGCTTTGCCCAACAGAGGGCAAAGCATATAATCAGTACAGCGCATGCACTACTCTTTCCTTGCCCCGGAAGTCGTCCAAGGCAAGCAGTCATTTCCGGGGCAAGGAAAGAGTAGCGCATGCGTTGTAACTATTTTATACTTTGCCCACTGTTGGGCAAAGCACACTGCGCATGCGCCGGGCCGGATTTTGAATTGCGCAATTGCGGGAAGCCAAACACCGTCTGTGGGATTCACAGACGGCGATACGCAACTAATGCCGAGGAGCGGGGGTGGAGGACAGAGAAAACGCCGCCCTCCTGACCTGACCACCGTGATTGACAGGGAAAATAACCAACTTTACAAAGGTATTTTGATATGAAAACGGGGGTATCAGGATATATGATACCTACCGTTAGCTTTGTTATGGGACGCACAATTCAGCCATATCTTTAGTTGATATGGCAAAATTGGGGTGACAAATTCCCTTTAAAAAAATTAATAAAATTCTGATCCTTTCTAAGGAGACAAATGGACCGATTCAGCAAAGCTTCTACGCCGGTAAATTGTTGTAAAAAGCTTTTCAAACTTGCATAATTTTGGCGCAACTAACAGCTGCACTAGAATTATGCCATTTATCCAATAATGTGGTGACCACCACTCGTCAAATTCATGACTAGCGGAGGCGTTTGATATGCCACAAATCTTACTCCAGCAAGGGCTGGAGTAGGATTTGTGGCGAAGCACACAGGTGTACGCTTTTTCATAAATCAGTAATGTTTGACTCCAGCACACATCCTCAAAAACAAGGCTGGTCTTGATGTATCAGGCCCAAAGTATTCATGTATTGGCTATTTGGATCTGAAAAAGGGGTTCAACACTTTGAAATGTGTTATCCAAGAGACAATAAAGCTCATCATCGTCTATACATGCTTGGATACTTGGTAGTTAGGTAAGGTGCAGCATCCTGGGAAATCTTTCTGCAGTAATCGGCCATCCTGTATTTCTTTACAACTAATCTGGCGACCTTACTGACAGCGAGCTCCAGTGGCTGATCCTTCACAAACAGCTAAATTGCCATCCATAAATCACACAAGTGAATCTAAGAAAATATTGGGACTAATGCCTTGATCCAATACCTGTGGCCATAATAGAGAGGATGTAAGGCAAGTTCACTGCACCTTGACACGCCGTTTCACCGCCTCCATAGTTTTGTCACTTGTGTGATTTATGTATGGCAATTTAGCCGTTAGGGCTCATTCCCACTTGCGATGAAATCGGACGAATGCAATCCGATTAAAAATCAGATTGCATTTGGACCAATGTTATTCTATCATTGTGTGTTCATCTGCGTTTTTTTCCAGCTCGGATTGGGTCACAATCGGACTGGAAAAAACCTTGCAGCATGCTGCAATTATCATCGGAAATCGGATCGCATCCCGTAAAAGTCAATGGGTGCAAGAAAAAAATAAAAATCACACAGCACTTGGACCATGCGAATGCTGTCCAATTTTTACACACCAATCTCCTTGGAAAATCCGGCAATTCATGTGCCGTGTGCTGTAAAATCACAGCAGGAACCAACAGGATAGAATAGATGAATTACATACAGTAAATACACATAGAATAGTTATACAGATGTCAGGGACATATACAAATAGTACAGTGTGTGCAGCTTACTGTAAATGTATTTACCATATATACTCGAGTATAAGCCGACCCGAGTATAAGCCGACCCCCTAATTTTGCCACAAAAAACTGGGAAAACTTATCGACTCGAGTATAAGCCTAGGGTGGAAAATGAGGCAGCTACTGGTAAATTTCAAAATTAAAAATAGATAGCAATAAAAGTAAAATTAAAGTAGGTTAAATGTTTTTGAATAGTCATATTGAATCAGGAGCCCCATATGCTGCCCCATATATTATGCCCCATATGCTACCCCATATATTATGCCCCATATTCTGCTCCATATGCTGCCCATGTATTGTGCCCCATATGCTGCCCCATGTATTATGCCCCCATATGATGTTCCATAAATTGTGCCCCATATGCTCCACAGATTATGCCCCATATGCTCCAGAGATTATGCCCCATGTGCTCCACAGATTATGCCCCATGTGCTCCATAGATTATGCCCCATAGTATAGGTCCCTTATGCTGCCGCTGCAATAAAAAAAAAAAAAAATGACATACTCACCTCTCGTCGCTGGGGGCCAGGTGCCGGTGTCCTGAGCAGGCGGGGACACCGGCGCGCTATTGGGGACAGGTGCCAGTGTCACCGCTCGCTCAGGGCCAAGGCACCTGAGAAATTTACCTGTACCCGGTCCACCGCTGTACGCCGCTGCCTTCCGGGTCCTCCAGCAGTGAATGCTCAGGCAGAGGGCGCGGCGCGCACTAAACACGTCATCGCGCCCTCTGACCTGAACATTCACAGCTAGAGGACGCGAGGACACAGCGGCGAGCAGCGGTGGAACTGGGACAAGGTGAATATTGCATATACTCACCCTCTCCTGGAGCGTCTCTGCAGACCCTGCTCTTCTCCCACGGTCTCCGACGCTATGCCTAACTTCAGCGGTCATGTGGTACCGCTCATTAAAGTCATGAATATGTGCATATTCATGACTTTAATGAGCGGTACCACTGATGGCTGAACACAGGCGCCGGAGACCGTGGGAGAAGAGCAGGGGCTGCAGAGACCGCGCCAGGAGGGGGTGAGTATATAGGACAGCTGCGCTTCCCCTCCCCCGCCGACCCCCCGGTGTATGACTCGAGTATAAGCCGAGAGGGGGACTTTCAGCCCTAAAAAATGAGCTAAAAATCTCGGCTTATACTCGAGTATATATGGTAATTATTAAAATTTTCTTAACCAGCAGAGGAAAAGCGGACGGCTGCATGCCGATGTTTATAACCTTGGAAGGGGATATTACCCATGGAACTTCTCAGGCTACTAATATCAGCTCACAACTGTATACTTAGCTTTTACTGTCTATTAAAATGGGGGACCCCCCACAAAAAAGAAAATGACGTGGGTCACCCTATAATTAATAACCAGCAAAGGCCATGCAGACAGCTACGGCTAATATTAATAGCCTAGGAAGGGCCATGGATACTGCCACCCCAGGCTAACAACATCAGCTCTCAGTTGCACCAGAAAAGGCGCATCTCTAAGGTGTGCCTTTTCTGGAACTTAGCCTCGCTCTTCCCAATTGCACAGTAGCAGTGGCAAGTGGGTTGATAGTTTTTTGATGTCACCTTTGTATTGTCAGGTGACATCAAACCCCGAGGTTAGTAATGGAGAGGCATCAATAAAACACCCCCATTACTAACTCCATAGTCAAATTCTATGAAAACACAGACACCCAGAGTAAAGTCCTTTAATTAAAAGAATGACACAGACTCCTTTAATAAACCTTAATTAAACCATACTTATGACCTCACCCATTCCACCGATGCCCTTGTCATCTGCAAAAGAGTTAAAAATAAAAAAAAACAACAATATTCTTCACCTTTCCGCAGAGATGCTGCTAATCCATTTGTCCAACGACGGGTCTAGCTCTGGTACATTTAGCTGGCAGGCTGCATAGTTGCATGATGCAACCATACAGTCTGTCATCCAGCAGAGACACTGAGCATTGTGTGCTCAGTGTCTCCCTGTGAACTCCTGTTCCCTGTCTGAGGGCACCGTGAGAGAGAAAAAGTTCTCCTGCTCGCGGTGCCATCAGACAGGTCCTGGGAGTTCACAGCCAATTAAATCACTTCACCTTTCCGACGTCAGCATTAACACCGTGGCAACTTTCTCACGCTCGCAGTGCCCTCAGACAAATCCCACCAAGGACAACATCTGCACGGTTTGTATGTTCTCGTTGTTTTGCGTGGCTTTACTCTGGTTTTCTCCCAAATTCCAAAGACATACTGACAGGGAATTTAGATTGTGAGCCCCATTGGAGACAGTGATGATAATGTATGTAGATCGCTGTGAAATAAGATAACGCTATAGAAGCAAAGCATAAATAAATAATGGGGTCACTTATGGGGGGGTTCTGCTGTTCTGGCACGTCAGGGGCTCTGGGAAAGTGACACAGCACCCTCAAACAAGTCCAGCAAAATCTGAACTACAATATGGCGCTTCTGACTTTTGCACTGTTTCTCAAAAATAGTTTTTGATCACATATGGTTATCGGGGTACTCAGGAGTAATAGCACAAGTATTTTGGGGTCCATTTTGTCCTGTTAACCTAGTGCAAATAAAATAATGGGGCTAATATAAAAATTTTGTGGGAAGAATTAGATTTTTTTTTTTATTTTCATGGCTCTATGTTACAAATTTCTGTGAAGCACTTGGGGGTTTTAAATGCTCACCACACATTTAAATACATTACTCGAGGGTTATAGTTTCCAAAATGGAGTCACTTGTGAGTGCTTTCAACCGTTTAGGCACATTAGGGACTCCGCTAACTCGATATAACACCCGCAGACCATTCCATCAAAGTCTGCATTCCAAAACGTCACTTCTTCCTTTGAGGCCTTCATTGCACACAATAGTAGTTTTCCCCACATATTTGGTATCAGCGTACCCAGAAGAAATTTCACAATAAAATTTGGAGTCTATTTTTTCCTGTTACCCTTTTGAAAATGCAAAATTTGGAGCTAAAAACCAATTTTGTGGAAAAATTTGTGTTTTTTTTTATTTTCATGGCTCAATGTAATAAACTTTTGTGAAGCACCTGGAGGTTCAAGGTGCTCACCATACATCAAGATATGTTCCCTGAGGGGTCTAGTTTCCAAAATGGTGCTACTTGTCAGCAGTTTCCACTGTTTAGGAACATCAGGTGCTCGCTAAACCTGACATGGGGTCCGCTAATTATTCCAGCAAATTTTACCTTCAATAAGTCAAATGGTGCTTTTTCCCTTCCACGCTCTGCCGTGTGCTGAAACAGTGGTTTGCCCCAACATATGGGTTATCGGCATGCTCAGGAGAAATTGCACAACAAGTTTTGGGGTACATTTTATCCCGTTACCCTTGTGAAAAAAAAATTGGTCTAAAATAAAAATTTTAATGAAAAAAAGTAAAATATTCATTTTTTCCTTCCACATTCCATTAATTCCAGTGAAGAGTTAATAAACTTCTTGAATGTGGTTTTGAACACATTGAGAGGTACAGTTTTTAGAATGGTGTCACTGTTGGGTATTTTCTTCCATATAGACCACTCAAAGTGACCTCAAATATGAATTGGTCCCTTAAAAAAAAAAAATGGTTTCGTAAATTTTGTTAGAAAAATGCCAAATTGCTAGTCAACTTTTAACCCTTATAAGTAGGCATGTGGAAAATGTTATTTATCAATTATAAGTGGCTGATGTGAATATAGCTATAGTCCCCAAACAGAAGTTAACCCCTTTACCACGAGGGTGGTTTGCACGTTAATGACCAGGCCAATTTTTGCAATTCTGACCACTGTCACTTTATGAGGTTATAACTCTGGAACGCTTCAATGGATCTTGGTGATTCTGAGAATGTTTTTTTCATGACATATTGAACTTCATGATATTGGTAACATTTTTTCGGTATGGCTGATTTCACATTGGCGTTTTTTAGCGCAGCGCATCGTGCTGATCCGATCGCATGAGCCCCTATCTTTAACAGGGGGGGCGCATGGTTTAGCATTAGCATGCGATCATCAGCGTTTTCGTGCGCTTGCGTTATTTTGTCGTGAGAGACTTGGCGCGCACAACGCAACATGTTGCTTTTTTTGGTTCGCCCAAACTCGTTAAAAAGGCGCATGCGCTCACATCGCGCACGGAAAGCGCCCAAACAACACATAGTCTATGTGATCGCTGACGTGCGCTGGGTCAGGCGCAGGTCAGCATTCTACAACGCATGCGTTGTTAGAGATAACACATGTCTAGACACTGGTTTAAACCACCCACTAAAGAAACATTGTATGGGGGTAGTGTATATAAAAGTAGGTGTTGGCACTTCAGTTCACTACTCTACAGCCAGATACAGAGGAAGACAGAGCAAGACAGCAGCAAGATAGCAGCAAGACAGCAGCTATTCCAGATTTTTTCTTGGACTACTTGGAAACTTGGATAATGTGAGTATGAGGCTAAGTGCACACGATCAGGAATAATTGCGCTTTTTTCGCGGTTTTTCCGCGGTTTTCCGCGGTAAAAACGCGATAAAAACGCAAGCATTAAGCATCCTATACGTTAATTGATTCCGCATGTTTTGGCCACATGTTGCGTTTTTTTTCCGCGAAAAAAAACGCTTCGCGGAAAAAATAGCAACATGTTCATTAATTTAGCGTAATCGCGGTGATTCCGCCGCCATAGGAATGCATTGAACCGCTTACTTTCCGCATGTGGCTATGCCCACCATGCGCAATGTAAGCGGTTCATGTGCGGATGGTACCCAGGGTCTGGAGCAGAGGAGACTCTCCTCCAGGCCCTGGGTACCATATCCCTGGTAAAACAATAATTAAAATAAAAAATAATGATATTCTCACCTTCCGGCGGCCCCCGCAGCCTTCCAGCGGCACCCGCAGCCTTCCCGCCTTCAGCGACGCTCCCGGCAACTTCCGGTCCCAAGAGTCCTTTGCGAGAATCACCCAGATGGCATAGCGGTCTCGCGAGATGCTACGTCATCGGTGTGATTTGTCGCAAAGCACTCCTGGGACCGGAGTTGCCGGAGCGTCGCTGAAGGCGGGAAGGCTGCGGGGGCCGCCGGAAGGTGAGAATATCATTATTTATTATTTTTTTTATTATTTTTACATTAGATCTTTTTACTATTGATGCGGCATAGGCGGCATCAATAGTAAAAAGTTGGTCACACTTGTCAAACACTATGTTTGACTCGTGTGACCAACCTGTCAATCAGTTTTCCAAGCGATGCTACAGATCGCTAGGAAAACGCTAGCATTCTGCAAGCTAATTACGCTTGCAAAACGCTATTATTCTGGCGGGAATCAGCATACAAAAAAACGTGCGTATTTCCTGCGGGAGAAGTGCGGGATTGCCGCGGAAATTTCCGCGGCAATTCCGCAACGTGTGAACTTAGCCTAAAACCTAATGTCTTTCTCTCAATTTATTATGTACTAATATCTCTTTTTTTATTGCAGCATCTCTTCAGGAGAAGAATATGTGCCGGCCCCTGGTGAACTGGCCCAAGCAGCGGGTGAAGTACATTCCTTCCATACTGATTGGTAAGTGTTTGCTGTTACACGTGGCAATTTTTTTTTTCTTTTTCAGTCCACATCGTCCACGGCAGCGGAGGAAGAACGGGAGCAGCCAGTCCGAGTGCAGGCGGGGAGGCGGCCTGTAAGTATAGACTGACAGATTGTACTCTTTTTTTTTGCCCCTGACTTTTTTTTCTTGCCTGTTTTTCTATTCAATCTTGCTTCTATTCTCAATCTTTCTTCTCTTCTGCCTTGTTTTCTATCTTTTTCATCTCCAAATCTTTACAAGATTAATGTTTTGCTTTCTTTTCTAGGCTCCACAATGGGATGAGGAACTCGCCCTGGACAATGACTCTGTGATCCAGTTAGTCCAGGAGCGAGGCCCGTTGTGGGACAGCCGTCATCCAATGCACTGTGACAACGTGGTGATCCGGCGGCTCTGGAATGAGGTGGCGGCAACGCTGATGGATGGCTGGGACAACGCCTCTCCTCGGGTCCGCAAGGATTTTCGTAAGTATTTAAATGCTGTGTGATGCGGCAGTGACCTTGGCCGGGATCACACAACTGTGTGGGATGCTAGTAACTCATGTGAGTTTCTAGCATCCCACACAGTTGTGTGATCCCGACCTACAGTGCATTATCTAAATTTTATTTTTATTTTCCACAGTGAACAAGATCAAAATCATATAACATGCCCTATAGGCAATACTTTATTAATAAAATACCACAATCGGTAGCACCAAAAAACAAGTGACATACAAAAAACAAAAAAACGTGTATTCCTACCATAAAAACTCAGGGGGTGTCCTAGAGTCCCTAGTAGCGGTCTAGGCTGTCGCCTGCCTACCTGCGGAGGTTGGCACCCTAGGGGGGAGCGTTGTGGCGCCCCCGCTCCACGATGGCTATCCCTAGTGTCCCTGTTATGCCCTACCGCCTTAGGAAGTCCCTCCCATATAATAAAGGGACCCCTACAAATATACAAAGACCAACTCAAGCTAAGGGTTGCCCTAAGTCCCCAGAGTGTTAAAAACAATATGCAAAACACACAATATGCTGGGTGATGTCTCGATAGATTGCACTACTTGCTGTGCACCTTAAGTATATATATACCAGTCTCCTTTATCAGATGGGGAGCCGGAATACATGCACCCTCGGGTGTCACGGGCTGATGTGACCAAATGTATGAGTAGAGTGGATAATGAATACCAACTCCTACTCAAGCCCTATATCCTGGATGAATCAGGTATACTAATATATAATCCCTGAAATCACCTAAGACAATGGTAACTCTCAGGTATAGGAATATGGATAATAATCAATAGCAGATGCCAGCCCTATATAGTGCACAAGTCTAGTGCTTGATATACATGTCCCTAAAATGTCACAAATAGCAATATATTCTAGCACGTAAGTGAATCATTGTATCAGCTCTCTTATCATATACATAGATACAAATAAAGGTTGATATTAACTGTTATAGGAGCCTTTTCACAGGTCACAATTATACAATATAGCAGTAGTACCCATGCTCTATATGAGCCTCAATGATGCCCGAGAATCAGTGTAACCATATATCCCATAAACCGGGGACCAAATGCACAAGGATAAATCAATAATCTCATTCAATGTAGCCAAGATGTGTGCAATTGTTAAAGACAAGATCTCAGATAAATGTATATATATCCCCTTTATATGGGGGGGGACACCTATCAAAAAGGCCCCACAGTGAACAAGGTCAGAACCCGTTGGCGCTCAATGAAGGACCACTTCAACAGGGACCTGAGGCTGGAGAACTGGGTTGCCAGTGGTGCTGCGGCAAAGACCACAAGAAAGTATCGCTACCATCGGGCTTTGGCTTTCTTAAAACCGGTCCTTGCCACCAGAGCGTAAGTATTTTGTTGTTGTTGTATTGCGTTTACTCTGTTTTTCTATTCCACAGGAGTTGGCATTTGTAAATGCATGATACTAATTCTTTTTTTTTTTTTTTTTTCACAGCACCTGGAGCAGTACCCTGCAACCTGGTCCTGAAGCTGTCCTTCAGAGAGCTGCCTCGGACCCGTCCCAGCCATCCACCAGCCAAGAAGCACCTTGCAGGCCGTCAACACAGACAGCTGGAGATCAGGAAGCTGGTCCATCAGGTCTTCCCCTGTCACAGGTCTCTGCCACAGGTTTTGCGAGTACTACCCGCCCGCGGCAGAAGGCCTCTGACAGGAATCTCATGCCCGAGTTCATACATTTGAGCACGGTTTTCCAAGACAGCCACAAGGCATTGGGCGATAGAGTGGATAGCGGTTTTGCACTAGTGGACCAAAGCATCCATTCTGTCGAGCGTCGCCTTGACTATCTTGAAGCCGAGCTCAAAAGACCAGCGCACCATTTTTTCCAACAAATTGAATGGGGCATGGCGGAACACCTTAGTCCTGATCTCCAGCTGTGATGCATGCCTGCAACAATGCTTACACGCAGGCTATGCAGCAGAGTCGGTACGTGCAGCAGCAGTAGCCAGTGGTGCCTTTCCCACCCGTGCCACCACTGACTCGCTTCATTGCACTACTGACTTCTGCTGCATTCCATTGCACGGCCACCAGCATTCCAAGCCATGCTGGACCACACTTCACCACACACAGTCACAGTGCAGCTGGACACTCCCCCGCCACCACCATGCCAAGCGCTGCTCCTGTTTGGACTTCCTCCAACCCTGCTTGGAACGCGTCCACTTCCCGGGACGCCACCACCACTGAGTAGCAGCTGGGGGACCCTCATTCTATCTTCAGGGCCTCGGACCCTGGCAGGAGGTCCAGCAGCCCACGGAGGTCCCCAAGCCACAGGAGGTCCCCAAGCCACACGAGGTCTCCAAGCACCAGGTCCCCAAGCCACAGGAGGTCCCCAAGCCACACGAGGTCTTCAAGCACCAGGTCTCCAAGCCACACCAGGTCTCCAAGCACCAGGTCCCCAAGCCACAGGAGGTCCCCAAGCACCAGGTCCTCAAGCAGCAGGAGGTTTCCAAGTACCAGGTCCCCAAGCACAATGTCCACAAGCACCAGGACCTCCAAAAAGAAAAGAGTCCAGAAAAAGAAGTTTATCCTCCCTCCCCCTCACTGTGTTTTATCCGCTGCCTTCCCCCACCACTTTCGTCACCCGTTCCGCTCGAACCCCTTCGTCGCCCTCCCAATGTCAATCCTCCTTCTTCACCCAAACGTCGTCCACATTAAGTTTTTAGAATGGTGTCACTTTTGGGTATTTTACGTCATATTGACCCCTCAAATTCACTTCAAAAGTGAGGTGGTCCCTAAAAAAAATGGTTTTGTAAATTTTGTTGGAAAAATGAGAAATCGCTGGTCAACTTTTAACCCTTATAACTTTCTAACAAAAAAAATTTTGATTCCAAAATTGTGCTGATGTAAAGTAGACATGTAGGAAATGTTATTTATTAACTATTTTTTGTGACATATCTCTCTGATTTAAGGGCATAAAAATTAAAAGTTTGAAAATTGCAAAATTTTGAAAATTTTCACCATATTTCCGTTTTTTTCATAAATAAACGCAAGTCATATCAAAGAATTTTTACCACTATCATGAAGTACAATATGTCACGAGAAAACAATCTCAGAATCGCCAAGATCCGTTGAAGTGTTCCAGAGTTATAAGCACATAAAGTGGTCAGAAATGTAAAAATTGGCCTAGTCATTAACCTACAAAATGGCTTGGTCGTTAAGGGGTTAAAAAAAAATAAAAATATATATATATACATATATATATATATATATATATACATATATATATATATATATATATATATATATATATATATATATATAAAATTTCAAATCACCCCCCTTTTGCCACATTCAAAATAAGACCAAAAAAAAATACACATTTGGTATCGTCGTGTTCAGAAACGCCCGATCCATCAAAATATAAAAAGAATTAATCCAATCGGAAAACAGCGTAACGAGAAAGAAAAATCAAGACGCCAGAACTATGTTTTTTCGTCGCCATAACATTTCAATAAAATGCATCAAAACATTATATCTAATCCAAAATGGTATCGATAAAAACTTTAGCTCGGGGGCCAATAAATAATCCCGAAAAATGGAGAAGCTACTGGTCTTGGAAAATGGCTTTTTTTTTTCCAAACTTTGGATATTTTTTTTACCACTTAAGTAAAAAAGAACCTATGCATGTTTGGTATTCGTGAACTCATAATTACTTGGATAATCATAATAGCAGGTCCATTTTAGCACTTAGTAACGGTGGTTAAAAATAAAAAAATTGTGGAATTGCACTTTTGTAATTTTACTGCACTGAGAATTTTTTTTTCCCTTTGTCTAGTACACGATATAGTAAAACTAATGGTGTCATTCAAAAGTACAACTCATCCTGCTAAAAACAAGCCCTCAAAGGGACATATTCACCGGAAAAAAAAAAAAAAAAAAAGCTATGGCTCTGGGAAGAAGGAGCCAACAAAAAACGGAAAAAAAGGAAAATCCCACGATCATGAACGAGTTAACAAAAATGGGAATTATGGCATATTGTTTAATTTTTTTTTTTTATCTTGAACACTCATCATACAGGACGAAAAATGGATATAGTTTTATAGTACACAAAATGTCATCTTTTTTTAAATTTTACATTTAAAAAAACATTAAAATTTTATGTTTTTTTTAATTTTTAGAATATAATTGGTCATTAGCACTATAGTACTTTATTCGGCATTACTGCATATAAATATAACCACTAGATGTGGTTGGCGGTTATGGTGTTTTCCCATATGGATATGAATTTTGCTACCCTTAAAACAGTTTTTATCATTTTAATCAGTATATCGGCGCCGACCTGACACTGTGTGTGTTACTGTGCACAATCCTGATGACTCATTCAGGAAAAAACAATCCCTCATATGACTGTTGGTGAAAACTACAGCTCTTAGATTATGATGATAAATACCCTTTTAATTCTCCCTCAAAAGAACGAGCCTCTACTTAGGTCCACTATCTGGTGGTATAAAATGTAGGATTTTTTCATTTTGCTTGTTACCACAAATGCTCTGGAAAAGCAATATGTCTGCCCATCCCCAAACAAATAAAACCCAGTGAATTCTGCACTCTCCAATCTAAATGCCTCCCTCTCGTTCGAGTCTCACAATAAGCCTAAACGCAATTGGCGTCCATATGTTTGGCATTGCTGTAGTCGGGAAAGCACACTATTTATGGGGTTTGTGTCTCCAGAAGCACAAGTTGGGCACAAATGCAGGGACACGGAGATAAAAGATTTGCACTTTTCAGAAAAACTTATGGAGTGGATGCTGCAGAGTGAAAACACCAGGGAGGCCAAAATAGTCACTGTGGCCACAGAAGAATTCATAGGTATAAATTCTAAAATTGAGTCACTTTTGAGGGTTTTCTGATGTTCTGTTAACTTAAGGGCTTTGCAAAAGGTGCCTGCAAATTACTCCAGCAAAATTTGCTCTCCAAATGCCAATGTCGCTCCTTCCAGCTTAGCCCTGCCGTGTGGCCAGGCACATTCGGGAGAAATTCCACAACAAATTGTAGGGTTCAGTTTCGCGATTACCCTCGTGTAAATGTAAGGTTTGCAGCGAATAAAAAATTAAATTTTTACCACTAAAAAATTTTCAGTATTTGTACGGTAAGTTTCCAATGTGTTGGTTTCCTTTGCTCTGCCATCTCAGGAGCTCCGCTAATGGATGAACACAATGTGTGTTCCAAAAGCCAAGTAGCACTCCTTCCCATCTAATCCCCACTGTGTGCTCAACACAATAGTGTACAAATGGGGTACTGCCACGTTCGGTAAAAATTGCATAAGAAATTGTTCTTTCCATGTTTGCCTATTAACCCTTATAAACTAAAGAACTTGACAGTGTGGACCTCAGACGAAAAAAGGTTGCGCACTTCTGGCCTAAAAATTGATGAAAAAATAAAAGTATTTTAAAAATATAGAAAAAAAAATGTAAAAGTAGAATTCACCCCTTTTCTCCAGTTAAACATACAGAAAGGAAAACAATTAAAAAAATAAACAAATTTGGTATCACAGTCGTTAATAATCAGATCTATTAAAATATTGAATTAATTTTTCCCATCAAACGCTGTAGAGAGGAAAAAATAAAACATAAACACACCAGGATTGTGGGGTAATTTTTGTCACCTCATCATCACAAAATTGGTATAAAAAACGTCAGCTCAAAAACAAACCTTCATTCAGCCGAATTAACAGAAAAATAAAAAAATGTTACGAAATGTATTGGAAAACGGCAACGAAAATAAATCAAACATTTTTTTCAAGCTTTAAATAGAAGAAAAAAACCTGATGCATTCTTGCTATAGCTGTAATCAGACTGACCTAGACAATCATATTTCCAGGCCATTTTTACTGCACAATGAACACTGTACAAACAAAGCCCAATGGCAAAATTTTATTATTTTTAACCATTTCATTACACTTGGAATTTTTTCCATGATGATTCTCCAGGTCATTACAAGTTCATAGACACCAAACATGTCTAGGTTCTTTTTTATTTAAGTGGTAAAAAAAAAATGCAAACTTGGGTAAAAAAAAAAGCGCCATTTTCTAAGACCTTTAGCGTCTCTATTTTTCATGATCTGGGGTTGGGTGAGGGCTTATTTTTTGCGCTGTTTTTATTGATACCATTTTGTTGTAGATACAATCTTTTGATCACCCATTATTGCATTTTATTGCAATGTAGCGGCGACAAAAAAAAAAAGTAATTCTGGCGTTTAATTTATTTTCTCGTTGTGCAGTTTAGCAATAGGGTTAATTCTTTTAATATATTGATGGATCAGGCGATTCTAAACTCAGCGATACCATATGTGTGTATATTTGATTTTTTTTACTGGTTATATTTTGAATGGGGTGAAAGGGGAGTGATTTGAACTTTGATTTTTTAAATTTTTTAAATATTTTTTAAAATTTTTTTTTTTTTTTTTTTTACTTTTTGCATGCTTCAATAGTCTACATGGGCTTCAGTTATCTGATCGGCTCTGCTACACACACAGGCAATGATCAGAGTGCCTGTGTGTAGTAGAAATGCTCACTTGCTATGAGCGCCGACCACAGGACGGCGCTCATAGCAATCTGCTTATGACAACCATAGAGGTCTGCTGGAGACCTCTGGTTGTCATGCCGACCCATCGGTGACCAGCGATGACGTGACGGGGTAACTGATGGGCGAGATTTCCGACACGCTTCCAGTAAGTGCGAGTTAAATGCTGTTGTCAGAGATTAACAGCTGTGGGCGGATGGCGATTCCACTCGCAGCTGTTAGAGGCACATGTCAGCTGTTCAAAACAGCTGACATGTCCCAGGAAAGATGTGTGCTCAGCGCCGCAGTCCACATCAAAGGGAGGGATTCCGACGTGGGCGTATTGTTACGCCCAACGTCGGAAAGGGGTTAAAAAAAAAAGGAAAAAAAATTAAAGTGCAAAAAACAAAAATTTCCTGGTATTTAAAAGCTTTAACAGGTTGCCCTGCATGCTGTGAGAATTCTAGGTTGCTGATAACTAGAGAAGAAGGTCATGTGACTGCAAGTATGAGGTTTGCATACTTCAGGCCACATTCCAACTAGACCTGTCCAGCCTTGCTCAATACACTTGACTAGACGTGCTTGGCCTCACTCAGTGCATCATGTGACCTCATGTATGCAAATAACATACATGCGGTCCCGCACCCATCGCCGGCTCAGCACGCAGTGCACGCGATGTGAGTATTCACAAGTCTGCAGTCACAGATTGACTGATTTTTGGTTTTCTTCTTCTTCCAAAAGCTATAATTTTTTTTCTGTAATTTTCCATCGACATATTCATAAGGTGGCTTGTTTTTTTAGTAGCTTTGAATGATATTCACTTAATCATATAATGCAGACCTGGGCAAAGAGCAGCTGTGGCACCCCAGGAGTGTGGCTGCCACAGTGACCTTGCCTTCCTCCAGGGGAGGGTGATGTCTTGCCTGAAAGCAAAGAAGGATCCCTTAACAGGTAACACAGCATATAACACCTTTCTGACTCCAGACTAGAAGGGGGAGCTCAAACACCTGATTTGAGGGGAGCTTCCCTGGAATATTCTGGCTGGGGGAGGAGTTAGGCAGTGTAGCTGGAGGGACGAGAGAGGACAGACCTGGAGAGACAAACTGGGGGACTGGAGCCATAGCAGGGCTCACCCCCAGGTCTGAGCGCCGGAGACCGGACCCCTGGAGTCCGAGGCTGAGAAGGTGAAGTCCCAGCAGCAGAATCCGGAGGGCAGAGGACGGCAGGTTCTCTGTCCCAATTAAAACTCTTCTTCAAAGCAGCAGCACATGTGAGCCGGAGACTCCATAAGTGAGTGATTCCTGAAACAGGTTACAGCTGCATGTTATGAGAGTGAAGTTCAACTTAAATAAGAGACAGAGAGCAAGAGGAACTTGGACGGAGCTTATAGCAGCCAATGCCTCACAGAGCAGCGCTAGAAAGGAGACCTCACATCCCACCTGTAATAAGGGGATCCTAAACTGCTTTCAGGCTGACCTACTCCAGTATGACCTGTATTCAATGCCCTGGATGCTTTGCCTGCAAAACTGTAAGTAAAGCTTTGGAAACTGCAACTCACTGACTGTTTCTCAAGTTTCTTCCTGCGTCACCCATTGCACTCAGCTACATCTCCCAGTACCATTACCACCTTTCACTACATCTACCTGCCCTGGGATATCATAGTCTCACCTGTGGGAGACTGTACCAACTCTGCTGCATCTCACTATCTAGTCACCATTTACCAGATACCACAGGTGGCGTCACGAATACCTACACTACAAGCTCTAACATCCCCTGTAAATAATCCCCCTTTCATAGAACGCCCAGGGCCACGGACAGGGTCACTGCCGCTGTGACACATCCCTTCAATACACTGGCCTGGTACAGAGTATCCCACTGCCCTGGCGGGCGACCCACAGCCAGCGGGCCACATTCAGCACTCTGGCTGTTCCTGTCCGGCCCACGGACCGAGAAAGCAGAAGGGCTAAAAACAGTGACTGTGCTTCCGCCCTCCCCAACCCAGCACTCTAAGGATGCAGGTAGTGGTGAATATAATGGTGGATGATGGAGCCGCTAGTATGTGCAAGTGAGTTACTAGATGCAATGTCACAACATCGTGACTGCTATGTGGAGCCTCTGCACACGTCGCAGGGAGAGCTGGAGTGTTGTGGGAATTTTTTTTTTTAAATGTGAATGTGCTCATACTGCATATGGGGGAGATGTGTATGGACTCATACTGCATATGGGGGGAGATGTGTATGGACTCATACTGCATATTCGAAAGTGCTCTGTGCGGGCTTATATTGCACATAGGAAAGGGCTGCGTGTGGGCTTTTACTCATATAGGAAAGGACTGTCTGGTCTTAAACTGTATACAGGGTGCTGTATGGTGGATCATACAGTATTTAGGGGAGGTTTTGTTGGAGATCATAATGTACATGGGTGGCTGTGGGGATCATCATTCTGCCGATAGGGGACTAAGAGGAGCATCATAGCATGTGTGGACTGTGTGTTAGGCTGTGAAGACCATCATACTGTCTGTGGGGGGTATCATACTTTCTGTAGAGGCTATGGGGGCACTCTGTGTGGGAGGCTAGGTGTGAAGGATTATACTGTAAGGGGGGCTGTGAAGACCATTATACCATGTGTGTGGGGCTGTGTGAAACATCATACCATTTGTGAGGGGCTGTGAAATCCATCATATTGAGTGAGGCCACATCATACTGTATGGAGCCATCATACTGTGTGTGGGGGCCTTAGGCGACATCATACTGTGTGAGGGAGCTGTTGATCAAGGTCCAAGTGCTGAACAGGAGCATATGATTTATGAACATTATAAAAAGCAATACATTTCGTGGTTTTGTTTAGCTGGTAATTGGAAGATTACACGTTACAATAACACCTATCATAACATGCATTAGCAGCGAGTCATCAGACAAAAAGGGGTGGTCCGAAACCAACATTAATTTTAGCTCTAAATGTCTATTTAATGTAATAATCTAATTTCTTCTCTCACATACTTTAATGAAAAATTCCCTATTTTTCACTCAATAAGCTATTTTTTCTTTAAAGGGAATCTGTCACCCTAAATTGGCGGGATATTTAAATGATGGCAGTCAGGTCAGATGGGCGGTGTTTTGGGTACTTGCCTTAACATGTTGTTCGCCGCTGTCTCCATTATTTCTGGGAATTGTAGTCGCTGCCCTCCATATAACGCGCCTGCGCATTGCAATCTTGAATTGCACACGCGCAGTATGCTTTGCCCGCAGATTGCAATGCGCAGGCGCGTTATATGGAGGGCAACGACTACAATTCCCAGAAATAATGGAGACAGCGGCGAACAACATGTTAAGGCAAGTACCCAAAACACCGCCCATCTGACCTGACTGCCATCATTTAAATATCCCGCCAATTTAGGGTGACAGATTCCCTTTAACCTTCTCTTTGTTTTTTGGCTCTTCATTTGAGAACCCCCAGCGCATGCTGAGATACTCAAACGAGCCATCATCCGGAGGCAGAGGCTGCGCCCTGAAATGAGGAGTCATCAGTGACGTCCATCTCAGGGGTTGGGTTAGTCCCTGCTCTACTGAGAATGCGTAATTTGTCAATTAATAGTAGGATCTTGTCACAGTGCAAAATGCAGTGACCATGCACTCCCTCACCGGCTCAGATGAGAAGTGATGAATCAGCAAGAAAGCGCACTGTCAGTGAGCACTGTATGGAGAGAATGACTCAACAGCTCTGGTCGTTTGGCATGAACAACTTTCCAACTATTCCACCCAACAAAACTGCAAAATTTCAGATACCTGCCTTCAGCCGGCTTTTATTGCACTCAGTTATTTGATAAAAAGGCACCAGCAGCAAAAAAATGATCAGTAGCATCAAAATGTCTATTATATGAGATAAAAGAGGAACAATTAGAAATGACTTTACCTAGTACCAATCCATGCTTTATAGTGCATTCTCATCCACAATTCTATAGACTGAGCTTTCTTTCTAACTCAAGGTCTGAACAGAGATGGCTCTGGTGATTCACATTGTAGATGAGTCACACACTGTATTGTAGAGTAATTGTATGAAAAATTCTATACCAAAAAAACGCTAGATAATTCTTCCAGTTAGTCCACCCAGCACTTGTAATCTAGGAGTCCAGCTAAGCTGTACAAAGCATTTCATATGTAGGACTCAGAAGACGGCCAGTAGGCACAGAGGCTTACTACCGCGCCTGCTGGACGACTTAGGACCGCTTTACAATTGGATTGCAGTGTATGTTGGAGCTATTCATCAGCAGGCTTTTCTAAAGGTATTAAGTGGCAATCCAAATTATTCACCTGCTCATATTGCTACTTAAATGTATTAGTAAAATTTACAACCTTTCTATTGCTTGCAATAAATCAAACAAGAACAAATTAAATAACTCAGCACAAGTGGCTTCTCAAATGCAACACAAAAGGCCATTATCAATGCCTACAGCAGTCTCAGAATTATTCAACCCTTTCATGACAAGCATCTTTACTACTTAGTAGAGCAACCTTTGGCTGTTGTGACCTGCTGCAAACAATGCATAACCACACACCATCTTCTTACAGCATTCTTGAGGAATCTTAGCTCATTCTTCATATACAGTGGCCTCCAGGCCACCAATATTCTTTGGATTGTGTTCTCCAACTGCTTTCTTCAAATCCCACCAAATATTTTCTGTTTGGTTCAAGTCAGATGACTGACGGTCACTCCAGAATCTTCCAGGACTTTTTGGGAAACCAAGGCTTGGTGAACTATATGGTATGCTTGGAACCATTGTCCTATTGTAAGGCAGGTAGACCAGCACTGCAACTTCCTTATAGAAGGCATGAGCTTTTCTCCTAGGATTTTCTGATAGTTTGCTCAATAGCAGCCTTATATAGTACAGGTTTCCAAGTGCCTGAGAAAGCAAAGCAGCCTCAGAGCATGATGGAGCCACTGCTATAGGCAGGGTGTTCTTTTCAGTGTATTCATTCTTCTTCCTTCTGACATACAGCTGATTCAAAATGGTTCCAGTTCTGTTTCATCAACTCACAGGACAGAGTCCACTATTTTTCTGGCTTATTTATACAGTTTTGAGCAAAGTACAGCTTTCTGATCAGTAAAGGTGTATGTCTTGGAGTTCGAGCATGTCTACTGTCAGTGTTCTGCCCATCTGAGTACAGGGCAGTATGTTTTGCATTGTGTGCTGGTTTTGTTTGTTATAGCACCATCTAGTGGTGGCTGAATTTATAGCCTGTGCCTTTAACAAGCAGATAGTCTGTTGCATTGTGGGATTGAAGCAAGGTATGCTGGGAAGAAGAAACTTCATTTTCTGTGTACTTCCTTGAATACACATGTTCATGTGCTCTCCAGTAACCTCTCCAACTTGAGTTTGCTATCCTGGTAAAGCATATCTGGTAAGATCAATATCTTCTCTAGCAATGCAGTGTTTAGGAGGCTATTAACTGTATAGCAGCCAGTCCATAGGAGATGTTATTAGAATCCTGTGTTTTCCCATGTCAAAGTTGCATCATACTGTATACTTTCCTGTTAATTGTAAAGTGTCAGCTGTGTGCCCAATACTTATCTATGTCATTTGTATTTTTATAGTTTTACCGCGCACGTTCTATACTGTTCACCAATAAACAAGTTAGACTACAGAGGACAGTCTGCTTATTTGGAAGACAGAATAATGGTTTATGCTGTATGCTAGATTGCACACCGTGTCAACGTGTATGAAGGCAGAACACTAAAACAGATGCTAGACGCCTGCGATAGTTAATACGACTTAAGCCGCTTGTACCCCACCGCACTGCCTGCGAATACTGCAGCGGGCGCCATACAGTCACAAGTACTGAGAGTGCAGCCCGCCATCAGGAGCTTCATCATTCCCGCCACGGGGAAGCCGCCGTGCATAGACTGTTTTCCGCTAATATAATCAGCAGTACGCAGCTAAGCGCACAATGTCTCAAAACAGCACATCCTCACTCAAAACAAGGTCACGAGCAAGCTCCAGCAGGTCGTCATTAGCAGAGCTCGCTGCTGTCGCCCGTGCCGAAGGCGAGGCAGCCAAAGCAAGATCCTCCTTCGCTGAAAGAGAGGCACCTAAAGCTGAGACAGGCGGAGCAAGATGCAGATACCGCACGTCTGCAGGTCAAAAGCGCATGTCTGCAGCAGAGAGAGGCGGAAACAACACGCCTGCAAGCCGAAACCGCACGTCTGCAGGCAGAGAGAGAGCAGGCCGAAACCGCACGTCTGCAGGCAGAGAGAGAGGCCGAAACCGCACGCCTGCAAGCCGAAACTGCATGTTTGCAAGCCGAGCTAGAAAGACTTGCGGCAGACAAAGACAGCAGCTGCAATTGCTAAAGCAGAGTATTTGGAAGATAAGAAGGATCCTGATTGTGAGAGATGCAGCAACATTCGCGGACCAGATCTAGGATAGCAAGATTCAGCGCAGTGCGTCGCAGAGTATGTCCGTCAACATTCCGGCATGGATGACAGCCCTGATGCACCACATCGACCAGCCTACGCCGGCTACCAGCGATCCAACCCCGAACTTCGTTACTACAAACAAGGAGTCGTCCAGCGAAGAGATGTCGACCACTGCTGCTGTTCCACTGAACAGAAGGTACAGCTCCCATCCCGCCTTAAAGAGACACCTCTTTCTCTGAGAAGGTACTGCACAGACTATACGAAGTCAGAAGCGTCTCACAGGTATGGTGATACACCACACACTAGACATGACTATAACACCAGCTCGTGACAGCAATGACCAAGCCATCATAGACTTTGCAAAGTTCCTTGCCCGCCAAGAACCTGTTACAAAAGGACTTGTAAAGTTCACTGATAAACCCGAGAACTATAGGTCATGGCGAGCCTCGTTCCGGAACGCCATTAATGGTCTGGACTTTTCTAATAGTGAGGAGTTAGATCTCCTAGTAAAGTGGCTCGGAAGTGAGTCGGTTGAGCATGCCAAAAGACTAAGACATCAATATGAAGCATCCACACATAGGTCTACGCAAAGTGTGGGAAAGACTGATGAATGTTATGGGACAGTAGAAGTCATAGAGAATGCTTTATACAAAAGAATTGATGATTTTCCTAAGATAGGACCTAAAGGTTATCAAAAGCTTAGAGAATTGAGTGATTTATTGATAGAGTTACAGGTTGCCCAGGAGGAAGGAGACTTGCCCAGATTGGCATTCTTAGACACCGTTAGGGGTGTCAAGCCGATAATAAAAAAACTTCCTTACAACCTATAAGAAAAGTGGGTTACATATGGTTCACGGTATAAACAAAATCATAATGTACCATTCCCTCCTTTCACTGTATTCGTAGAATTTGTCACTCAACAAGCTAAGATCAGAAATGACCCTAGTTTTGACTTCACTCTGTCATGCTCCACTGCCCCCGGTTGCAAACCCAGTAGGACACCCGTGGCAGTCCACAAAACTAACATTGTTTCCACAGGCCTCCTCACAATGCGAGCAAACCCCCTCCAGACGAGAACAAGCCTCAGGATGTCAGTAAACAGTGTCCTCTACACAAGAAACCACAATCCTCTACTAAATGCAGAGCCTTCAGGGAGAAGTCTTTGAGGATCGCAAAGGTTTCCTCAAAGAGAACAACATCTGCTTCAATGTTGGCCATAACCGATCACCTCGCCAGGAACTGTGAAGCTAGCGTGAAATGTGCAGAATGCAGCAGCACAGATCACAATACAGCCTTGCACCCTGGACCACCTCCACGAGTGTTGTCACAAGCAGAGGAGCACGATGGGAAGGAGAAGAACACTGATGAAG
This sequence comes from Oophaga sylvatica, assembly GCA_033576555.1. Classification (NCBI taxonomy): domain Eukaryota; kingdom Metazoa; phylum Chordata; class Amphibia; order Anura; family Dendrobatidae; genus Oophaga; species Oophaga sylvatica. The sequence goes on along the minus strand of JARQOD010000005.1, from coordinate 389,103,900 downwards.
ATACCCCTGTGGTCAGCTCTCAATGTATGGAGATCTGTAAGGGACTCACAAGAGGAAGGTCCTGTTCAAAATCTGCCTTGTCCGAGTCTATCCTGCAGGCCGCAAGGACAAAAGCCCTCAAGATCAAAGCCAGCAATCCTGGATGACCAAAGTAACAGGCCTTTAGCCAGTCCATCTTCTTTGACAACTTCAGCATTGTAGGCCCTGGTTCTCCCTACTCCCTGAGGACGTGTTCAGTACGTTGAGATGGCGGGAGAAAGCGATCGGATACAAGGTGGAGTCCATAGATGGTCAAACCTGCCTATCGCTACCAACCATCCTGAGTGCAACAGATTCCCGACAACAGGTCAGAGATACCATCACCAGAGTGGCGACACATCAACCCCACTGAAGCGTATAGCCCACCTGATACTGAGTTGGATCCAGAAGCCCAATAGCCCTACTCCTAGGAAGAGATATACTACGAGTCCACAAGACTAGAGAATATATAAACGGCTCCAGAAGTGCTCCATACGCTCAGAGGCTCGACCTTGGATGGTCATCATAGGAGATGTCTGTCTAGGAGGAGCACACAAGCCGGCCTCAGTCAACAGTATGCTCACCAGCACACTAGAAAATGGACGTCCGTCTCTCTTCCAGCCATGTCACAATAGTCTGCTGGTAAAGGAATTACTAAACAGCACTCCCCTACCTTGCCCTTTCTCAGTACCTAACAACGAAGACCACGCCAGTGAAGGTGAAGGTGAACAAGACCGCATGGGATGTACAGTCTTCCACAGGACAAAGGAAGACGACAAGGTAGCAATGTCCATAGAAGATAGAATGTTCCTGGACATCATGGATAGACAAATAGTCAAAGACAAATCGAACAGTTGGGTCGCACCTTTACCATTTCGACCTCAGAGAAGGCGCCTACCCAACAACAGGGAACTGGTCTACAGCCGATTCATCTCCCTCAGCACAAGCTTAAGAAGTCACCTGAGACAAAGGAACACTTCTTTACCTTCATGGGAAGGATATTCCAGAACAACCACGCAGAGATTGCACCTGCACTTCGGCCCTCAGAGGAGTGTTGGTACCTGCCCATCTTTGGAGTATACCATCTCAAGAAGCCAGGTCAAATAAGAGTGGTATTCGACTCAAGTGCCAAATGTGAAGACGTCTCATTAAATGATGTCCTACTATCAGCCCAGACCTCAACAACAGACTTTTGGAAGTACTACTCTCTTTCCGCAGATATACGGAGGCATTTATGGCTGATATACAACAGATGTTCCACTGTTTTCTCGTCAAAGAGGAACACAGAAACTACTTGAGGTTCCTCTGGTACCATGACAACGACCCAGACAAAGACATCACAGAGTACCGGATGAGGGTACACATCTTCGGGAACAGCCCTTCCCCAGCAGTCGCTATCTACGGCCTCCGTAATTCTGCCAAAGAAGGCGAAGAAAAGTATGGGTCAGACGTCAGATCCTTCGTAGAAAAGGACTTCTACGTAGACGACTGTTTGAAGTCCACACCAACAAATGAGGCTGCAATCAGTCTACTAAAAAGGGCTCAAGAAATGCTCGCTCCGTCTAACCTACGGTTACACAAGATTTCCTTCAACAGTCGAGAGTTGATGGAAGCATTTCCCTCTCAAGACTATTCCAGCGATCTAAAGGACCTAGACCTAAGCATCAACATTCTTTCCATGCAGCGGAGTCTTGGATTGCTTTGGGATCTGAAGACGGATGCCTTCACCGTTCAGATCAGTAAAGACGAGAAATCTTTCACGCGCAGAGTAGTTCTTTCTTTCGTGAAGAGTCTATACGACCCCTGGATTCGTAGCTCCAGTTACTGTCCAAGGGAAAATGATGCTAAGAGACTTCACTTAAGACACATCTGATTGGGATGACCCACTGCCAGCAAAAAAGGCAGACTTGTGGGCAGTGTGGAAGAGGTCTCTCGAGGCCTTGACCGACCTTTGTGTGAAACGACCGTATGCTCCTGTGCCATCCACAGAAGTCAAGACACAAAGGTTTGTATCTTCTGCGACGCATCAGTCAAAGCAATCGCAGCAGTAGCATACCTCAAAACCATAGATGTCAATGAACAGAGCAACATCGGGTTTGTGATGAGCCGGACTAAACCGGCACCACTCCGCGAACAAACGGTACCCAGACAAACTCTGCGCTGCTGTCCTCGCAGTTGAGTTGGCCGAGCTTATCTCAGGTGTGATGAATCTGGAGACCAAAGAAGCAGAGTTCTACAGCGATAGCAAAGTGGTACTGGGATACATCTGCAATGAAACGCGACGCTTTTAGGTCTACGTCAGCAACCGGATACTGAGGATAAGAAGATCTACCTGCCCTAGGTAGTGGCACTATGTACCTACTCACCTCAATCCTGCGGACCATGCGACTAGATCCGTTGCTTCAAGTCATCTTAAGGACACTACCTGGTTCACAGGCCCTGCTTCCTTGTACCGTTCGATGCCCCACATCGACCGGCCTGAAACGTTCGAACTGGTGGATCCAGATGCCGAAGAGGAGCTCCGTCCTCGAGTGTCTGCCCTGCATACAGGGATTTCAAGTCATTACCTGGAATCTCATTGGTTCAGCAGGTTCTCAACCTGGAAGTCACTTGTTCGAGCCGTTGCTTGTCTACTTCATGTGGCCCAGTCCTACAAGTCAGCATTACCTGCAAGCCAGAGATGTTGTAAAGGTTGGCATCACTGCAAGCATGCTTTTACCGCCCTCAACTTGGAAAGAGCCAAGGTTACAATACTTCGTGTTGTGCAAAGGGAAACCTACCTCAGAGAAATAACAACCTCAACAAGGGACAACCCATTTCTAGAGATAGTGTCTTGAAAAAGCTTGATCCAATCATTGACCAAAACGAGCTGTTAAGGATTGGAGGTCGTCTTCAGGAAGGTAAGGTGGAATTTGTGGAAAAACACCCTGTAATAATTCCTGGTCATCATCATGTCACTACTCTGCTCGTACAGCATCATCATCTTTTGGTGAAACATCAAGGCTGATTGTAAACCGAAGGGAATCTACGAACTGCTGGTCTATGGATATAGTCGGAGCAAAGAGATGTGTGAGAAAACTCATCTTCAACTGTGTGACTTGTCGCAAACTCCGTGGCGTGACTCAAAACTCAAAAATGGCTCATCTCCCATCAGACAGACTTAGCACGGATCCTCCTTTTACCAACGTCGGACTAGATGTATTCGGGCTGTGGTCTGTGGTTGCACGGAACACTAGAAGAGCCCAAGCCAATGCAAAACGCTGGGCAGTTATGTTCACCTGTATGTCCATCAGAGCGGTCCACATTGAAGTAATTGAATCCAAGAACACTTCAAGTTTCATAAATGCACTCCGTTTCATTGCAATCAGAGGCACCGAGAAACACATTCGCTCTGATAGAGGCTCAAATTTTGTAGGAGCAGTGAAAGAACTTCATATTCCTTCCAATCTAGACATTACCAGTGTGGAAAGATACTTGAGTGAGCAGGGATGCACTTGGACCTTGAATTTACCACACTCTTCTCACATGGGATGTGCTTGGGGGAGGATGATAGGAATAGCACGTAGAATCTTAGACTCTATCTTCTTGCAAGAAGATAGCACAAGACTCACACACGAAGGTTTGACTACATTCTTGGTAAAAGTTTCGGCCATCATAAATGCCAGACCATTGACTGCACTCTCCAGTGACGCTGAAGATCCAACCATTCTCACTCCCGCCATGCTACTCACTCAGAAAACCAACACTGGGAGAATTCGGCAACAAGGACCTCTACAGGCGTCAAAGGAGACAAGTTCAAAGTCTCTCCAATACTTTCTGGGACAGATGGAGAAAACAATATCTCTCTACCTTACAGCCTAGGAAGAAGTGGCAGATCGACAAGCCGAACATCAAACCAGGTGATGTTGTGCCAGTCACATCGAAATGAGTGGCCACTAGGCCTCATCACCAAGGTATTCCCAAGCAAGGATGAGAAGGTGCGCAAGGTCGAGGTCAAAGTGTGGAAGGCTGGGGAGAGTAAACTATTCCTCAGACCAGTTGCAGAACTAGTTTTACAGCTTTCGCCAAAAGAGCCTGTATGTGGCATCAGTTGATGCCAAGCGGGGAGTGTTCTGCCCATCTGAGTACAGGGCAGTATGTTTTGTATTGTGTGCTGGTTTTGTTTGTCATAGCACCATCTAGTGGTGGCTGAATTTATGGCCTGTGCCTTTAACAAGCAGATAGTGTTGCATTTGGGATTGAAGCAAGGTATGCTGGGAAGAAGAAGCTCCATTTTCTTCTGTGTACTTCAGGGAATACACGTGTTCATGTGCTCTCCTGTAACCTCTCCAACTTGAGTTTGCTATCCTGGTAAAGCATATCTGGTAAGATCAATATCTTCTCTAGCAATGCAGTATTTAGGAGGCTATTAACTGTATAGCAGCCAGTGCATAGGAGATGTTATTAGAATCCTGTGTTTTCCCATGTTAAAGTTGCATCATACTGTATACTTTCCTGTTAATTGTAAAGTGTCAGCTGTGTGCCCAATACTTATCTATGTCATTTGTAATTTTATAACGCGCACGTTCTATACTGTTCACCAATAAACAAGCAGGGTGGATTGATTTAAATCACGCCGATTTAAATCAACGATTTAAATCATGATTTAAATCAAATGATTTTTTTCTATTTAAATCAGATCGATTTAAATCGTGATTTTAATCATGATTTAAATCACTGATGTAAATCAAAAGATTTTTTTAATATAAATCACGATTAAAATCGAAAACTTTCAATCATTGTTCAATTAACTCCACACTTCTAGCTTGGTTTCACTTTCTGTAGCTTGGTTTCAGTTTCTTTTTCCTTTCAGTTGACATGCCCAAACTTGTTGGATAGTCAGTCAGCAGTACTTGGCTGTAGTAACAATCAAACTTCAGAAGTGATCTGCGTGAGCCATGGCAGGTCGTAAGAGAGACCCTATTTGGGTTCATTTTGTTGAGATGCCAGCAGAGCTTGGAAAGAAAGGTGGGAGAGCAAAGTGCAAATACTGTCAAAAGGATATCCAAGGACTTGTTTGCCGTTTGAAATCACATTATGAAAACTGCAACCAGAAGGGAAATGAAGGTGTTGATAGTGATACAACTAATGTCAATGAACCCCCACAGCTTCTTATGCACCAGGACCCTAGCACTAGTGGTAAGTCTGGCAATTACAACCTATTTTAACAGACGTTTTACTGGGATGGTTAAAGTCTATGAAAAGAAAAATTTCTAGCACTAGTTCTGGAGTATAGAATTTAAATTTATGTTAAGGCAATATTTCACAGAAGATTAACGTTAAGTAAAATTAAAAGAGTGTGTATACGCCTATTTTTTTTTTTTATTGTAGGCTACAATTCACTTTTGAAGTCTGCCAAATTGACCATTTTTTTAAAAAAAACATTTTTAAAACTTTTGTGACAATTTTTTTCAGTTGCTCTGATATTACTAGTATTACAGCAACTTCACCGGAAACTTGAGTAGCATAACTTTTGAGACAGCCCTTATAGGACGAGGACCATTACATTGTTCAAAAAGTTTGTTTCAAAATATTTTCGTTATATTTCTTCAAATACGCAGTCGAATTATATTTTTAATTACTGTGCTTTCAGGGTCAAATATGGCTTGTGCTGCACGTGACAATCAATATCTGGGTACAACTTCAACAAAGCAGCCCAACAAAAAACTTTGCGTGCAAAGTGTAGAAAAATTCCTCTTAAAGACTACGACGAGCCAGAAAGAACATTTTGATGAATTGCTAAATTCATATTTGCAACCAATTCTTCTTTGCGACTAGTTGAACACCCATTGTTTGTACAAATGATCGAAGGAATAAGACCAGGCTACAAACCACCAAGTAGATTTGATATCTCAGGAAAACATCTTCAGGCTGTATACGACAAAGAAAGAGCGGCTTGTACAAAATATTTGAAAGACAAAGTTGTTAACATGAGCTTGGATGGTTGGAGCAACATCCACAACGACCCTATAATTTGCACTTGTATCACAACAGAAGATGGTGAAACTTACCTTACAGACACAATCGACACATCTGGAAATTCACATACTGCTGAATATTTACTTGAAATTGCTAAGAACTCAATTCACCAATGCCAAGAACAGTTTGGATGTAAAGTAAGGAGCTTAGTTACTGATAACGCAAGCAATGTGGCAAAAATGCGAGCGGAACTGGCACATGAGGATGACACAAATGTCATTACATACGGTTGTTCTGCCCATTTGTTGCATCTTTTGGCAAAAGACCTGCATATTTCGGGTGTCAAGGAACATGTTGTAGAAATTGTTAAATATTTCCGCAATAATCATTTTGCACATGCAACCTACAAGGAAATGGGAGGACTGAAGTTGGTTCTACCACAAGATGTTAGATGGAATACCTTGGCTGAATGCTTGGAACTGTTTATTAACAACTGGTCAAAATTAGTGTCCATTTGCGAAACACATCGGGATAAAATTGATGCTAATATACGAAGCAAAGTATTAAATCTTGGTGTGAAGAGAAATGCCGAGGACCTTTTGGAAAGGTTAAAGCCAATATCTATTGCGTTGGATAAAATGCAGAAAGATACTGCAACCATAGCTGATGCCACAGAAGTTTGGAAAGATTTAGAAGGTTCGCTAGATCGCTTGAACCTCTCAAACAATGTAAAGGTTGCAATACACCACCGCAAGGACCAAGCATTAAAAGAAGAACACTATTTAGCCAATATCTTGCATCCCATCTACAGAGGGAAAAAACTATCTGAGGCGGAAATCAACTCTGCAATGGAGTGGCTCGCCAATACTAACCATGACATTGTGGCAACTGTGCTGAAATTGAAGTGTGAATCTGCACCATTTCAAAAATACATGTTTGCAGATAACGTCGTTAATGAACTAAAACCACTGGACTGGTGGAAGTCGCAATCACTTGTTCTTCCAGTGAAGATAATAAATGTAGCTACTCAGCTACTGACTGCATCGGCTTCATCGGCAGGAGTAGAGAGATTGTTTTCTTCTTCATTTGGTTTTGTGCACACAACAGTCCGAAACCGCTTAGGAACTGCTAAAGCAGGACAACTAGTTTTCCTATTAAAAGTCCTAAATAAACAGTAGGCTTAAAGGACTGATGTATTCACTGAAGATGTTTGCTTACTTCAAACGTTAGAGATAGGCTATTGTTAAAAAGTACTTACTCTCTGTAGTTCAATTCTGATTGTTTAATAGTGCAAATAAAAATTATTAGGTTTCATAATCATCAACTGTTTTAATATTTTTATTTGTGTAAAATAATTTGATTTGCAAAAAGACAAATTTTTGCTTGTGTACAACTTGATTAAAAAATCCTATTTAAATCAAAAAAATCCGATTTAAATCAAAAAAATCCGATTTAAATCAAAAGAAATCAGATTTTTTTGATTTTTTTAAAAAAAATCATGATTTTTATCCACCCTGTAAACAAGTTAGACTACAGAGGACAGTCTGCTTATTTGGAAGATAGAATGATGGTTTATGCTGTATGCTAGATTGCACACCGTGTCAACGTGTATGAAGGCAGAAGTCAGCATTTAGTATGTGGCTTACTGTGCTAACGGAAACCTCAGTGCCTGCTGCCAGAAAATTTTGCTGCAGGTCTTTTGATGTCAAATCAAGGTATTTGATGTGTTTTATCTCATGCACACCCAATTACGTGCTTGATTAGCTGCATCGTGTGTGTAAATTTGGACTCTTATGACCGATTCTGTTGAAGGGGGGTTGAATAATTATGGACTGTAGTGGTTGGTTTACTTTTTAATGAGCACTACTCTTTAGGGTTAGCTGTAGAGGTAGAAAAGGTACTGCAATTCGGGCTTTCATTAAAAAAGGAAAAAAAAAAGAAACGTTGCAAAACTGTAATCTGTCTAACATGTTAGGCACATCTTTGTAAGGGAATCTTATTAAATACAAGCTCTGGAGGCAGATTTTCAGGGAGATCAGTGTCCGGCCCATAGATCTTAACAGCTTATTACATACTAGATGGCGGCCCGCTTCTAAAGCATCGGGTATTCTAGAATATGTATGTAGTTTATTTATGAAGATTTAAAAATAATGCAATGAATACACAGGATTTTTCGGGTAAAATATATACATTATTATTAAATGTTATTGCTCATAGAACTTACCGTATATACTCGTGTATAAGCCGAGATTTTCAGCACCTTTTTTTGTGCTGAAAATGCCCCCTCGGCTTCTACACGAGTCATAGGGCAGAAACCAGCGGGGGAGGGGATGCGGCGGCAGGAGCCGGTGGCTGGGATATCATACTCACCCTCCCCGTGCCATCGCTGAACGTCCCTGCAATCCTGCGTTCTCCCCGGCTTCCTGCAGCTCTCCAGCGCTGAACGGTGACGTAATACCCGCTCATTAAGGTCGTGTAATATGGACGCGACGCCACTCCCATGGGCGTGGCCTCCATATTCATGGCCTTAATGAGCGGTATTACGTCACCGCTCAGCGCTGGAGAGCTGCAGGAAGCCGGGGAGAACGCAGGATTGCCGGCCGGGACTTTCAGCGATGGCACGGGGAGGGCGAGTATGATGGAGGAGGATGGGGGGAGCATGGAGGAGGACAAGGAGCACGGAGCAGGACGGGGGGGGGGGGGAGGACGGAGAGTACGGAGCAGAACGGGGGAGGACGGAGAGCACGGAGCAGGACCGGGGGAGGACGGAGCACACAGAGCAGAACGGGGGGAGGACGGAGAGCACGGTGCAGAACGGGGGGAGGATGGAGAGCTCGGAGCAGAATGGGGGGAGGACGGAGAGCACGGAGCAGGACGGGGGTGGGCACAGAGGAGAATGGGGGAGAACAGAGCAGGACGGGGGAGGATGGAAAGCACGGAGCAGGACAGGATAATGGAGCAGGAGGGGAGCACAGAGGAGAATGGGGGCGCACAGAGCTGGATGGGGGAGCACAGAGCAGGACAGCAACTTATACACCCGGCTTATACGCGAGTCAATAAGTTTTCCACGTTTTTTGTGGCAAAATTAGGGGGGTCGGCTTACACACGGGTCGGCTTATACATGAGTATATACGGTAATTCAACTGAACAAAATTATTAAACAGATCATCAAAATATATAAACTATTACATGAATATCTAACTGTATTTAAATAAATCATCGGACAAAAGAAGTACATCGACACTATAATATATTTGTTAACAATATCAACCCAAAATATTTTTGTACACTACATTTTTTGTGAATACTTTTTGACTATCTCTAAGCATCTTTCCTTGTAAATGGGTATCCAAAACTTGCACCTTGACGTTGGATCTCATTTTAACTCTTGAAAATGCAACATAGAGTTGTCCATGACCAAAAACGGGCTCTGGTAAATATATGCCAACACGGTGTAGAGTTTGACCTTGTGACTTGTTTATTGTCAGTGTGTTGCGGTGTCTCCCTTTCCCGGCGTTGTCTGTGAGATTCGGCATCCTGGGCTTGTCTGGCGGCAGTGTGTTGTGGTGTCTCCTGTTCCCGACGTTTTCTGTGAGATTCCGCATCCTGGGCTTGTCTGGCGGCAGTGTGTTGTGGTGTCTCCTGTTCCCGACGTTTTCTGTGAGATTCCGCATCCTGGGCTTGTCTAGTGGCAGTGTGTTGTGGTGTCTGTTGCTCTCGACGTTGTCTTTTTCTTGCTGCTTCTGCTGCTTTTCTGTCATCGTCAGTGGCGTATTTTCGCTTACGACTCATTGGAAGACAGGAAGCGTAAAGAAGTATCTGTTCAGCGCGCTAAGATTGGCAGAACGTGTTCAGTAAATGTGACAGAAGTACATCAGACACTGTGAATCACAAAACATGTTCAGTACATCATGGGCAGTTGGTGAGTCACATGACCATATGGGCGGAGTTACCCCTGCTATCTCTCGACGGTGGCGTGCTTATTTTAAATCCGGCGCCAATTTTCCGGAGAGAATGTTTAAATTTGGCGCCAATATCGCTGATTGGTCGCGGCCGGCAGCAGCGACCAATCAGTGATATTGGTGCCAAATTTAAACACCGCCACCGCCCGCGACCAATCAGCGATTTTGGCGCCAAATTTAAACACGCTCTCCGGGAGATGATACACTCTCTCCGGGAGATGACCGGCTGCTCGCACCAGAAGTATCCCGACCGGCGGCGCCGCTCCCCCGTTCACACTTGCCATCGGGAGATCAGCGGCCCTAGCCGCTGATCTGCCGACGGTAGCCGCATGGAGGTCAGCGGCGCCGCCGGTCAGGGTACTTCGGCTGCATCACCGCTGACCTCCGTGCGACAGATAAGCCGCTAACGGCCGCCATCTTTTTCTGAAATCCCGCATCGCTGATTGGCCGCGGCTGGACCAATCAGCGACGCGGGATTTCCAGAACAGAAAGACAGACAGACGGACGGGATAAGACGATTATATATATTAGATAGATGTTACTGTGTATTACCTCATGTCACTGTGTATTACCTCATATTACTGTGTATTACCTAATATTACTTCATGTTACTGTATATTACCTCATTTTACCGTGTATTACCTCATGTTACTGTATATTACCACGTTACTGTATATTACCACATGTTACCACATATTACCTCATGTTACTGTGTATTACCTCATATCACTGTGTATTACCTCATGTTACCGTACATTACCTCATGTTACCTGTGTATTACCTCATGTTACTGTATATTACCTTGTTACTTATGTATTACCTCATGTCACCTGTGTATTACCTCATGTCACTGTGTATTACCCATGTTCAGTAAACGTGACAGAAGTACATCAGACACTAACTGACAAAACATGTTCAGTACATCATGGGCAGTTGGTGAGTCACATGACCACATGGGCAGAGTTAGTCCTGCGTCGCTGATGTTACTGTGTATTACCTCATGTCACTGTGTATTACCTCATATACCTGTGTATTACCTTATGTTACCGTATATTACCTCAGGTTACCTGTGTATTACCTCATATTACTGTGTATTACCTCATTTTACTGTGTATTACCTTATGTTACTTATGTATTACCTCATGTCACCTGTGTATTACCTCATGTCACTTGTGTATTACCCGTGTTCAGTAAACGTGACAGAAGTACATCAGACACTGTAACTGACAAAACATGTTCAGTACATCATGGGCAGTTGGTGAGTCACATGACCACATGGGCAGAGTTAGCCCTGCGTCACTGATTGGCCGCGGCTGGACCAATCAGCGACGCGGGATTTCCTGGACAGACAGGATAAGACGATTATATAAATAGATAATAAGGTGAATTTCTCTGTAATAAGAAATCAGATTGAAGATATCAAGCTATCATTTTATTCAGCTTATTATGACCTACACGCCCATATAGATCGCTTAGGCCTCTTTCACACTTCAGTCGTGCGACGTTAGTCAAAATCCGTCAAAGCGTCAATAAAACGGATCCGCTTTTTTCCCATTGAGTTGCATTAGTGACGGATTTTGACGGATGTGCGTCCGTTCGATCCGTCAAATGACGGATCCATCATTATTTTGGCATCCGTCGGTTTCTGAAAAAGTCCACTGCAACGTTTTTTGTGTGCGTCGAAAAGGCGGACCACTAAATAAGAAAGAGAATCCACCCACTATGTTGATCTTCTTCCTATTTGCGTTCCATTTGTGTTCCACAAGGCTTTCTGGTTTAGACACGCCCTTAGGTTGCGTAAGTTCCGGTCTACGGACTTTCTGTGCGCATCACTCAGCACCCACAGTTCGGCGTCGCACTTACACGTCACTTCCGGCATAACGCCGCTATGTAAGAAACACACGTGCACCCGAGTCCAGCGCCATTCTCTAGCGATTGCAGCATAACCGACAGCGCTCTATTCCTGTTTTCTACCTCCTATCGGTAAGATATTTCTACATGGGGCACAGTGGACTACTACTAGTGATTCTTTTTCTGGACAAGATGTTTTGTCTACCTTACTGAGTGATTCTATTAATCCTCCACAGATTGGCACAGACTTTTTCTTATTTCCCTCACTTCACGCATATAGGGTAAGAAATGGATCTCAATGTTATATTCTATCTGCAACTAATAAATTATGTGCGCGGTTACTGTGACTAATATATTTATATGTGATTAATACATTTATATGTTATATACGATTCCTACAAGATTTGAGCACATTATTATGCAAGTGGTCTTTTTTTGACCATGATACCTATATACCTATATATTAGTATGTTCTATTCCAGTACGTGTTTGTACAAACCAATATAAATTTGCAACTACAAGGATTACTCTAGACCTCTTTGCTTTCTAGTCATTTGTATTCAACCTAATCTTATGGTCAACTATTTTGTCGATTATGCTGGAGGTCAATTGTATGGCACTTCATACTAAAGCCTTACGTATATATATCTCTCTCTATTATTATCCAAAAAAAAAAAAACTTTTTTTGTTTTTTCTTCATTTGTTTTTTATTTATTTTTTATGTTTCTTTTTTCAATTATCATGTGTTTTTTTGTTTTTATTTATATTTTGAAACTTGCATTGTAACAGTGTTTGACTTGTCTTACATGACATATTAATTGTATAATTTTGTTCTACTTTATTTACCTTTGCTCTCCAGTCTGAAGAAGGTCTAATGTTGACCGGAACGTTATGATATATGTTGGAGTGTTCAACAAATAAAATATTATTTTCTGCAAGAATATATTTCTCTTGAGTGCCGGATTTTTTTCATATAGAAAAGGCGGACCATGACGGGTCCACCGATTTGCATAATGGACGCCTATGGGTGGCAGATCCGTCTTGATACGTTTTTGGCGGAATCCGCCGGCGAACCGTTGTTCTCTGCAAAAGTCCTGAAAAGCCGTTCTGGAGAGTCTCTCTCTCGACATGCGTCCAATACATTTTCCGGGTTCAAAATTCACAACGGATCCGCCTTAAAATTGGATACGTTGCATCCGATTTTCCACTTTTCTGGAGGATCCGTTTTTTTTGCACTTTGGCGGATTTTAACTGACACCAAATGACTGAAGTGTGAAAGAGGCATTAGAAGGGTTGATCCTACTGACAGATTCCCTCTAACCACTTTGTCGTAACTATCCGGGTCATCAGGCTCTAGCAAGCTTATTAGACCATGCTGAGAGCACACTACAGTTATAATGCATTGCAATACTGGGGCATTGTAATGCATTACAACAGCAATCAGGTTTCTGAAAAGTGAAAGTCCCATACAGGGGCGAAGTAAAAAAAAAAAAAAAATGAATAAAAAAAAAAAAAAATAGTAAAGAAATGAAAATATATTGTATCCATATATTTGTATTTTTATGTAGAAAAAAATTGCTGTGTCCAGATCGACCTGCCGCATAAAACTGTCTCACTAGTTAACCCCTTCGGTGAACATTAAAAAAAAAAAGGGGGGGGGGGAAACAATGCTTTTTCATCATACCACCAAACAAAAAATTGGAATAACACAAGACCAAAAAGACGAGTGTAAATAAAAATGGTAACGCCATCTTGTCCCACAAAAAAGAAACCTGCCATACATCTTCATCAGCGGAAAAATAAAAAGCTATATCTCTCAGAATATAGCACTGCAAAAATAATTATTTTTAATCAAATAGTTTTTATTGTGTAAAAGCACCAAAACATAAAAAATGATGTAAATGTGGGGTCGCTGTAATCGTACTGACCCAAAGAATAAAGCTGCTTTACCAATTTTACGATACACGGAACGGCATAAAAAAAAAAAAAATCTCCAAAAACAATTCCTGAATTGCTGGTTTCTGTTCATTATGACTCCCAAAAATTGGAATAGACAACGATCAAAAACTGTCATATGGCCGAAAATGGTACCAATAAAAACGTCAACTCGTCCCGCAAAAAAACAAAGCAAATTTTTCACCTGCTGTTGATTTGTTCATTCCACCTCCCAAAGATCGCAGTATGGCTCAGCTCACATTTAGGCCGGGATCACACATGCGAGAAACACGGCAGAGTCTCGCATGTGAATTCCCAGCACTGGCACCGGCACTCGGGAGCGGAGTGTACGGCTGTATGTACTGTATTTCTATGCAGCCGCTTGCTCCGCTCCCGAGTGCCGGCGCCAGTGCTGGGAATTCACATGCGAGACTCGGCCGTGTTTCTCGCATGTGTAATCCCGGCCTTATCCTGCACTCTGCGCTGATCGCTTACACCACGGTTCCTGTGTAAATCTCTGAAATACTTGATTCAGACAGAACCCCCGGCGGAAGATTCCCTATAATGAGGCAGAAGGAGGCACTGTGGACGCTGTCTGGCCTATGATCCGACGTGGTCAATTTTTTCAGGCATGCATAAACGTGCTGTTAGGCACAGTTTTGTGCACTTCTGAAAAGTACACCGCTGAACAGAGGCCAGACGGAGTCCAGAGTAACTCTGCTGCCTCATTATAGTGAATGGATCACTCATTGGTTTCATCTGAACCATCATTCGGAGATTTTGATGGAAACCTCCCTGATAAAAGTGCACAGCGTAGAGTGCAGGATAAATTTGATCCCAAATGTTATGTAAAATGTTCTCAACAAAAGCAAGTCCCCACTCAGGCCCGTCATCTGTTAACGGAAATATACCGTATATACTCGAGTATAAGCCGACCCCCCCTAATTTTGCCACAAAAAACAGGGAAAACTTACCGACTCGAGTATAAGCCTATGGTGGAAAATGAGGCAGCTACTGGTAAATTTCAAAATTAAAAATAGATACCAATAAAAGTAAAATTAAAGTAGGTTAAATGTTTTTGAATAGCCATATTGAATCAGGAGCCCCATATGCTGCCCATGTATTATGCCCCATATGCTGCCCCATGTATTATGCCCCATATTCTTCCCCATGTATTGTGCCCCATATGCTGCACCATGTATTATGCCCCATATGCTGCCCATGTATTGTGCCCCATATATTATGCCCCCATATGATGCTCCATAGATTGTGCCCCATATGCTGCCCATGTATTATGCCCCCATATGCTGCCCATGTATTATGCCCCCATATGATGCTCCATAGATTCTGCCCCATATTCTGCCACATGTATTGTGCCCCATATGTTCCGCAGATTATGCCCCATATGTTCCACAGATTATGCCCCATATGTTCCACAGATTATGCCCCATATGTTCCACAGATTATGCCCCATATGTTCCACAGATTATGCCCCATATGTTCCACAGATTATGCCCCATATGTTCCACAGATTATGCCCCATATGTTCCACAGATTATGCCCCATATGTTCCACAGATTATGCCCCATATGTTCCACAGATTATGCCCCATATGTTCCACAGATTATG
>JARQOD010000005.1:388958886-389088447 GCA_033576555.1 Oophaga sylvatica | reverse complement strand
CAAGAACAATTGATCACCGGCAACCATCATGGGATGGATCCTCCCCTATATCAGACCAGTCCGAGATCCCAGATTGCCACTCCTCGCTGAAAGGTTCAGTACTGTCAGTAACCACCAGAGGGAGCCTCTGCTCAGAAACCATTTTTAGCACATTCATAACAGGATCCGCCCTTCGGTGACAGGAAACCTACAGACATAAAAGGGCGGCACCTCTCTCCCGTAACATTTGGTTTTCCTGTCCCTGTCAGGGGAACATCTTCAGATGTACCTTGTGAAGAAGGTAGAAAATAGAAGACGTGCCCAGGCCCGGTAGGTCTGCTCAGGCAGCGGATGTCCCCTGTCTCGGCCTATCCGGTAAGCTGGAAGAGCCACACAGCAGGGGAACTGCAGGTGTAGGCGACAGCAGTGGGAAGCAGTCTCCGGAGTGCTGGGTTCCGGATGGCCCATCGCCGCAGGTACAGGTGAGTATGTTCTGCGGGGGCCGTCTCCTGGGACTGTGCCGGGCTGGCGGTGGTGTGTTGGGGCGGTGTTCCTAGCAGTGGTAATGGCGGTGCGCATCCATGACTGCAGCGGGGGCACTCTGGCATGTTCGGTGGCGTGGCCAGGTCGCGGCCTGTGTGACATGGCCGGAAGGGGTGGATCCTGATAAAGCGGCCCGAGGACGCAGCTGGGTATGCACGGTGTGTGCCACGGGTGGACAACATGACGTCAGCCGTGGCAGCCCTATGACGTGGCGACCGGCGGGGAATAGGCACGACCTGGGGGCGGTAGACAGCGCAGATGCCGGGACTGTGAGTGGCTGGGGCATGCGTCCGGACCATTGGGAGGCCCGCGTGTAGCCTTAGGTGCGCGGTCTCGGTGGGGGGTGGCCTAACAGCATGCATTGTGGTACCGGGCAGGTCATCCGAAGTTCCTGCTGGCCCCAACCAGGGGCGGTACCGTGAGGGGGCTATTTAAGGAGCTTGAAGTAAATGCTAGGTGCTTCTAGACCCATATCTTAGTCACCTGAGCAGCATCAATCATCAGAGTAGCAGCAACGGCTCACAGAGCGACGTCCTGGGCAGAGAGGTCGGAGGTGTCGATTGAGGACATATATAAGGCGGCTACGTGGTCCTCTCCGTCCCCTTTAAACCTTATAGAATGAGTTTGGTTGGCTCCTCCGATCTCACGTTTTGTGAAAAGGGTGCTTGAGCCAGTGGTCCCTCCCTAAATTCCTTACATCTCTGTAATTCTCTTGTGGTGGGAGACTGAATAAATGCTTAGCTGCTTACCAGCAGCGGTGTTTTTTCAGGAGCCCATGACGGTACCCTTATATTCCCTCCCTTTCACGTGTGGTTTGCCACCTTGTTTTTGGGCTTTAAGTTAGTCATGTGTGCAGAGTATATTTAGCTCAGATTATTGTATATGTTGCTACTAACCGGGGAGGTCCTCTCATGCGCTGTAATCCAACTGATGCGGGAGAGAGGTGCCGCCCTTTTATGTCTGTAGATTTCCTGTCCTCGAAGGTCTGATCCACTCTCTCGTGGAGCTGTCATGGGCTCCTGAAAAACACTGCTGCCGGTAAGTAGCTAAGCATTTCAGTGCAGTGCTGACAGTTTGTAAACCATAGCAAAGCAACTGCTTTGCCCTGATTTACAAACTATCAGACTGCGAAAAAAATGAAAGTCCCATACTGGAACAAAGTTAAAAAAAAATAAAAAAAAAAAATCACAAAATAAAGTACATATTTGTTATCGCCGCATCCAGAGCAACCTGACCTATAAAACTGCCTCACTAATTAACCCCTTTAGTGAACACCTTAAAAAAATAAATAAATAAATACAGCATAGGCAAAAAACGATCATCATACCATCAAATAAAATGTGATCTAAAAGGTGAATCTAAATAAATATGGTATCTCTGAAAACATCGTGTCCCACACAAAACAAGCCACCATTCAGCTTCATCAGTGGAAAAAAGTTATAGCTGTCAGAATAAAGAGGTACAAAAAAAAAATAATTTTTTTTCTATAAAATTCTTGTGTAAAAACGCCATACACACACAAAAAAATTATATAAAATGTGGTATCTCTGTAATTGTACTGACCTGAAGAATAAAGCTGCCTCCTCAATTTCACCACATGCGGAACGGCATTAAAAAAAAAAAAAAATCCTGATTTTATGATTTTTGTTCATTCTGCATGACAAAAATCGGAATAGAAGGCGATCAAAATGTCATGTGGCCGAAAATGGCATCAATAAAAAGTCAGCCGAAATACGGAAAAATTAGAGGTCTCTAAATATGACTATGCAAAATCTAGTGTAACAGCAGCCAAACCTAAAAAAAAAACCTATAAATCCGGTATCGCTGTAATCGCACCGATCCAAAGAATACGGCGTAAAAAAATAAAACCATTTCTTAACCTGCTGTTGATTAGTTTATTCTTCCTCCCAAAGATCACAGTAGGGCTCGGCTCCCATTTATCCTTTGCGCTACACTGAGTGCTTACATCGGAGTTTCCTTGAAATTCTCTGAAATACGTGATTCAGACGGCATCACCGATGGAAGATTCCCTATAATGAGGCAGATGGAGGCCCTGAGGGCACTGTCTGGACTATGATCCGACAGTGTTATTTTTTTTGTTTTTTTTTAGGCGTGCATTAAAGTGCCATTGGCCACAGTTTTGTACACTAATGAAAGAAAGAAAGAAAGAAAAACTCTGAACAGAGCCCAAAGTAACTCTGTTGCCTCATTATAGTGAATGGATCCCTCAGGGGTTTCATCTGAATCACGTCACTCAGATTTTAGATTTAAAGTAAGTGGTCAGCGTAGAGCGCTGGATAAATGTAACAGGGCAGCACGGTGGCTTAGTGGTTAGCACTGTTGCCTTGCAGTACTGGGATCCTGTGTTCAAATCTCGCGAAGAACAACCTCTGCAAGTAGTTTCCTCCAACACTGAAAAGACATACTGATAGGGAATCTAGATTGTGAGCACCCTTGGGCAGCGCAAAGATGTATGTAAAGTGCTGCAGAATATGATAGGGCTATATAAGCAATGCATAATAAAATACTTAATAAATAACATTTTCGACATGTCTACTTTACATCAACACAATTTTTGAAACATTCTTTTGTTAGGAAGTTAAAAGTTGACCACCGATTTCTTACTGTTTCAACATCCAAAAAGTATTGTTTCTCCTTGCAGAGATTGACATGCTATGCATGCCGAAATGAGGAGACTTAAAGCCGCAATGCTCCTCTGGGAAATATGCAAATAGTCTCTTCAGAGAGGAATAGGACTAGAACTCTAGAGCCACATTTTGGAAGTAGCAATCCTAAAAGACGACCCTTTAACGAGCCTTGTCACATGACTTCAGGTCGACATTGACTTTTGTCCGGTTTCACATGTCCTGATATTTCCGGTACCGGAAAAACCGGTACCGGAGATATCATTGTCCGTGTGCCACATCAGAACCACACGGACGGCCGCCAGGGAAGAGTACTACTATAAGCGCTGTCCCCCGGCAGTTGGTGCTGAAGCTGGCTTTCATCCATTCTACCCTGCTTTGCCGCGATCAGCACGAGCAGAGGAGAATGAATGAATAAGAAACTGACCCGCTGTGACCTCCGGACCGTGGGAGAAATCAAAAGATGAGGTCACTGGGACGGAGCTTGAACTGCCGTGACCTCATCACTTGCATTTTCCCTCGGTCCTGAGGTCACAGGCGTTCAGGCCATCAGCGAGCACAGACTCGGTGACGTCACCTCTAGTCACTGAGCCTGCACCTGCTGCTTCTCATTAATTTCCCAGTAGTTTACAGCTGGGGCGGTCGCATTAGCACCGCTCCAGTTGTAAACTCATTATCCCCCAGATATGGATTACAGCGTGGGACTGAACGACAGACAGGTATGGTATATTGTTGCTTTATTATTTTTAAATTTATTACAGGAGATCGAGGGTGTCGCTTGGATTAGCCGATTTATAAAGATGGGAAACTGTTAATTGTTTTATGTCATTAAAATACTTTATTCTGGCTGTGTCTTTATTTACCTCTTTCACTACTATAGGATTAGTAATGAAGAGGTGTCTTATTGACACCTCTTCATTACTTTTTCAAATAACTTTATTAACATTTTTAAACATATAACATCATATCAGTTGAAATATTAGTAGGCTATACATAAGTTGAAATATAAAAACAAACTAAACTAAAATAACTAGCCGTATTATACTACAAATCTTAAGCGGTGGAAGGTACATGTATTTTGGAGGAGAAAATAGCAATATAACCCAAAAATAGAAATAAACAAAATAAAGTTATAGCTTGTAGAAAGATTCAAAATCAATCCAAGATTTCCATTTTTTAGTGTATGAGGCGAGATGATTGTTTGCTAAAGCGTGACTCTCTTCAAAAGAATTGTGTAGCTTCATCTTATCTAAGATAGTTTTGAGTTCAGGAACATATTCTTCTTTCCAAAGTGCAGCTATAGCATTTTTCGTAAGTAAGAATAAATGTATAATAGTAGGTCTATGAGATGGATGGATTAAATCTAGGTCAATGGAAAGTAAGGCCATTTGAGGTGTTAATGTGATCTTTTGGTTGGAGATTTTATTAATTATTTCAGAGATTTCAGACCAGAGTGGATTAATTTTAGGACAATCCCAAAAAATATGCAGGAGGTTACCCAGAGATCCACATATTCCTCTAATTTGTGCGCGTCACTCCATGAGTCCTTTTATAAAATATTATCCAGATGGTATTTTACTCCTATAAAACTTGCTAGAATTTTCCCAGGAAAATCCCCAGATTGCTGGAGGAATTGTGGATCTCTGGGTAACCTCTTCATTACTAAGCCGGGCTTAACGTCACCTTACAATAGGAAGGTGACCTTAACCCCCCCAATACCCCAGTTGACACCGATACAGGGCAAGTGGGAAGGAACAGGCATAGCTCCAGAATTGGCTCCTCTATTAGCTGCACCTTTTCTGGGCAGCTGTGGGCTGCTGTATTTAAGGTGGGGGGCCCATATCCATGTCCTCTTACCAGCCTGAGAATAGCAGCCCGCACCTGTGAGTATTGTTGGGTTGGTTACAAAAAAAAAAGGGGACCCTGTTATGAATGTGCTAGAGATGGTTTCTGAGCAGAGGCTCCCTCTGGTGGTTACAGACAGTACTGAACCTTTCAGCGAGGAATCGCAATCTGGGATCACGGACTGGTCTGATATAAGGGAGGTTCCCTCCCATGATGGTTGCTGGTGATCAATTGTTCTTGTCTCAATTGTGGTTCCTGGTTCATTTGGAAGTTTGCTGAGTCTTGCCTTCATCTTCTGCTATCAGATAAGATATTTTCTGCTTTTATTTTTGTGCTTGCTTTTTGCATTGTTCCCTGCACTTCTGTGGAGGTCAGCCAGGTCCCCTCCGGGGGGCTTGTGCTCCTCTCAGTTTATCTGGAGCCACGGTTGTTTGTTCATTTGCTTTTTCCTGTTTTTCAGTGGCTGCGGCTTAGTTTTGTTACACCAGAGATCTCAGGTGTTTTTTGCAATCAGAAGAGTTGGTATTTTTTAGGGTTTTTTTTGGATTGCAGTGAGTATCCTTTCCTGTACTTTTCTGTCTAGACAGATTGGGCCCCAGCATTTGCTCATTCTATTTTCTGTCTGTGTCCGTGCTTCTTCTTGTCTAACCGCCATTACATGTTTGGGGGCTTCCTATTTTCTTTGGGGATCTGCTCCGGGGCAGATAGCTTTCATCTTTCTGCCTTTAGGTGTAGTTATCTCTCAGGCTGTGACGAGGCGTCTAGGATCAACGTAGGAACGCTCCACGGCTACCTCTAGTTGTGTGGTTAGTTCAGGTTACTGCAATCCAATAGGTTCCAGCCTCTCTGGTGTATTGCCGTTTTTGCTTATTCTCCTCAGCTACCAAAACATAACAGGACCCCACATCAGGTTTTTCATTCTTTTTTCATACATTCTCCCCTGCTCTGCAAATTGAGATTCTGGTTTGGCTTTTATCCTAAGTCATGTGACAAGGCTCGTTAAAGGTTCGACATTGACTTTTAGGATTGCTGCTTCCAATACGTTCTAGTTCTCTTCCTCTCTGAAGAGACAATTTGCTTACTTTTTTCAACAGAATCTACAAAACCATTTTTTAAGGACCACATCACATTTGAAGTGACTTGGGTATTTTCTGTCATAAAGCCCCTCAAAAAGTGACACCATTCTACAAACTGCATCTCAAGGTATTCAAAACCACATACAAGAAGTTTATTAACCCATCAGTTGCTTCACAGGAATTAAAGCAATATGGAAATACTTGTTTACTTCTCACAAAAATGTTACTTTAAATTTTGCATTTTCACAAGGGTAATGAGAAATTTGACAATACAATATCACTTTTTTTTTATTGTGCAATTTCTACGGAGTATGCCAATACCCCATATTTTGTGGAAAACTACTATTTGGGCACATGGCAGGGCTCGGAAGGGGAGGAGAGCCAATTGAGTTATTTAGCACGATGTTGACTAGAATAGATTCTAGATACCTTGTCACATTTGCAGAGCCCCTGACATGCCAAAACTACACCAATTGAGGAATTCATCTAGGGTGTAGTGAGCATTTTTAACCCTCAGACGATTGACAGAAATGACCATTTTTTTCCACTTGCATGTTGCTTTGGACCCAAGTTTTTAATTTTTTCAAAAAGAATAAGAGAAAACGAATTGTAAACTTTGTTACATAATTTTTCCTTAGTACGCCGATAACCACATATGGTCGAAAAATTTTGAGGCACAGTGCAAATCTCAGAAGGAAAGAAGCGCCATAATGGAGTTCAGATTTTGCTGCAATAGTTTGTGGGAGCCATGTCACATTGGTAGAGCCCCTGACGTGCCAGAACAGCAGAACATCCCTAAGTGACTCCATTTTGGAAGCTTGACACCGCTCACCCACCCCAAATAATTCAACTTGGGGTGCAGTGAGCATGATGACACGTGCCTCACAAAATTATACCATTGGGTAGTAAAGAAAGAGTAGTTACGTTTTTACCACTAAAATGTTGTTTTAGCCCCAAACTTTTTATAAGGGCTAATAGAAAAAAAATAGATCTTACTCTTCATGTAATCGGGAACTTCTTTTCAGGCACAGTACAAAGCTCAGAATTTTATTATAGTACAGATTTTGTTATAGTTTGCAGGTGCCCTGACACACTGAAAGAGCCCATAAGGTGCCAGCACAGCAGAACCATCCCCCCACCTGCCTACCACCGCACCAGTGACCCAGTTTTACAAACTACACCTTTTTCAATGAATTCATCTAGTGTAACATAGTAACATAGTTATTAAGGTTGAAGGAAGACTTTAAGTCCATCTAGTTCAACCCATATCCTATCCTAACCTGCCCTAACATGTTGATCCAGAGAAAGGCAAAAAAAAAACCAAGTGGCAAACAGTAAGCTACACATTGGGGAAAAAGTCCCCTGTTAATGTGGTGGGTTATTTTTAGGAATGAGAAATAGGACCCTCATCGGATGCATGTCTGAGTTGGGTGGTTCTCCTTTAGCTAATTCGATTGCAGTGATTCCCAAAGACCAGATGTCAGCCTTTGAGTGTGCAGTGATCATTATTGACACCATGGGTGTGTCACAGAATGTTATACCATTGGACAGTTTTTTAACGCACATTTTGTTTTAGCCCAAGATTTTATATTTTCGCATGGGAGATTGGTAAAAATGGCACCAAAGGTGGTGTAATTCGCCTTTGACGCACTTGACTCCTAATGTTATGGTCTCCTCGATCTCGCTAAATAGTCCCTGATGTATATTACTTCCGGACTATGAAGGTGTTGGTTTGTGTAGACTTGGTATGTGTGTCCATTTTAATCTGACCTAGTACGAACTTAAAACTCCTATACAGAACCTTTTGGCTAGGAGGTGCAATGTTTGGTAAAATGCATTATGTTGAATACTATGTTTCATTTGTTTTGTTTGTTTTATTATTGACAGTGTGATATTAGTTATCACTGTAAACGGTGATTATTTGGATTATTTTGACTTTATACTGTATTGCCATATGTTTATCCTATTTTGTGGAACCTTTCAATAAAGAGTTTAAAAAAAAAAAAGCACCAAAATTTGTCACACAATTGCTGCTGAATGTGGAAATACTCTATATGTAGCTATACAGTACTGCTTAGCCACACAGCGAGACTTGGGAAGGGAGGAGCGCTATTTGGAGAACAAATTACCATAGAATATACAGAGCCCTTAAGTGCCAGAAGAGCAAAATTCCCTCTGAAGTGACCCCATTTTGGAAATTGCACCTCTTTTGGGAATTTATCTGCAGGTGTAGTGATAATTTTGACAGTGTTGTAAAATTGCATCAAATTGTGTGAAGGGGGGATAAAGGGAGCTGGTTGTCCCAAAAAATGCCTTTAACACCTTTCCCACCTTAGACATATTCATACTTTCCTGTGGCCTGGTAATTACCGACCTGGGATGTATGGATATGTCTAGGCAATTTTGTGCACATGTGATTTCCGCCACGTGTAAGTGATTCTGACAGCTGACACCCGGCACTCAGTGCCAGGAGTAGTCCCACACCGATCCCGGCACTTTAACCCCCTAAATGCTGCAATCAAACTCGACTGCAGGTAGTGGATCATCCGCAGTGCAAGATCACACTATCTTGTGTATACAGGGCTGACAGTCTATAAGGCATAGCAATTCTCCTGCATTGTGTTGTCACTGTTATCTCGTTAACCCTTTCCTCCTTGAACTGTGGTACCAGAGAGAATAAGACACAGACAAAAGTATGCGTCAATAAGCTCTGCTCTTTATTGCTAACGAAGGGGTTTAAATACACCCCATAAGCAGGAAGCGGAATTACCATATGTGGTGTTTATACAACTTATCACTAAATACATAGAATACTGGTTTTAACTAAAACTCCATTTTTGCCCTTGACTCCCAGTACAGGATGTCTTCTCATAACTCAGGCGAGCGGGGTGTATTATCTCAAAGGAAGGAACACCTTATCTCAACTTCTGCTATGCGTCAGCCTGTCTGACAAACCCAAGGTCTTCTGAAGAAATGCTGATTTTAACTCTAACATTCCCTCCTTTTGTTCCTTCATTTGATCAATACACATCTTCATACCTCCTCTGTGTCCTAGTACATCGTTTAATACACATCAAACAGATTTTAAAAACTAAATAGATAGCAAGACATATCAATAAAACCTGTAGGCCAGCTTGTATTATCCCAGTCAGCCATCCCCCTATGCCTTTGAACCAATTTGCGGGGTTAAGAAAGGAGAAAGTATTTGCCCACCATGAATCTTGATTCTTCAGATTTGCCTCATCATATAGTTTCCTTAACTTTATGACATCCTCTAGCTTATGTTTAAGGGTTAAAACACTAGAATTATCAATATAATGACAACATGCAGGTCCAATAATCTGGCACATCCCTCCTTGAGCTGCAGTCAGGTAATCTAACACGAGGGTATGTTCGTTAGTAACAATAATTAACTGGTTCTGTACTGCAAGGGACCCATTGATGATATCTAAAATATCCCATATTTGATCATCTAGGTAATCTGTGGATTCTAACAACTTATCCCATGTCTGAGTTATCACAGGGTAGATAAATAATGCACTGAAAAATTTATTTTCTATCCCCATCTCCACTATATGTGGTCTCCCATTTGGGCGAGGTCTATTGTCTGCAGATCGTTTATGTAGTGTATGTTTTGGAATAGACAATGGATTTAATCTATCTGGAGTGATGAGATAGGTGGCTGGTGTCAATCTAGCTAGGGTACATTTCCCGGTGACTCCTACTGGAAGCCACTTAAATGCCTTGTCCCCACATACCCAATACATGGGTAGCCTTGGCAATCGGGAAAGCCTCCGGCCAACCTGAGAATAAATCAATACAGACCAACACGTACTCCCATGACCCTGATTTTGGCAGCTGAATATAATCAATCTGCAGTCTCTGGAAAGGATAGAGGGGCGTGTTTGGGTGGTGTCTTGACTACCCTTCCCTGATTATGAGTAGCACATACCATGCATCCCTGGATCAAACCTTCCATACAGGTGGAAAAGCCTGGTGCTACCCAATGCTTCTGCATCACGCTCATTACAGCAGTTTTGGACTGATGGGTTGGCCCATGTAACATCTGGGCGACCGCAGGGTACAACGCCCTTGGAAGGCATCGACACATCCCTCTTCCCCATACCCCATTTGCTTCATTCAGACATGCACCTTCTTTTTCCCACTTTTCTACTTCCTCCTGGTGCACCTGAGCCTGCATCTGGGATAAGGCATCCTCCGACACAAAGGGATTTTTGGGAGCGCTTACCTGGTGCATCGTTACCCCTTGGAGTGGTCTACTGGCTGCTGTTTTTGCTGCTGCATCGGCCATTGCGTTTCCTTTACTCACCTGATACTCGTCTGGTATGTGCTTTAACTTTTGACAGCTACCTCTTTTGGTAATTGTAATGCATCAATTAACTGCTGGACTGCGTCAGCATTTTTAATGGGATGTCCTGCTGCCATCAGGAATCCTCTAGATTTCCAAATTGGACCAAAATCATCAGCTATACCGAATGCGTATTTAGAATCTGTGTAGATGTTAACAATTCTACCTTCAGCTATCTTACAGGCCTCGGTCAGAGCCTTAAGTTCAGCCTCCTGGGCTGACTGATGTGGGAGCATTGGTTCTGCTTTGATTACTGCATTCAGGGAGACGATGGCATACCCAGTGTGGAAGGTACCTGAGTCATCTTGGTGGCGAGATCCATCTACAAAAAATTAAAAATCAGCATTAAGTCTTTCAGTTTCAAACACTGTGGGTAGGCCTGCTGTCTCCTGTGCCATAAGCTGAACACAATCATGAGGAATCTCCTCTCTTGGATCTTTGTACAATACCGTACCTGACCCCTCCTTTAGATCCGAGAGAGGTAACAACGTGGCAGGATTAAGTGTGGTACATCTCTGCAAAGAAACATTTGGAGGCATTAAAAGTGCACATTGCAATCGAAGGTGACGTGCAGCTGAAAGATGTGCCGGCTGCACCTGGTTCAGTATGGTATATACATCATGAGGTGTAAGTACTGTAAGTGGGTGATCAAGAACAATGTCTGACTATTTGTGGAGCAATAGTCCTACAGCATGTACTGCCCGTACACAGGACGGGCACCTCTAGCCACTGCATCTTGTCTTCCACTGAAATAGGCTACAGGCCTTTGATTGTCACCATGTAACTGAGTCAATACTCCTGCCGCGTGTCCCTGCTGTTCGTGGAGATACAGGGTGAATGGTAGTTTGTAGTTGGGGGTTCCTAGCGCTGGAGCTGCCACAATCCTGTTTTTGAGAGAATAAAAACAGTCTATACCTTCAGGAGTTAGTTTAAAAGGCACAATGGTGATACAGTCATAGAGAGGCTGCATGAGGATTGACACAGCCTGTATCCACTGTCTGCAGTAGGAAACCAGTCCAAGAAATGTCCTAAGAGCGGCAACATTAACAGGAATAGGAAAATTCTGTACAGCTTCTTTGCGAGCGCTGGTCAGATGTCGCGCCCCTGGTGTAATGCAATGTCCCAAAAAGATAACTGAAGATTTACAAAATTGGAGTTTATCCTTCGACGCTTTACATCCAGCTTGGTACAGAAACAACATGAGTGATATTGTTGCAGTGTGACACTGTTTCCTGGAGGGGGCACAAATCAGTAAGTCATCAACATATTGCAGAACAACTACTTTTGGCATTTTCCATCTTTCCAGTATCTCTTGCAGACTGGCAGTATACATAGTGGGTGAATTCTGGGCACCCTGGGGCAAAACGGTCCATGTATACTGATTCCCTTGAAATGTAAAAGCAAACAAATACTGGCAGTCAGGGTGCAATGGGACACTAAAAAATGCGTTTGCCAAGTCAGTCACTGAAAAACAAAGAGCACTAGCCGGGATCTGAGACAGAAGGGTGTGAGGATTTGGTACAACTGGTGTGAGGAGCTCTGTAGCTTTGTTCACTAGCCGGAGATCATGGACCATTCTGTACGCTGCTGGCTGCCCCGGTGCTGTTTTCTTTTTAACTGGGAACAGAGGGGTGTTACAAGGGGACTGGGTCTTAACTAAAACACCACTTGCTACCAGTTTCTGTACCTGCTGAGCTATAGACGACTCTTGAGCTAGACTAAGAGGATACTGTCTCTGTTGGGGCAGGATTGCACCTGGCTTTAATTTGACTATAACTGGCTGCACCCTTAATCTGCCCACATCTGTTTTATCTGAAGCCCAGAAATCATGCGGTATCACACCTTCTAACATTGAAGGAAATTCATTTGTGTTCTCTATACTAGCAACATCTAGTGACATGATTTTACAAAGAGTGCTCGGCTTCAATCCTGGAGTCATAGTGACAGTCCCATCAGGATGATACTCAATATGTGCTTGCAATTGAGACAATACATCACATCCTAAAAGATTACATTGACCCCGTGGTGATACCATTAACTGTGTGTGTACAGTGGTTCCTTGAATTTGCAGGGAATCTTTTTAGTGACGGGGAGCAGGATAGATGGAGAGTTGTAAGGAGTCGCTATAACATGGTGGGAGAAATCACTTTTCCCAAATGGCCAGTCCTCTTCTGTAATTACTGAATTGTCTGCCCCCGTGTCCACTTGGAACTCAACCTCATGTCCCCCTGGTAGGTTCACCTGCACTGTGCAATTAGGAGTGGGGGTAAGGAGACAAGGGGGTTCATGTGCAAGCTACCATTATCCTATGGGAGCAGCCCTAATTGGTCTTGGGGGCCTCTTGCAGGCGGGTCATTTGGATATGGATTAGTTGGACAGGCTGGATATGGATTAGTTCTGCAATCTCTCCTGAAATGTCCTGGTTTCCTGCATCCATAGCACAATTTCTGTCCATCTCCTGGCACACGTCTCCCCTCCCTGTTGTTTGCAGGACGAGTACCTACAGCATGTACCCTTGCTCCTCTTTTTGCTTGCGCTAAATCATGTTGTGCCCCCTGTGCTATTCTGGCTAGATCCTCTGCTTTAACTGATCTCCAATCTGGTCTACTTACTTTCACCTTTTCTGCCACTTCCTTTTTTAACCCATTCATGTATGCACTTGCCAGTATCCTCTCACTAGTCTTGTTTTCTGGGACAAAACCCATTTCTACCCAAGTTTTTCTTAGGGCCCAGAAATAATCTTTTGGCTCCTCTTCCTTTCCCTGAACTCTGTCTTCTAGTGTAACTTCCTTCTCTGCCTGTCTATCTTTACATGCTTTTTTCAACACTTCTGTAAACAGAATCCCTGCTGCTGCGTCATTGACTTCTGCATTATCAGGTCCGGTCCTACCAACATAACACTTGTATGTCTCATCTATCAGTCTATCGTATCTAGCTTCATCTGCCAATTTCCCTTTTATAAGTGCTTCCAGATCCTGTCTAGTTGCCTTATACGTATCCTGCATCGTAGCTAACATTCTAGCGAATCCCATTGGTGACTGTGAAGGGTCCGGGAGTTGCGTTATTAGAGCCAACTGCTCTGAAGGGCTCCATGGTCTGTATAACACTGCTGTCCGGGGGCGCCTAGAGCTAATCCGCCCCCCTCGCCTCCCGCAGCACCCGGGGTACCAGGTACCATTACTGTCCTCATTGGAAATAGATTGGCCGGGGGAGGTCTGGGTCCACCGCAACCTACACAGACATCTACCGTCAGGGGATTCTGCTGTCCACACCTGGGACAGACCCAACAGTTCGATTCGTGGGAAGTCTGTGGGAAAGTCTGATACTGGGGTGGAGGTAACGTAGGGGGCAAACAGGAGGGTAAATCAGTCATCCCTGTTTTTGTTAGTCTGTAATGTCCGTCTCCTAATTCTTCAGTCTTTCCCTCTAAGTAATCACACGCACTCATCCACAGGTTCACTGTTTTCAACAGTCCTTTGTCTCTCAACCATCCATGATGTGAGTTAAAGAACCTTTTCCATTTATCACTGTTCAATTCTCCGTTTTCATTCATGCCTGCTTTACACAATACTTTGTCAATGGCTACCAACGCTTGCTTTCCCTCTCTGCGTACCACTAAATCTTTGGCAGCAATGCCTTCCTTGGCATTTTGGTTCCCCATTTTTCTATCTCCTCACCTAGAAGAGATTCTCCTGTCACTTAGACAATTCTGTCACCAAGACTCTGTCACCAAGACAATTCCGTCACTTAGACAATGGGCCACAAAGGTTTCTGAACCATTCCACTGCTCGCTGTCCAAGATTTGTACGCCAACCAAATAAACAATCCGATCACACCAACACCAAGACAAAACCACAACACAATCATTGGATCCATACTGTCATTTTTCAAAGGAGGAAAGGCAGGACAGACAATTAATCTGAAGGTCTACTGGTTCAAAGGGACCTGAGCCAGGAACACCTGTGAATTACCTGGAAAGCCGACCGCTCGGGAGGAGGGAGTCCACTATACAGTGATATAGATTTTAGGTAGAATATAATAAGTATTCTTACCTCAGCGCTGTATGTATACCACCAACAGAAAGCTCCGCTCATCCCACGTCTCCGGATCGGTCGACCTTTCTCAGAGTAGATTAACTCAGGTCCCTGTTCGGGCGCCAGGCTGTCATCACTGTTATCTCGTTAACCCTTTCCTCCTTGAAATGTGGTACCAGAGAGAATAAGACACAGACAAAAGTATGCGTCAATAAGCTCTGCTCTTTATTGCTAACGAAGGGGTTTAAATACACCCCATAAGCAGGAAGCGGAATTACCATATATGGTGTTTATACAACTTATCACTAAATACATAGAATACTGGTTTTAACTAAAACTCCATTTTTGCCCTTGACTCCCAGTACAGGATGTCTTCTCATAACTCAGGCGAGCGGGTGTATTATCTCAAAGGGAGGAACACCTTATCTCAACTTCTGCTATGCGTCAGCCTGTCTGACAAACCCAAGGTCTTCTGAAGAAATGCTGATTTTAACTCTAACAATTGCTATACCTTATAACTGCGATCAGACTGCAGAAAGTATGTCCCATAGGGACGAAGTAAAAATATAAAAAAAAAAAATAGTACCCAGAAATATTTTTTCTGAAAAAAGAAAAAATATATATATAAACAATAGAGGTACACCTATTTGGTATCGCTGCATCTGAAACGACCCGACCTATAAACCCGTTTAGTGAACACCATAAAAAAGGCAAAAAAAACATGTTTTATCATTTATCAAACTGCCAAACAAAAAGTGTAATAAAATGCAATCACAAAGACAAATATAAATGTGTAAAGAAGCTAATGGCCACGTAATCAATGGGAGGTATGTGTGACACGGATGGCTGCTCCCTGTGATGTAACCCGGAGTATTTGTCTTTAGTGCGCGTAAGCACTAAGATGTCGTTTAGTGCACCTGGGTCAGGGTTGCGGGCAGCTATGAGATGGGCGGGTCTGGCTACCCATATACCTCACATGTGGGTGTGGATATAGCCTACATAATGGAGGCTGTTGTTTGGCACATGTTCTGTGACTTGGGAGGGAGAAGCCCTCCTGTGTGTGTGGCTCCAGACCGAGCCTGAGTGCTGTACATTACTCCAGCCTGTGTGCCCACAGGTCTAAGGCTATGTGCACACGTTCAGGAATTTTCGCGGTTTTCCGCTGCAAAAATGCTTAAAAAACGCATGCATTAAGCATCCTATTATGAGAATGCATTCCGCAATTTTTGTGCACATGCTGCGTTTTTTTTCCGTGAAAAAAACGCATCGCGGGAAAAAATGCAGCATGTTCATTCTTATTCCGGAATCGCGGTGATTCTGCCGCCATAGGAA
This sequence comes from Oophaga sylvatica, assembly GCA_033576555.1. Classification (NCBI taxonomy): domain Eukaryota; kingdom Metazoa; phylum Chordata; class Amphibia; order Anura; family Dendrobatidae; genus Oophaga; species Oophaga sylvatica. Next base: position 389,072,624 of record JARQOD010000005.1, on the reverse strand, counting down.
TGCATTGAACCGCTTACTTTCCGCATGTGGCTATGCCCACCATGCGCAAAGTGAGCGGTTCATGTGCGGATGGTACCCAGGGTCTGGAGGAGAGTAGACTCTCCTCCAGGCTCTGGGTACCATATCTCTGTTAAAAATGGAATTAAAATAAAAAATAGTGATATTCTCACCTTCCGGCGGCCCCCGCAGCTTTCCCGCTCCTCAGCGACTTTCCCGGCATCTCCCGTTCCCAGGCGTGCTTAGCGACAATGACCCCAGATGACATAGCGGTCTCGCGTGATGCTACGTCATCTGGGGTCATTGTCGCCAGGCATCACTGGGAACGGAACTTGCCAGGAGCATCGCGAGGACCAGGAAGGCTGCGGGGGCCGCCGGAAGGTGAGACTAGCACGAATTTTCTATTTTAACATTAGATCTTTTTACTACTGATGCGGCATAGGCAGCATCAATAGTAAAAGGTTGGTCACACTTGTGAAACACGTTGTTTGACTCGTGTGACCAACCTGTCAATCAGATGCTACGGATCGCTTGGAAAACGCTAGCATTCTGCAAGCTAATTACGCTTGCAAAACGCTAGTTTCTGGCGGAAATACACATACCCATAAAATGCATATTTCCCGCAGTAGGGAGGTGCGGGATTGCCGTGGAAATTTCCGCGGCAATTCTCATGCGTGTGCACATACCTTAGGGAGCAGAATCCGTCCAGGACCTGTTTGAGACCAGGGTCATGTGACCATCACATTGGTGGAAAATACCTGGCCATGTGAGTTAGCAGTGGCTGGTGTCTTGTGAGAGCAGGAACTCCCTCATAGGTCTCGGAGGAGCTACAGGACTGTGCTATGGACACTGATGTTGTTTTTTTTTTTTTCTTTTGTTGGTGTTTCTGGGTTTATGGAGCCAATAAACCCACATGAAATTTTGAATGGAACGTGCCTCCTGTTCTCCTGATGCACCGGAGTACGATCCCTACACATGGTACCTCTGAAAAGGTCATCTTGTCCTGGCAAAAAAAGAAGCCGTCATACAGCGCCGTTAGTGGAAAAATAAATAAAAAGATAAAGCGATGCAAAAATATTTTTTTCTGTAATTTAGATTTTGTGTAAAAGTGGCAAAACATAAAAAAATTATAAATGTTGTATCGTACTGACCCGAAGAATAAAGCTTTCTTATCAATTTTACCACACGTGGAACGACCTAAAAAAAACAAAAATTCCTGAATTGCTGGTTTTAGTTCATTCTGCCTCCCAAAAATAAGTAATAGAAAGCGATCAAAAAAAGTCATGTGCCTGAAAATGGTACCAATAAAAACGTCAACTCATCCTGCAAAAAAAACAAGCCCTAACATGACTTTGTCGGACGGAATATAGAAAAACTATAGCTCCCAAAATATGGCGATGCAAAAACTAGTTTCTGCAATTAAAAGCGTCTATTGGTGTGTGACAGCAGCCAAACCTAAAAACCTGATATAAATCTGGTATCTCTGTAATCGCACTGACTCGAATAATAAATTCACCTAATTACTTATACTGCACATGGAACGGCGTAGAAAATAAATAAAAACAATTCTTCACCTGCTGTTGATTTTGTTCTTTCTGCTTCCTAAAGATTGCATTAAGGCTTGGCTCACATTTATCTGGCGCTGGTCTCTTACACAGGGATTTCCGTGTAAATCTCTGAAATAAGTGATTCAGACTGAACCACCGGCGGAAGATTCCCTATAATGAGGCAGGGGGAGGCACTGACATCGTCTGGCCTATGATCCAGCAATGTCCGTCTTTTTAGATGTGCATAAAAGTACAGTCAGCCACAGTTTTCATGCACTTGTGAAAAGGATACCGCTGAACAGAGGCCAGTCAGAGTCCGGATTAACTGCTGCATTATAGTGAATCGCTCCCACAGGGGTTTCATCAGAAGCGCGTCACTCAGATTTAGATGGAAGCCCCAAAGTAAGTGCTCAGCGTAGAGCACAGGATAAATGTAATCACAAATATTATGTAAAATATTCCCAATAAAAGCTTCAACTCAACCCCACAAAAAAAAAAAAAGCAGATCCCCATTCAGGTCCGTCAACTGTAAACGGAAATATAGGGGACTTCCACGTAACCAGTAGTACAAAGACTCTGGGAAAAGCGAAATGGATCCTCAACCTCCAAAAGAAATTCAGCAAGTTTTGCGCTCCCAAATCCAAATGCGCCCCTCCTCCCTTCTGAGCCCCAGTGTGCCTAAACCACATATAGCCTCCACATGTTTGGCATTTCTGTAGCTATGAGAGCCTGTCTAACATACAGGTGCATGAGCTGGGCATACCGTACTGGTCACCGCAACAGCAGTTTGCAATTTTCACTCTGCAACATCCACTGCTGCTTGTTTCTGGAAAACCGCCCATGGAGTAAAAATCATCACTACACCTGTAGACTAACTATTTTGTGTGACATATCTCTTATTTAAGGGCATAATAATTCAGAGTTTGAAAAGTGCAAAGTCTTCCAAATTTTCGCCAAATTTCCATTTTTGTTCACAAACGCAAGTCATGTCGAACAAATTTTACCACCATCATAAAGTACAATGTCATGGGAAAAAAAAAAAAAGATTCTGAATCACTGGGATCCGTTCGAGCGTTCCAAAGGCATTACCTCATCAAGTGACACTGGTCAGAATTGTAAAAAGTGGCCTGGTCAGGAAAGTGCAAACCACACTGGGGGGGTAAAGGGGTTAATTATTATTTATTTATTTTTTTTTCCAGTTTCCTTCTTACATGTCACAGGATAAAACAATAAGATGGCCAGCTCCTCAGAAAGAATCCTGCTTGAACCTTACAAATACTTGCTTCAGCTGCCAGGTATTTTGCTATATGTTCATGTATTTTCTTTTCTGCTTGCATAAAATATGTATATATTATGCAATAGCAGGTTTGGTGGATGTGTGCATCAAAACCTCTTAGTTTAAAGTCCCGCATCGTGAGTAGACAAAAATTTGTCACAATCCACTTTTTTTTTCTTTTTTTTGCTGACCACCTAGTGAGTATGCTGAACTTTCATGCAGGTTTCTGGAGAGACTGCTATTGAAAAAATAAAAATGAGCATTCAGCCACCTGTTATCTAACCAGTATGGGTAGCTTTTAAAGAAGCATTTGCATTTAACTTTTGTATTGTGTGTTTTTTGCTTTTTTTAATATGTTAGTGTAGTGTTAATGCATTTACTGATCTGTCTTTTCTGGTATCCAGTGCCATTCCACTACTCTTGAGTCACAGTATGGCAACTCAGAATCTCCAGATCACTGTGTTCTACGTGTGACCCATAATTTTTATAGTGTAAGCCTTCTGATGCTCCATAGGCTTGCCTTGTAAAAGTCACTGCCAGGTCACGCAGAATGCAATGTAATCTCGAGCATCTGAATTGTCGTTGGATGACTGAAGAGGACTGAACCGGCACTGGGATACCGGAGAAGACCACATTCGGTGAGTTTATTAACACACTGACACAACACTAACATTAACGCTGGTTTAGAGGGGAAAAAAGCTAATGGGAGTGCTTCTTTTCAGTGACTAATGATTTGTTGACCGGCGAAAGAAGAGCAACTTAGCGTGTTTTGTCAAACCACATCTTTTATTGGCTTAAGTAAGAAACTTGTACAAATTTCTAGGGAAAAATACATTTTCTAGGCTGTGATAAAAACATTTTGTTGTCTTTTCCCAGGTAAGCAGATCAGGACAAAGTTGTCTCAGGCTTTCAACCACTGGTTGAATGTTCCAGAAGATAAAACACAGGTAAGGATTTTCTTTAAGCACTCATGCAATGATTCACTCGAACATATGTCCTGAATAGGAAGAGACTTGTTCATTTCTGTGGACTACGTGCTAAGGTCTCTTGAATCCACTCCACTGCTTCACCTGTAACACTCGGTCGTCCAGGACTTTTTTGTTTACACAAGCTTCCTGTGTCCTTAAATTGTCAGTGCCACAACAGTATGCTCTGGTGACCAGGTGGGTCACTTTCAGCAGCAGAATGGAAGGAAAGGAGACACACTAGTAATGACTAGTGGGTAGGCGGAGCCCAGATAGGATTGACACCTCAGATTAAAAAGAGTGTTGACCGGCCCCTCCAGCTCGGGCTCCTCCTACTCCTGCTTCTTCAGTCTAAAATTTGAGGTCCAGAGGATAGGTCGCTGCTGGAAGCAGCTCCTCAGAAAACTTTATTTTTATCAGACAAGAGACTTGGATCACCAGAAGTGGTCTAGAGGTCTCAGGGGTCTCAGCGCTGCTGGACCCCCCCACCTCTCCCTTGGCGATCTGTAATACCCTGTATGGTGGTCCCTGCAGTTTCACGCCGGCCCTGGGGGATGAGGATTGCTTCCCTGGCGGGGACGCAAACCGCACATCGGGGGTCACTGCGTTCCCCGCCCGGGGGGGGAAGCGATGGGCACAGCGCCACAAACCCCTGGGGGTCCCTGTGGCGCTCGGCTGGTGAGTACCGCATTTTTATGTGAATGTGTGTGTGCTCTCAGCGGCTGCTGCGGCAGCCGCTGGTACATGTATTAGATGACATGTTTGGTGACTGTATTTTATGTCCGCAGGCAGATGCCTGCAGGACAGAGGAGAGCAGAGAGGAGGAGTTCGCGCTCTTTTTTTGAAGCCGGAGGGGGGCGTGGCTTCACGCTTCCCGCTCTTTTTGTGACAGGAATCTCTCTGAGGAGACTGCAGCTTCACTGTCCTTCTCTTCCGGCTTCTCTCAGCGCGGCGGCCATTACAGAGGCTCCGGGCTCCTCATGCTCCGCTCCTCCTGTTTAAGGTATACTTTCACCGAGGCCAGCTGGGTGAGTGAATATCATCACCCCACAGCGCAGAACCTATCTGTGTTCCAAGTGACAGATAGCGTTTATCTGCAGCCGCGTTCTCTTATAGAGACCTGGGACTCGCACACTCCTTTTATTTTATATAGGGAGTTGTGGGGAGTTGGCGGCATTAACCCCTATGAAGGGTTAACCCTTTCAGCAATAACCGCCGCAGGTTCTACCCGGTAGGGATCAGAACGCAGGAGGTTATTTATATACTGATTCTCTAAAGTGAGATAGCTGGGGTAACTCTCTTCTTTAAGAGCTTTAACCCTTCAGCGTACTTGCTCAGTCTGCTTAGTAACCACACTGTTTCCAGTTACTAACAGGGTTTTGACCTGCCATTTACTGCTGACATGTCGGTTCAGGGTCCGGAAGGTGCGGACCATCTGCCAGATCCGCTACAGGATCAGTCGCAAGTATCTGATACGCAGACTTTGTCGGCATCAAGCGCTGCGATTTACAGCGATACCAAATTAGATGCCATCGCTCAGTCAATTAATGGCTTGTCTGACCTTTTAGGTCAGTGGGTGTCAGCTAGATCCTCTCATGACAGGAAGCGGCGCAGGCCGGTGCCATCTTTTCCGCGTAGCGAATCAGAGGTATCTGATATGGAATGCGGACAGGGTTCTCCTTCAAACTCAGAAGGGGAGTTATCCGATTCGGATAAGGAGGATCGGCAGGGACATTCTTTCTCTCTTGTGAGCCGAACAGAGGCTTTAATTGAAGCTATGAGAGAGGCGTTACAGTTACCGGAGGAGGTAACTACACGGCCTGGTAAGTCGGGCCGCATGTACCAGGAGTACCATAAGTCGCGGTCAACATTACCGGCTCTGGAAGAGCTTAATACGGTAGTGGAGAAGGAACGTCTGTGTCCAGATAAACGTTTTCAAGGGACACGGTTCTTTGAAGCTTTATATCCGTGTTCAACGGAATTGACGGATAATTGGATTCCTTCTCCTGAAGTGGATGTTCCTTTATCCCAGCTTAGTAAATCCTCATTGCTTCCGGTTAAAGGGAAAGCGAGTCTGCAAGAGCCGCTGGACAGAAAAATGGAGATGGCGGCGAAATCCATCTATGAAGCTGCAGGTCATGGATTCAGAGCAGTACTAGGATCCATGTGTGCTTCTAAGGCTTCCCTGTGCTGGTTGGTCCGTTTACGGAAGGCGTTGCAAAATAGATCTCCATTATCCGAGATAGATGGACTTCTCGATTTATTGGAGACTGCAGCCCGATATAGCTGTGATGCAGGTCTGGATACTGCGTCATTATTATCCAGGAAGCAATCCTCAGCGGTCACAGTCAGAAGAGCACTGTGGCTTAGACAGTGGACCGGGGACGCGGTTTCCAAGCAGGGTTTACTGTCTTTAGCCTACAAGGGTGGTCAGCTATTTGGATCTGATCTCACAGAGCTGATTGCCAAGGCAAAGGCTAAAGAAGCGGCTTTACCACAGTGAAGGGCTATGGCTTCTACGTCTGGCAGACCTAGTTCCGGTAATGGTCGGCGGTATTTTCGGTCTAGGGGACGATCCGGTCAGTCTTCTTGGGGATCGGGTCGTCCCTCTTTTTCGGGAAAGAAGTCTTCTCAGAAATCCCGCACCCCTTGGAAACAAAGTTTCCGTCAAGACAAGCGGGAAACTGACAAGAAGCCCGCCAAGGCAGACTGACGCCAGGTCCTCACTCGAGGGCTCTCGAGTGGGGGGGTCGCCTGCTCCAATTCAAGGCGAATTGGATTTCCCGCGTTCCGGATTCCTGGGTAACGCGAGTTGTGTCGGCAGGCTATTTCATAGAGTTTTCTTCTCGACCCCCGGACAGTTTTTGCCAGTCTCGCATTCCGTCAGAGCCCGAGCTATTTGCCGCTCTGCTGCGAGAGGTGGAATTCCTTCTGCAGAAGGGTGTAGTAATACCGGTTTCGACAGAGGACCGGGGAAAAGGTTTTTATTCAAATCTCTTTGTGGTCCCCAAAAAAGAGGACAAATTTCGTCCTATTCTGGATCTCAAAAGATTGAATCAGCATGTCCACACCCAAAAATTCCACATGGAGTCACTTCGCTCCGTTGTGGCAACCCTGTCACAGAACGACTTTCTGGTGTCAATCGACATTCGCGACGCTTATTTGCATGTTCCCGTCGGAAGGGCTCACCAGCGCTTCCTTCGTTTTGCCATAGGTCAGGACCATTACCAATTTGTGGCCCTGCCATTCGGCTTGGCTTCAGCGCCCAGAGTTTTTACAAAAATTCTAGCGCCTCTCATGGCAATTCTTCGAAGACAGGGAGTCACGATTATTCCCTATCTGGACGACCTTTTGATTGTGGCGTCCTCAAAGGAGGAGGCGGTGACGGCTCGCAATCTATCCCTTCAGCTCCTGGAGGACTTAGGGTGGCTGGTCAATTGGGAGAAGTCGTCTCTGGAACCGTCGCAGTCAATCCTGTTTTTGGGGATGCATTTCGACACGGTACGGGCAGTGGTGTCCCTACCTCCAGACAAGCGGGCATGTCTCCTTCGACATGTACAGACTATGAAGTCTTCGACAGCAATGTCCCTTCGGAAGTGTATGCGCCTTTTAGGTCTGATGGTGGCTTCCATGGAAGCGCTTCCGTTTGCCCAGTTTCATTCCAGAGCCCCCCAAAGGCTCATTCTGAGTCATTGGGATCGATCGCAGATTGCACTGGATCGCAGTATCCTCATCTCTCGCAGGGTGCGAGAGTCCCTAAGTTGGTGGTCACGTCCAGGAACGTTATCACTGGGGAAGTCTTTCCTTCCTCCGAGGTGGTCGGTCATAACCACCGATGCCAGCCTGACGGGCTGGGGGGGTGTCTGGAACGATCTCTGGGTTCAGGGAGTATGGTCATCGGAAGAGTCTGTTCTACCGATCAACATCTTGGAATTGAGGGCAATTTTCCTTTGCCTCCAACACTGGACGGTCCCTTTGAGCGGTCTACCAGTCCGAGTGCAGACAGACAACGCAACGGCGGTCGCGTATATCAACCACCAAGGCGGGACGAGGAGTTCCAGGCTCATGGTGGAAGTGTCTCGGATCCTGAATTGGGCCGAGGACAGAGTACCAGCCATCTCTGCGATTCACATTCCAGGAGTTCAGAATACCACGGCGGACTTCCTCAGTCGAGAGAAGATGGATCCCGGAGAATGGAGTCTTCATCCGGAGATCTTTGCACTGCTGTGCTCCCTTTGGGGAGTTCCCCAAGTGGATTTGATGGCATCCAGGTCCAATGCCAAGTTTCCGACCTTCACGTCCAGGTACAAGGACCCGAAGGCTGTGGCGGTGGATGCTCTGGTGGCCCCGTGGGACCGATTCGAGCTAATCTATGTGTTTCCGCCGATATCCTTACTTCCTCTGGTGCTGCGTCGGATCAGACTGGAGAGAATCCCGGCTATGTTGATAGCCCCAGATTGGCCAAGGAGGACGTGGTTCTCGACACTGGTGTCGCTTTTGGCAGCACCGCCATTTCCACTTCCTCTTCGCCCGGACCTGTTAACCCAGGGTCCTGTCCGTCATCCGGACTTGAAGTCTCTGCGTTTGACGGCGTGGCTCTTGAGACCGAAATACTGACCCGTAGAGGTTTTTCAGCCGAAGTCATTGCCACTCTGCGAGCTACCAGAGGTCCGGCTACTACTAGAATTTACCACAAGACCTGGGAAGCCTTCTTCTCGTGGTGTTTGGGTTCTTCAAGGAACCCGAGGATTTTTTCCATTCCCAATCTGTTGGCTTTTCTACAGTACGGGCTGGACAAGGGTTTGGCAGTTAGCACCCTGAGGGGTCAGGTTTCTGCCCTGTCCCTGTTGTTCCGGAAAGTTATCGCCTCGCGTAGGGACGTGCGGTCCTTTTTTCGCGGGGTAACCCGTCAGTTTCCGCCGCGGAAGGCACCTGTGTCTCCTTGGCGGCTCAACCTTGTCCTGGAGGCTCTTCAGCATGGGCCTTTTGAGCCAATGGATTCTGCCAACCTTTCTTTGCTTTCTTGGAAGGTTGCCTTCCTAGTCGCAGTCACTTCTTTGAGAAGGGTTTCTGAGTTGGCGGCTCTTTCTTGCTCGCCTCCTTTCCTGGAATTTTACCCGGATCGAGTAGTGCTTCGCACACGGGGCGACTTTCTACCTAAGGTAGTGTCGCAATTCCATGTTAACCAGGATATTGTTTTGCCTTCACTTTGCCCGGGCCCGAGGAATGCAAAGGAACGGGTTTTGCACACATTGGATTTAGTGCGGGCCTTGAAGTTCTATTTGTCTGTTACTCAAGGTTTTAGGAAGTCAGACTCCTTGTTTGTGATTCCAGCAGGTCGTCGACGTGGTCAACGAGCTTCCAAGGACTCTATAGCTCATTGGATTCGGTCAGCCATTTTGGAGGCTTAGCGACTTAAAGGCGAACCTTGCCCGATTAAGATTCGTGCTCATTCCACGAGGGCTGTGGCCTCATCGTGGGCCTTTCATCAAGGGGCTTCGGCAGCTCAGCTCTGCCGAGCGGCGACTTGGCGCTCCGTCCACACGTTTACAAAGTTTATAAGGTGGACGTCAGTGCTTCCGCTGATGCGGCCTTAGGACGCAGGGTCCTACAGGCGGCTGTAGTGTAAAGTTCTAGTTAACTTGTATTTGGCGCCTGTTGCGCATTTACCAAGGTTGTTGGGATTCTGCCTGTTTTTTCTTGGTTATATTCCCACCCTTAATTTTTGGACTGCTTTGGGACGTCCCACTAGTCATTACTAGTGTGTCTCCTTTCCTTCCATTCTGCTGCTGAAAGACTGATTTTGGTAAGAACTTACCTGTAAAATCCTTTTCAGCGAAGGAAGGAAAGGAGACACAGCACCCGCCCATGGCAGAAGTGTGTTGATGTGTTTTCAGATGCGGCGTGACCCTCTTCTGATAGCGATTATCTGGACTGAGGTTGACGCGCTACGGCTTCTTTCCAGCATTGCCAGCTCATTGCGGTGGTCAGGTCCAGTGAGTAGTACCTGGAACTGTGTGGTTTTTTTGCCTACATGCATACATAACCTGTATTCTTGCTTTTTCTCTGAAGTCCTTCAGAAGGGGTTATGTTGCTCCGCTGGTGATGTTTGCTCTTCCCTAAGCTTTTGTACGACTGAAGGAGTAGGAGGAGCCCGAGCTGGAGGGGCCGGTCAACACTTTTTAATCTGAGGTGTCAATCCTATCTGGGCTCCGCCTACCCACTAGTCATTACTAGTGTGTCTCCTTTCCTTCCTTCGCTGAAAAGGATTTTACAGGTAAGTTCTTACCAAAATCCGTCTTTCATACTGTCTTCGGAACGCTCGTTGCACGGTAACAATTGACTTGCACGTCTCGTATGCTAAAACACGAAGCGCTTTTTCTTGCGTAGTCGCCATTTTGTGATTTGATGCCGCCCTGCCACCTAGTGAGTCACAAGGGAGTCTGCACGCATGAGTTGTAAACTCTGAGATGTGACCTTTCGATATGTTATTTCATGTGGATGACAGTGATATCTTTTGCTGTAAAATGAATGCAAAATCCTATGAATCTTTTATAATCTCCCTGTATAAAAAATTGTTTGTGACTTGGGTATCTTCATTTTGAATTAATTTTTTTTTCTTTCACCACTAGGTAATCATTGAAATTACAGAGATGTTGCACAATGCCAGTCTACTTATTGATGACATTGAAGACAATTCCAAGCTTCGCCGGGGTTTTCCTGTTGCTCATAGCATATATGGAGTTCCATCTGTTATTAATTCTGCAAATTATGTTTACTTTCTTGGTTTGGAGAAAGTTTTAACTCTTAATCATCCTCAAGCTGTCCATGTGTTTACCCAGCAATTACTTGAACTTCATCGTGGCCAAGGCTTAGACATTTACTGGAGAGATACATATACATGTCCAACAGAAGCAGAATATAAAGCGATGGTGTTGCAGAAAACAGGGGGTCTCTTTGGATTAGCAATTGGCTTAATGCAGTTGTTTTCTTCGTATGACAAAGATTTAAAGCCATTGTTAAATACTCTTGGACTTTTCTTTCAAATCAGAGATGATTATGCAAATTTACACTCCAAAGAGTATAGCGAAAACAAAAGCTTTTGTGAAGATTTGACAGAAGGCAAGTTTTCCTTTCCTACAATTCATGCTATCTGGTCAAGGCCTGAAAGCACTCAGGTTCAAAACATATTGCGACAAAGGACAGAAAATGTAGACATAAAAAAATACTGTGTTCACTACCTGGAAAAGGTGGGCTCTTTTGAATATACAAAGCAAACATTAAGAGAATTAGAAAATGAAGCCTATGGACACATCAGATCTCTAGGAGGAAATCCGGAGTTAGTCTCGATAATAGAACAACTTAGCAGTATGTATACAAATCCATCCTAGTGACAGCAAATTGCTTGTATTAATACAAGCCTATCACTTTAATCCATACTGTTTGCATTTCTAGCTTTAGTGTAAAATTACAAATTATATAAACAGCTTTTAGAATATTTACACAATCTTAGTTTGATTATAATTATTTTCCCTCTACTCAGGCATTCCAGTGAAACCTCTTGGGTTGCAAAAATATGTAGGATATATTTGAATAAAAAAGGTAGCCTAGATAAAAAGGTGTCATTTCTCAGAGGTTTCACTGTATTTACAAGGTAGGCCTGGGGATCTTCTCCAAACTATAACTGCTCCCTGTGAAAAGAATAAATAACCATTAAAACCTGCCTGTCAAGATCTGTTTTTTTTTTTTTTGCTCTGTAAGCTGTGAACTGTGGCTAAGAAAGTTAATTAGGACCTGATTTATTACTGCATTAATTTTTTTCATTCATTAAATATTTGCAGGTTTTTTGTAACTACTTAACGACCACCGATGCTCATTAAAACTGCAGTCTCTAAGGGGCGTTATTACCTCATTGCCGTTTTAAAACTACAGTCGGAAATGAGGGTTTCACCCCCACCCCCACCCACCAGAGTCAGAAAATGGAGAACAGGATCACGACCGGTTGTAACTGTCATCGATTAGGTAATCGCCATTATTTCATGAATAAAGGCGATCACCTAAAGTGTACTCCAGTATTAAAATAATTTATCTCTTGACATGATACAACAGGTCAGAGGACAGAGAAATTATGTCCCCAAGCATCCCTCGGTACCTCTGCCATCCCCTGTCCCTCTTGTGGCCTCACCTCTGCTTCCTCTTCATGAAGAAAAATGGCGGGTGTATGCGTAGTGCGCCAGTCGAGATCTGCCTGCCGGGACCCAGCAACAGCAAGGATTTTTATCTAGTCACCTTCCACGACCGCATAGGAGGTTGTCTCCATGTCCTAATGGGGGACTGGTAGCACAAAAAGGTTAAAAGTCCCTCCTACTCACCAGTGTCTTTCCTGTACCCATGGGGCATGGAGAGGTTATCGGGTATGCTGCGTGGCCGGCGACTGCAGCTTAACTTTATAATTTAGCCAGGCAGTGGTGGTCGTGGGCTCTGCCTTCTTCCTCCTTTCTGCTCCTGTCTCCCCGCTCTCGGTGGATTCTGGGACCTTCCTGGCCCACCCGCGCCCCCACTGGGGGTAAAGCGGGCCTGTGATCCCCAGGTCGAAGGCCTCCCTGAGCTCTCTGGTCTTTCCTTCTCCTGCGCATGCTGTTCGACGACCCAGAAGTGACATCATCAGAGGGCGCGTTCCACGGTGGAACACATGAACTTCCGGTTTCGGCCCCATGTGGCCTACGGATCGCCGAACGGCGTGCAGAGCATGCTGAAGCTAGTGGAAGCCTGCTCAGGACCCAGGGAGGAGGAGGGGGAATGATAGTTAGCGCTGAGGGTAGGGTTTATTTCTATATAAACCTGCCAGAAAACACCTCCAGGCAAATATGGAAGGTGTGTCTGCTTCTGGCTCTGCTTCTGCAGAGCCAAGCGCTGCCCCAGTAAGTGCTGTGGAAGGGGGGGGGGGTCCAAGTCCAGGTCTTATTTCAATAATAGCAGGTCCCCCTTAGCGATACTTCTCTTCCTAGGGAGACAAGTCTGCCCACGAAAACCTGGCCAGAAAAGTCTTTAAATGTGCCCTCTGCATTAAGAAGCTTCTATCCCGGTGGGAAAAGAAGTTATGTCAGGAGTGTACGGATAAGGTGGTTAGGGCTGAACATCTCACTCCTGGATGAAATACGTGCCCTGGTAAAGCAGGAGGTTCAATCCTCCTTGGCTACCTTTACATCTCCCACTCCTCCGGGACCATCCCCCCTATGAAGAGCAAGCTGCGTGTTGAGGACTCTGACTCAGATTCCGAGGACTCTTGCAGCTTGGCCTCAGGGAAATGGGAGGAATCATTGTCCCATAGGCTATCTGACGCCTGAAAATATTTTTTTCTCCACAGAATATATGGAGGAATTAATCAGTACAGTCTGTAACACTATTGGCTTGGAGGAGGAACAGGTCCCCCAAACAGTCTAGGATGAAATGTTTGGAGGGTTGAAGGCAGATAGGGTTCCCAGTCCATGAGAACATCATGAACGTGATCTCCCAAGAATGGGAGTTTCCGGAAAAGCGCTTGAGCACCCCCTCGGAGCTAAAGCATAGGTTCCGTCTAGAAGGTGAATCTGTTAGATGGGACATCCCTACGGTAGATGTACAAGTGGCGAGAGTAGCCAAGAAGACAGGACTTCCTGAAAAAATCCTGGGAGACCTCCACTTCTTCGCTTAGAACTAATATAGCTTCAACATGTGTCACTAGATCCATCAGTTGGAGAGTCACATATCCCGGGGGACCACAAGAGGGGAGTTGTTAGATTCCCTTCAACTGCTAAAAAACGCAACTGGGTTTTTAGCGGACGCCTCAGCCGAGTTGGTTTCGCATTGCTGCCAGGTCCACGGTCCTATCCAACTCTGCCAGGAGGGCCCTGTGGCTTAAAATGCGGAGTGGGGATGTTACGTCAAAGATTAAACTTTTCTCCATCCCTTTTAAAGGTGAATATGTCTTCGGACCAGCCCTCGATGACATACTGGAAAAGGCCACAGACAAAAAGAAGACTCTTCCTGAGCAGAAACCGGCCAAGAAGCGTTTTTTTTCGTCCCTCTCTGCCTCATACCCATCAAGCCAGAGGTAAAGGGAAGACCGGGAAGTGGAGCTACGCTGAAGGGAAAGGCAGAAACGTCCTTGTCCCCCAGCAGCAGCACCAGGACAAACAATGACTCTGACACTGTGGGGGGAGGCTCTCGGGGTTCTATCAGTGGCTGACAGTTTCCAAGTGCCAGTGGGTCCTCAATATTATCAAGGAGGGCCTCCTTATAGAGCTCGAATCCTCCCCTCTTTGGGGTCTAAGAGTCACCTCCCAGAATTTCCTGAGAGCAAACGTAATCTCCCCAGTGCCAGCAGAGGAGTGGAGAAGGGGCCACTACTCCCACCTCTTTATAGTGAAAAACCTTCAGTGGATGTGCGCTTCATTATAAATCTGAAAGGTCTCAATCGGCACGTGGTGTAATGAAGATTCAAGATGGAGTCGGTGAAGTCAGCAATTCCACTGATAGGACCCCATTTTGTTATGGCAACCATTGACCTGAAGTATGCCTACTTTCACGTTCCCATTCACCTTCGCCACAGGAAGTATTCAAGGTTTGCGGTCTTACAAAACCAGCAGGTGAAGCAATACCAGTATAACGTGCTCCTCTTCGGCATCTCCTCCGCACAGGAGATTATGTCAGAGGCAGTGACCTACATCCGGAGGCTGAAAGACATCTCCTCTGACAGCTGTCCATCTGAAGGGGTCCTCCAACCTTCAAGCAGACTTCCTGAGCCGGCAGAATATACAACCAGGAGAATTGAATTAACAAAAATTCGGACTTACATATAACAATTGCCGAAAGAAGAGATCCAGAAAATGACCTTAAAATATTTCAATAATTTATTAATACTATTAAAAATCAATCATAATAAAATCCAATAGAAAATAAATAATCAAGGCGCCCAAAACTAGGGGAGACGTCAAGTATGTGTCAAATATCGGGCAATACAAACACCAATAATAAATATATCCGGTACTCAAAACAATAGCTTAAAGCTACATAGAGAATCACAATGTCCCATCAAGACAAAAATATATTGAAAATAACAATGAACATTACCAGAAAAGCAGATCAACGGTGAAGGTAGCAGTAACACAGAAAACTTGACGTCTCTCCTTACCCCGACACACGTTTTGCATCCAGCTTCTTCCGGGGGCGAAATTTAGCAAATACTTGACGTCTCCCCTAGTTTTGGGTGCCTTGATTATTTTCCATTGGGGTTTTATTAAGATTGATTTTTAATAGTATTAATAAATTATTGCAATTTTTTAAGGTCATTTTTTGGATCTCTTTCGGCAATTGTTATATGTAAGTCTGAAATTTTGCTAATTTTGTTAATATTGTTATGAAGTGCCAGTCTCCTTCATGTTATTGGACATTTTTATGAATGGGAACCAGGAGAATGGAGCCTGAATCAGGGAATCTTCCGTATGCTAGTAACAAGATGAGGTTTACCAGAGATCGATCTGTTCGCCTCAGGGCAAAATTGGCAGCTTGAGAATTCTCCCTGAACCCCAGAGACAAAGCCAAAGGGGTAGACGCCTTTGCTCAACAGTGGAACTTCCAGCTTGCTTATGCGTTCCCTCCAATTCCGATGCTACGGTAGCAAAAATCCTTCAAAAGATCTGGGAAGATCAGGTTCCAACCATCCTGGTGGCCCAAAAGGAGTGGGTTCAACTTCGTAATCGATCTCCAGGTGGACGGACCAATCCAGTTACCTCTAACTACAGATCTTTTCTCACAGGGACCTCTGCATCATCCAGATCCTCAGAAGCTGAGGTTAGCTGCTTGGCTACTGAAGCCCAGTTATTGCGTGCACAGGGGATGTCGGACAAAGTAATTGCCACCTTACAGGTGTCCAGAAAACCAGTCACCAATGCAATATACAACAAAGTATGGAAAGAATTTTCATCCCGTTGCATGCCTAATGCACCAGACCCTTTCCACTCCAACATATCACAGATTGTGGACTTTTTACAGAAGGGGTTAAAGCTAAGACTTAAGCCTAGTACCTTAAAAGTTCAGAGCTCTGCCCTAAGTTCTATTTTTGGATTAAAAGATTCATGGTGTCAGCCCTTAGACGATGTCCCAGGAAACAGACTGTCATCCCCTCATGGGATCTAAATGGAGTCCTCAAGGGCCCCACACAACCCCCATTCGAACCTCTATCCTCCTGTACTCCTCAGTTTCTTTATTTCAAAGCAGCTTTCCTAGTAGCTATTACGCAAGACGTGTAGGGGAACTGCAGGCACTGTCCATAAGAGAACTTTATTTAATAATCAGAGACAATTGTTTAGTTCTCTATCTTTTTTGCCCATGGTTGTGTCTGATTTCCACCGCTCACAGGACATTGTGTTCCCCTCCTTTTGCCAAAATCTGAAAAATGTAAGGGAGGAAGAATTTCATACACTTGATGTTCGGCGTACAATTTTACACTACCTGGAACAAACTAAATTGTGGAGAATCGACCAGGCTCTATTTATTCATCCATCAGGGCAAAATAGGGGAAAGAAGGTGGCGAAGAGTACCATCCCAAACTGGATCAAGAGGGCTATCTCTGAATCATATTTAGACCAGAACATGACACCCCCAGATGGAGTTAAGGCTCATTCTACAAGATCTACCTTGGCCTACTAGGCTGAGAGAGCTGGCGCATCCACTGAGCAGATTTGCAGGGCCACTACATGGTCATCAATTCCTACCTTTACCAAACACTATAGATTGGACCTATCATCTGTGGTGTAGTGACTAATGTGGCACCTAGGGGGCGCTGTATAAGTTGCTCAAATTATGCATGGAGGCTTGAGATGGATGGGAAACCAGTCCCTGGTATGGGGTTAACTTGTGAGCTGGGTGTGACATGCTAACCACACATACACCGCCCACTGGTGGTGGGAGAATGAATGTTGCAATCTGGTGATTGTAGGTGTTGTGAAGGACCTGTGATGAGGTCATGAACAGGTGACTGGACCATGTGCTTCATGCCTTAGCTGGGGGAGTGGCTACAGGTATGAAAGACAGTGTTTGGCACATGGTGAGGAGATTGAGTTGGAGACTGAGAAGTCTCTGGAAGTCTGGCTGAGACAGTGGAGAGTGTGTCCTGCATAGGGCTGCCTGGAAGGTTCCTGGAAGGTCTGTCAGTGTTGGAAGATCCTGGGGTTGGATCGGATTCCTGGAAGCACGTGGTGAGACTTGGAGCTTGGTAACCGGGGTGTTGGACGGGGGTCCTGAATAGCACCCGGACAGGACACATGGGTGTGCACAGCCTGTGACGGTCCCACACTGAGAACCACGCGGTTCTGTTGAGGAGCTTGGCTGGAGTTAGCCTGGAAGTGTGACTTTCTGTTACAGTGTGTCAGTGAGCACCGGAATCGAGTTCCAGACCACCCAGGAAGGCACCTGGCGGTTTCTGCTGGCCAGCAGCCGCTTAGTCAAGCCCGTCCCATGCAAGGGTGCGTCTGGGAACAGTGATATTGAAAGCTGGAATGCATTTATGTTTTGTGATGTTTTGTTACCTGGTGTTAAAGAGACAGTAAAACATTGATTTTTGGACTTAAAGCCTGTGTGTTGCCTCATAACTGCGGTCCGGCCCTTGCCTACCAGAGCGGATCCCTACAATTGGTGGAGGATGCGGGCAGACGCAGTGAGGTCAGGCTGTTTTTTTTTTGTGGATGTTTTTTTTCCATGCATGACAAATAACCAGGTGAAGACGTCTGGCTGTAACCCGGTGGGGTTACGAAGGTGACAAGCGGCTGGCTGTAACTTGGTGGGGTTACGAAGGTTGCTGTGGATCAGGGGGTCCACGAAGACGGCGCAGCGGAAGCGTGCAGAGACTGGTGGTAGCGGGAGCTACCGGGACACTTGCAGGAAGAGGTTCTGCAGTAGCAGCAGCTTGTGAGCGGCAGTCGGAGGTGCCGGTGGTTGGTGGCTGCCACAGCAGCGGTGTCGGTGCCAGCAGGAGCTGGTGGCGTAATAGAAGGACAGTGTGAACCAGGTCACACAGACTCTTAAAGGGCCAGTAACAGCCCAAAAGAAATAAAACTGTACTGTGGGAGTTGTGCCTAAGGAAACTGGGGGAGTCCACAGGGTATATCCCAGAGTGGGCTAGTGATCTAAACGGGGCGTTAACCCACCAGCAGGGATGGGGGTAAAAAGGGGTGGAGTATCCCAACGGTAAAGGGGAGGCGACATCGGATTGTTGCCAGGGGCAATGGTGCTATGTATGTCCAGTTTGTCATTTGAATTACCCTCCAGGTGAGAGGCTACGTGGGTGTGACCTGCTGATGAATGGTGAGGAGGAGGTACACAGACTGGTCGATTCAGGAAGCTCAGTGACCCTAGTGAGGGCTGCACCCGATAACTTTATAACCACAAGAAAGATCAAGGTCACCTGCATCCATGGGTCCACTAGGGAATATGTAGAGGCCTTTGTGATACTAGAGACGGTCAGGGACAGTAAAAACCATAAGGCAGCTTTAGTTCCAAACTTAGCTTGTCCGGTGGTAATAGGCCGGGACTCTGGGCTGTTCTCAGAATTGTGGGAGGGGGGAGTTCCTCTACAGCCACTGAATAGAGGTCTCTGTACTGTTGGGGCAATGTGTATTAGTACAGTGACACCTCCCAAAGTGGACGGTTCTGACCAACTCGGTGACATAGTAGACGATGACACAAGTGGAAAGGGTGCGGCTACCCAACGGACAGGCGTGAAGTCTCTTGACGGGTGCCAGGTGGGAGGTGACTCAGACTGTGACTCTAATAGAGAAAGGGAGTACAGTGAGGAAAAGCCCCACAAGGAGAAAAAATCCTCCCGTAGTCGGAGACACAAAGGGCGCAAGGCGCCGGAACACAATGTATGTACTAAGAATGGTAATAAAGAAAAACCTATGACTGATGCGATTGTGCAAGATGTGAGTACGCTTCCAGACCCTGAAGAGCCGGAGAGGGTGGAGCCTCAAGAAAGGTTAACGGGGTCAGATACGGAAGGCGCCAACGCTGTACAGTTGGAGCAGGTGCGCCACCTGGAGGCCGAGGTTGCGGCCATAAAGCAGAACATGGCTAACAAAGTGTCTGGTGAGAAGCAAAAGTCGGCTGAACTAAAGACCATGAAGGAGCAGATCGAACAAGAAAAGGCCCTGAGGCAAACTGCGGAACATAGAGTGGATGAGCTGGAGAAGGTAGTCTCTGAGCTCAGAGGTCACCTGTCTATGTGGCAAAGTGTGGGTAAGACCTTGGGAGAAGAGATGGAGGTGCTCAGAGAAGCAGTAAGGGGTCTGCAGAAGGAGAAGTTGCGGGTTGAAGACATGCAGCGGCCATGCCCGAGTGATGACCAGGCGGAAGTGCCAGTGCTCATCTGGGCAAGGGGTCGTGAAGAACGTGAGTCTCAGGAGGAGGAGAAGACTTCACTGCAGACATGCGAGAAGCCTGTGCCAGTGAGGGGTGCATGAGGCCTTTAAAAAGGCGGTAAAAGCCGATATTGTGAACTGCGCACCAGAGACGAACCAGTTGGTGATCCTGGCAGAGGGGGAAGACACAGAGAAGCTGGTGGCTGTCCTGAAGGATATGCATCTGCAGTGTCTCCACGCGAAACAGATGATTATGTTGAGTAACATGAAAGCCGCTCGACGTTTGGAGCAGGCGAAGGAAGACCAAAATCGGCTGGGCTTGGTAGAAGAGGTAATTCCGGTACCCAGAAATCTGGTGGGGAGAGTCGTTGGAAGACTTGGAAAAGTGATGCAGGAGATGGTGGATAGATCCGGTGTAAGGAGAGTGAGGATTCCAGCTGATGGTGAGATCAAGGTGGCTGGAGAAGAAGACATGGTTCCATTCATTGGTGTGGGCTCAGTGGAGAGCCTGAAGAACATCCGAACGCTTCTGGAGTATCGAGTGACGTACCTACGAGAAGTATAGCAGCTGATCTCAGGAAGAAAGCAGATAAAGGAACAGCTGCAGGAGTTGAAACGAAGATGGCGACTGCTTCCAGCCCAAGATATAGAGAAACAAGAGGCTTCTCTGGGGACTGGCAGTAGACGAGATGAAACACTGAGGGGTAGAGATGACGATTCTGTTAGCTCAGGGCTGAGTGACCTAAGTGTGAGACCCGGTGGCGGACAAAGAGATAGAGAGTTCGACTCAGATTAACCAGTGAGCTTGACTGGACGATGGACTCAGGACCGCAACAATCATAGGAGACGGTACTGGAGGGGTCTGGTGACACCGACGGAAAAACAAGGCCGACATTCTGACCGCTGGGGGCGGGGAAGGCCTAACCAAGAGGTAATGTTGCAGGATGCCCAAAATCGACTGAGACGGTCCCCTAGACTTGTAGGGCAAGGTGACATGGGTGACCTGTCTCGGGGTCCTCGGGTTGGAACAGGTGTTCAACCTCACAAGTTTGAACAGAGGGGGATGGTATGTGGTGTAGTGACTAATGTGACACCAGGGGGCGCTGTATAAGTTGCTCAAATTATGCATGGAGGCATGAGATGGATGGGAAACCAGTCCCTGGTATGGTGCTAAATGGAAAGTATGTGTCGCAGAGCTATTCTGTGCTGTAGGTCAGTAATGTTGTTCTGGGACTTGTAGTCCCATAAGAGTTCTGATAATTGTTAAGGGTGAACCTACAGGGTTAGCTTGTGATCTGGGTGGGACATGCTAACCACACATACACCGCCCACTGGTGGTGGGAGAATGAATGTTGCAATCTGGTGATTGTAGGTGTTGTGAAGGACCTGTGATGAGGTCATGAACAGGTGACTGGACCATGTGCTTCATGCCTTAGCTAGGGGAGTGGCTACAGGTATGAAAGACAGTGTTTGGCACATGGTGAGGAGATTGAGTTGGAGACTGAGAAGTCTCTGGAAGTCTGGCTGAGACAGTGGAGAGTGTGTCCTGCATAGGACTGCCTGGAAGGTTCCTGGAAGGTCTGTCAGTGTTGGAAGATCCTGGGGTTGGATCGGATTCCTGGAAGCACGTGGTGAGACTTGGAGCTTGGTAGCCGGGGTGTTGGACGGGGGTCCTGAATAGCACCCGGACAGGACACATGGGTGTGCGGAGCCTGTGACGGTCCCACACTGAGAACCACGCGGTTCTGTTGAGGAGCTTGGCTGGAGTTAGCCTGGAAGTGTGACTTTCTGTTACAGTGTGTCAGTGAGCACCGGAATCGAGTTCCAGACCACCTGGAAGGCACCTAGCGGTCCCTGCTGGCCTGCAGCCGCTTAGTCAAGCCCGTCCCATGCAAGGATGCGTCTGGGAACAGTGATATTGAAAGCTGGAATGCATTTATGTTTTGTGATGTTTTGTTACCTGGTGTTAAAGAGACAGTAAAACATTGATTTTTGGACTGAAAGCCTGTGTGTTGCCTCATAACTGCAGTCCGGCCCTTGCCTACCAGAGCGGATCCCTACACATCCAATAGGGATTTAGTCTTTGGCCGGAAAGTTCTCCAAGTCATTGTCACCCCCCCCCCCCCAGTGCAGAATTAGTTGGTATTCTGCCTATGCTGTCGTGGAAGGTGGCTAGAAAAAATAGAATTAGACTAATTTGGTTTCTAGGAACCTTGCACGACAACATCAATTCCCTCCCTAAGTATCTTAGATAATTCCAGGGAGCTTAACCCCAAGGGTGGTTTGCATGTTAATGACCGCGCCAATTATTACAATTCTGACCACTGTCTCTTTATGAGGTTATAACTAGTGTTGAGCGATATTGCTCGATATCTAAAAATATCGTATCGAAATTGTATCGCCAATAGCACTAAATATCGTCGATATCCGATTTCGATACCGGAAGTCCCATGTAAGTCTATGGGAACAAAATATCGAAATTAAAAAAAACCATTCTTGCCTTGTTGGTTAATTGTACATGAAGGAAAACAACAAAGACTAATGTAGAATGTATTGGGGGAGGTTGAGGAGACAATAAAGGCATACATGTTTAACCCAATGCATTGGAATAGCATTCATATATTTTTTTTTGGAAATACGTTTGGATTGACTAACAAATTGACAATGTTGTTAACCTTTTTTATATTTTGGCAAATATGTATGTTTCACAACTTCCATGCTCTTCACCTTTTTAACTTTTGCCAGTGCCACACTTTCTCCTTCATAATCTTCAGCAGCAGCATCATCTTTCTCATCAAATTATTCTTCATCTTCACCTTCTTAATTTTCTTCTTAAACTTCTTGCTATTCATGTTTTTGTTTACATTACTCATATTGTTATTATTAAACTAATTAATCTTCTTCATATTCAAATTCTTCATCTTCTTCCTCTTCATCTTCTTCATCATATTCTTATTTGTGACAGAGATTCCTGTACTTGTAATCTGTAAAAGTATGAATTGTTCATCCTTCCGTTCTTGCTGTCACAAAAGATTTAAATTACAACAGTATTTGTCCGTGTTCAGTTTAGCCTGCAGCAGCAGGCATTTTCCAGGGGCACCACGAGGAGGAACGGACTCACCCCCATACACTGCTTAGTCTTCTTCTGCTTAGAATTTATAGCATATATTTTGCTCTTCATTTTGGTCTTATACTTCATGTTCTTCTGCTTTTTGATCTTTTGCTTATTGTTCTTCTGTCTCTTGTTCTGTATCTTGTAGTTTGTCTTAACCTTCTTTGTCCTGTTGGTGATCTTCTTCTTGGTAATCTTTTATTTTTTCTTTGTGATGGTGTTCAGGCTGGTTGGCTTCATGCTCGTCGTCCTTGTTGTCGTCATCTTTTTCTGGGTGGTCTTTAATGTCGTCTAATTTCCGAGAAACAGCTGACGTTACTGGAACCCTGACGGGTATCAGATGGAGCAAGAGACAATGGAAGTAACGAGGACCAGCTGACTGTGCTGGACCCCGGACGGGTAGCAGAAGGAAAAGAGGCAATGTCACAACCGAGTACCAGCTGACGTTACTGTGACACGGTTACTAAGCAGGAGGTACCTGTGCTCCAAAGCACTACCAAGGACCAGCAGACGTTGCTGGAACTCGGATACGGAGATGGAGGCACCTAGGCCAAAGGCACTGGGGAGAACCACTTGACGGTACTGGACCCCGGACGGGTAGCAGAAGGAAAAGAGGCAATGTCACAACCGAGTACCAGCTGACGTTACTGTGACACGGTTACTAAGCAGGAGGTACCTGTGCTCCAAAGCACTACCAAGGACCAGCAGACGTTGCTGGAACTCGGATACGGAGATGGAGGCACCTAGGCCAAAGGCACTGGGAGAACCACTTGACGGTACTGGACCCCGGACGGGTAGAAGAACGCACCCATGAAAATGTAAGTTGACAGGACGCAAGCCGTCCGCAGTTACAGAATCACACAGTCCTACAGTGGGTGCTTATCCTATTGTCACAATGGAAACCGCCTTTATTTACATATCCCACAGCACACATAGGAATCACCTAAACTGCAGGCACCATAGAGTCGGCTAACCCGAATGCAACACGACAGCACAACTTATTGGAGGATAATTGACGTTCACACTGCCAGGAAACAGCTGTCGTGCTGTAACCAGGCTGGCCAGGAGTCAGTACCCCTGCCAATTACTTACGAGCAACAAATGGCGGTGTTGTAGCCCAGGGAGTAGAGTTCAGGTGGTAGAAAGATGAACATAACCGGAGACATGGAAAACGTTGCCAAACAGTTATTTAATCTGAAAACGGACAGGCAAATTCAGGTGAGATCCATGCCTTGTTCATTTTCAGAAAAGTAAGCCGGTCTACATTCTCTGAGGATAGTCGCATGTGACGGTCTGTTACTACACCACCTGCAGCACTAAAGACACGCTCAGATAATACACTGGCAGCAGGGCAAGCCAGCACCTCCAATGCATACTGGCTAAGCTCTGGCCGTGTATCCAACTTAGAGACCCAAAATTTGAAAGGGGAAGAGGCATCTGGGAGTACACTTAGAGGGAAAGCCAAGTAGTCTGTCACCATCTTACGGAAACGTTTCTTCCTGGTGACTGGAGCCGTCTCGGATGGTGTAGACCTTGCTGGCGCTGTCACAAAACTTTGCCACATTTGTAACATACAGTTCTTGCCCTGTGCAGAGGCGCTGCTTCTGCTCCCTCTTGTTGTAGAGGTGTCTACACTGCCTCGACGCACAGAGCTGCTTTGTAAAGCAGTAGCAGCAGCAGCAGCATCTCTCTCGGCTGGAATGTACAATAGTATGGATTGCACCATGTGTCTTGGTACTCCTGCATTTTACGGTCCCGGTTCACCGGTGTGATGAGGGTTTGTAAGTTGTCCCGGTAGCGAGGGTCTAGGAGGGTGTACACCCAATAATCTGACATGCTGAGAATGTGGGCGATGTGGCGGTCGTTTCTTAGGCACTGAAGCATGAAATAAACCATGTGCTGCAGACTCCCAACTGGCCAACAAAGGCTGTCCTCTGGAAGAGGCGTCATCTCTGTCTCCTCTGCATCACCCCACCCTCGCTCTACATACTGACTACAGCGTTGTGTACCTTCCTCTGTAGGGATTTCTTCCTCCTCCATTGACTCCTCCTCCTCCTCATCCTCCTCACAAAGTGAGCCCTGCCCAGCCCTTTGTGAGGAACCACGTTGCGCTGACTGTCCTGAAGGTAATTGAATTTGTGACTCCTCATCTTCCACCTGTTTCAAAACCTCTTCCTTTAGTGCTTTCAGTGATTTCTGAAGCAGGCAGATAAGGGGGACAGTCATGCTGACTAGTGCATCATCTGCACTCGCCATCCGCGTTGAGACATCAAACGCAGGCAAAACGTCGCAGATGTCCTTCATAGAGGCCCACTCAGTAGTGGTGAAGTGTGAACGGCGCAAATTGCGAGTTGATTGCGCCTGTTGCAGCTGATACTCCATTACTGCTGGCTGCTGCTCACACAACCGCTCCAACATATGTAACGTGGAATTCCACCTGGTGGGTACGTCACATATGATGCGATGTTCAGGAAGGCAAAATCTGACTTGCAGAGCTGCAATGCGCGATCTGGCCATGCTGGAACGTCGCAAGTGAGCGCACTCTAGGCGGACCTTGTGCAGCAGTGCATCAAGATCCGGATAGTCCCTCAAAAAACTCTGCACGACCAAGTTGAGCACATGTGCCAGACATGGTATGTGAGTGAGGTTGCCAAGGCCCAGAGCTGCCACCAGATTTCGGCCATTGTCACACACTACCAAGCCTGGCTGCAGATTAGCTGACAAAAACCACACGTCGCTCTCCTGCTTGATGGCATCCCAGAGCTCCTGCGCTGTGTGGCTTCGATTCCCCATGGGAATTAATTTCAGGACGGCCTGTTGACGTTTGGCCACGGCTGTGCTCATATCGGTCGCAACAGGTAAGCGTTCACGGGTCCATGTGGAGGTATACCGTGACGGCTCGTGCAGCGATGATTCTGAGGAACTGGAGTAGGAGGAGGAATCAATGTGCACAGACTGGATTCCTGCAATCCTTGGAGTTGGCAGAACACGTACAGCGCCACTGGCAAGATCTGTACCCGGCTCCACAACATTGACCCAATGGGCAGTGAGGGAAAGGTATCGTCCCTGGCCATGGGTACTGGTCCACGCATCGGTGGTCAGGTGGACCCTGCTACTGACGGCGTTTAGTAGCGCATGTTTAATGTTTCCCTCGACATGTTTTTGCAGAGCAGGGACAGATGCCTGCTGAAATAAAATCGGCTTGGCACATTATATTGTGGGACTGCCAATGCCATAAAGTTCCTGAAACTGTCAGTCTCCACCAGCCTGAATGACAGCATTTCAAGGGACAGGAGTTTTGCAAGGCCAGCATTCAGAGCCTGTGCTCGTGGATGGTTTGCCGAGTATGGCCGTCTTTTATCCCATGCCTGTGTTACCGATGGCTGTTTTTTGTACTGGGAGTGTGACGATGACTGTGAACTTGCTGCAGTGGGTGGAATAACAGTTTGTCTATGGACAACAGTGACCGAGGTTCTTCCATGGAGATCCTGTGAGGAAGCCAAAACAGGTGTGTGAGAGCTGGAGGTAGAGGCTCGAACATGACGTAAAGATGTAGGTGCTGCTGTAGGTTGGCCTACATCTCCAGTGTGTCTTTGGAACTCAGCTACGTGCTTTGTCCGTACATGTGTCCACATATTTGTGGTATTCAGGTTCCTGATATTTTTACCTCTTTTAACTTTTTGCTTACACAGCTTGCATTGAACATAGCAAATATTATCTACAAGTCTGTCAAAAAAGGACCACGCAGTGCAAGTCATGGGAGCGCCAATTTTGACATTTCTAAGAGAACTGCTCCCAACAGGTGCCAAACTGGAGGCTACAGGCAAGCGAGTCTGCAGCCTACCTCTCCCTCCTCTTTGTACCGTTGGGACAATCTCTTCCTCAGAGCTGCTCCCACCACCTTGCTGTTGCTCACGCCATGTTGGGTCTCGGACTTCATCATCTCCACTACCCTCTTCCAACACCTGCTGCTGTTGGATGGTCTGGGCAGCACCATGCTCCACAAAACCTGGCACCTGAGTCTCATCATCATCATAAGATGCGTTCTGCGGTGTGCTGTCCATCGGCACTGGCTCACCCGCCTCTTCAGATTCAGAGAGACACAGCTGTTGCGCATCACTGCATACTCCCTCTTCTTCAAATTGCAGAATGCTGCTTGCCTGTGCCCGTGTTTGCGAGCCAACAGATTCTGAGAACAGAAGCAGAGACTCAGCTGGCTCCTGTACAGAACTCTCTGACTGCCTTGGCAATTTGACAGGCGGTGAACAGACAGATGGTTGCTCAACAGTGTTGTGTTCCTGAGAGGAGGTGGAAGGAATTGAAGTCGATGCATTGGCTGCCATCCAACCAACAACGGCTTCAATTTGTTCTTCCCGCAGCAGGGGGGCACGCCGAGCTCCTACCAAAGTGCGCATAAAGGAACGCTCACGGGGATAAATGGTGGATGCTGTGTCACTGAGGGCGGCAGCAGACACAGAATCCCCACGTCCTCTCCCTGCTGAAACTCCACGGCCACGACCACGTGCCTTACTCACTGACTTCTTCATCTTGGTAGACTGATAAAGAAAGTCAGAAAAGTTATAACTTAAGGCCTAAGTGTGGTTATTACGCAGAGACTGAAGTGAACACTGAAACACAACTGTTCACAAATCACAATCTGTGAAAGGCTACTCCTTTGTCTACTTCTATAGTGTTTGCAACCAATGTATTGGATACGGATGGAAGCGCGTCACACTAATAGTTAAATTGCATGGAGCAGCAAGAATTACACTGAAGGAAAAAAAAAAGAGTCTGTGAGTGACAGGTGCAGATGCCTACAGACAGCGTTGCATGCAGAGCAAACTGCAGCGTCACCTGCACTCACACACACCTTGCAGAGCTGTTAAAACAACACTGCAGGCAAAAGGAAGCTTTACACAGCGGTTGGTGCTAGCCTGCCTACAGCACAGTACACTAAATCGCAATCTCTAACTGTCCCTCAGAGTCAGCACAGCACGTTCTGTCCCTTACTGAATTCACAGCACAGTGACGCTAAAATGGCGGCGGCGCCTTTTATAGTGCATTCTGACATCATTTCAGCATCCAATCACAGCCATGCCATTAGTTAACATGACCGCAGCAGTACAGGATGTGCCCACACTTCTTAGGATTCCTTATTGGCTGAATAAAATCACATTGCCTCGCAAATAATTATGGGAACTTCCGATTCCGGTATTTGATAAGACGAAAATATCGAAACGAATTATCGAAAGGCCGATAGAGCTAATATCGGCCGATAGCCGATATTTGCATTATCGTATCGCTCAACACTAGTTATAACTCTTGAACGCTTCAACGGATCTTTGCGATTCTGAGAATGTTTTCTCGTGTCATATTGTACTTCACATTAGTGGTAAAATTTCTTCAATATAACTTGCATTTATTTTTGAAAAAAACGCAAATATGGCGAAAATTTTACAATTTTCAAACTTTGAATTTTTATTCCCTTAAAACAGAGAAATATGTCACACAAAATAGTTAATAAATAACATTTCCCACATGTCTACTTTACATCAGCACAATTTTGGAACCAAAAATTTTTTTTGTTAGGAAATTATAAGGGTTAAAAGTTGACCAGCGATTTCTCATTTTTACAACAAAATTTGCAAAGCCATTTTTTTAGTGACCACCTCACATTTGAAGTCACTTTGAGAGGTCTATATGGCAGAAAATGCCCAAAAGTGACACCATTCTAAAAAATGCACCCCTCAAGGTACTCAAAACCACATTCAAGAAGTTTATTAACCCTTCAGGTGCTTCACAGGAGCTGAAGCAACGTGGAAGGAAAAAATGAATATTTAACTTTTAGTCACAAAAATGATCTTTTACAAACTTTTTTTTGCATTTTCACAAGGGTAAAAGGTGTAAATGGACAGATAAAGTTGTTGTGCAATTTCTTCTGAGTACGCCAATACCTCATATGTGGGGGAAAACCACTGTTTGGGCACACAGCAGAGCTCGTAAGGGAAGGAGCGCCTTTTGACTTTTTAAAACCAAAATTGGCTGGAATTGAGATTGGACGCCATGTCGCGTTTGGAGAGCCCCTGATGCGCCTAAACAGTGGAAACCCACCACAAGTGACATCATTTTGGAAACTAGACCCCCTATGAAACTTGTCTAGATCTGTTGTGAGCACTTTGAACCCCCAAGTGTTTCACAAAAGGTTATAATGCCTGGGTGAGAAAAAAAAAAAACAATTTTCCACAAAAAATATTTTTTAGTCCCAAATTTTTGATTTTTCCCAAGGAAATTGGACCCCAAAAGTTGATGTCCAATTTGTCCTGAGTACACTAATACCCCATATGTGGGGGGGAACTGTTTGGGCACACGGCATGGCTTGGAAAGGAAGTAATAACGTTTTGGAATGCAGACATTGATGGGGGTCATGTTCCATTTGCAGTGCCCCAGATGTGCCTAAACAGTGGAAACTCCCCACAAGTGACCCCATTTTGGAACCTAGACCCCCTAAGGAACTCATCTAGATCTGTGGTGAGAACTTTGAACCCCCAAGTGCTTCACACAAGTTTATAATGCCCGGGTATGAAAATAAAAAATCCTATTTTTTTCCCACAAAAATTATCTTTTAGTCACCAATTTTTTATTTTCCCAAGGGTAACAGGAGAAATTGGACCACAAAAGTTGTCCAATTTGTCCAGAGTACGCTGATACCCCATATGTGGGTGGGAACCACTGTTTGGGCGCACAGCAGAGCTCTGAATGGAAGGAGCACCATTTGACTTTTTCCAACCAAAATTGGCTGTAATTGAGATTGGACGCCATGTTGCATTTGGAGAGCCCCTGATGTGCCTAAACAGTGGAAACCCCCCACAAGTGACCCCATTTTGGAAACTAGACCCCCTAAGGAACTTATCTAGATCTGTGGTGAGCAATTTGAACCCCCAAGTGCTTCACACAAGTTTATAACGTAGAGCCGTAAAATTAAAAAATCATATTTTTTTCCACAAAAATGATCTTTTCACTCCAATTTTTATTTCCCCAAGGGTAACAAGACCCCAAATGTTATTGTGAAATTTGTCCTGAGTACGCTGATACCCCATATGTGGGGGTAAACCACTGTTTGGGTGCATGGCAGAGCTTGGAAGGGAAGGAGCGCCGTTTGACTTTTTCAACGCAGAATTGGCTGTACGCCATGTCGTGTTTGGAGTGCCCCTGATGTGCCTAAACAGTGGAAACCCCCAACAAGTGACCCCATTTTGGAAAATAGACCCCACAAGGAACTTATCTAGATGTGTGGTGAGCGCTATGAAGCCCCAAGTGCTTCACAGAAATTTATAACGTACAGCCATAAAAACAAAAAAATCATTTTTTTTTTACAAAAAATGATATTTTCGCCCCCAATTTTTATTTTTCCAAGGGTAGCAGAAGAAATTGGACCCCAAGAGTTATTGTGCAATTTGTCCTGAGTACGCTGATACCCCATATGTGGGGGTAAACTACTGTTTAGGCGCATGGCAGAGCTCAGAAGTGAAGGAGCACTGTTTGACTTTTTCAACGCAGAATTGGCTGGAATTGAGATCAGACACCATGTCACATTTGGAGAGCCCCTGATGTGCCTAAACAGCGGAAACCCCCCAATTCTAACTCCAACCCTAACCTCAACACACCCCTAACCCTAGTCCCAACCCTAATCCTAACTTTAGCCTCAACCCTAACCTTAACTTTAGCCGCATCTCTAACCCTAACCCTAATGGGAAAATGGAAATAAATGCATTTTTTTAATTTTATTATTTTTCCCTAACTAAGGGGGTGATAAAGGGGGTTTGATTTACTATTTGTAGCAGGTTTTTATGATTGGCAGCTGTCACGCTAAAAGACGCTTTTTATTGCAAAAAATAGTTTTTGCATCGCCACATTTTGAGAGCTATAATTTTTGTATATTTTGGCCCACAGAGTCATGTGAGGTCTTATTTTTTGCAGTACGAGTTGTCGTTTTTATTGGTACCATTTTTAAGCATGTGACATTTTTTAATCGCATTTTTTTTTTATTTTTGGGAGGTTAGAATGAACAAAAATCAGCAATTCATGAATTTCTTTTGGCGAGGGCATTTATACCGTTACGCGTGTGGTAAAATTGATCAAGCGGTGTTATTCTTCGGGTTAGTACGATTACAGCGATATCTCATTTATATCATTTTTTTTATGTTTTGGTGCTTTTATACAATAAAAACAATTTTATATAAAAAATAATTATTTTTGCATCGCTTTATTCTGCGAGCTATAACTTTTTTATTTTTTCGCTGATGATGCTGTATGGCGGCTCGTTTTTTGCGGGACAAGATGTCGTTTTCAGCGGTACCATGTTTATTTATATCGGTCTTTTTGATTGCGTGTTATTCCACTTTTTGTTCGGCGGTATGATGATAAAGCATTGATTTTTTGCTTTGTTTTTTTTTTAAGGGGTTCACTAAAGGGGTTAACTAGTGGGACAGTTCTATTGGGTGGTTTGTTACGGACGCGGCGATACCAAATATGTGTACTTTTATTGGTTTGTTTTTTTTTATTTACAGGAAGAAATTAATTTATTGGGGAATATTTTTTTTTTTTTCCTTTATTTTGGATTTTTTTTTTCACTTGTTATTTTTATTTTTTACTTTGTCCCAGGGTGGGACATTACAGTATAGGGTCAGATCGCTGGTCTCACAGTGTGCACAGCACTCTGTGAGACCAGCGATCTCACAGGCAGTGCTGCAGGCTTCCTGCAGGACCCGGCGGCCATCTTAGATCCAGGGTCCTGCAGGGGAGAGGCCTTCAGAACAGCGTGGTCACATCGCGCTGTTCTGAGGGCCTCAGGGGAGCACGCAGGGAGGGGGCTCCCCTGTGCCACCGATACACTGCGATCATGCTTGATCGCGGTGTGCCAGGGGTTAATTTGACGGGAGTGGTCCGTGACCGCTCCTGGCACATAGTGCTGGGTGTCAGCTGTGATAAACATGACACCCGGCTGCGATCAGCTGTGCTCCCCCCGGGAACGCAGCTGATCGCCTCGGACATACTATCCCGTCCCTGGGAATTAAGTCCCAGATCACATGGATAGGATAGTACGTCCGATGACAGAAAGGGGTTAAAGGTAACCGGTGCTATAGTGTTCGTTATAAGTCACTGGCGAGTAGGAGGTGGGAGGGGCTTCCTGTCCCACATTAGGACGTGGAGACAACCACCTATGCTGTCGTGGAAGGTTCCTAGAAACCGAATTACCAGTAAGTCTAATTCTATTTTCTTACTGGTTCCCTTTTTCTCACTGTGATGGGTCTATTACAGTTATCAAAGCCCAATAATTAGTAAACCAGATTATTATTTTTTTTATTTTATAATTCTTGTTTCTTTAATTCATTGCTATTGGGGTTGGGCCTAGAGGATTGTTGTTTTTTTTAAAAGCCTCTTCACCAAACATGTAGCTGAGATTACCGTATTTTGCGGATTATAAGACGCACCCCAAATTTTGAGGAGAAAAATAGGAAAACATTTTTTTTTTTTTTAAATAAACTGGTGGTGCCTCTTATAATACAGGCATCTTATTGCTTACCGGGGGTGGTGGCTGCGGTGAAGCAGAGTCCCAGGGTCGCTGCTGGAGAAGGCAAGAGTGGTGCGTTGCTGCAGGCTGGGATGAGGCGGTGTTCCGATGTGCACCGCTGCGGGTGAAAATGGCTGTAGTGCTCTGTGGTGCGGGGGGGTGCTCTGCCAGCATTCTGTGAAAGCCCGGAGCCTCCCGCATATCCATTACTGCGATGCGGTGGCCTCCGGGAAAATGGCCGAAGGGGCTGCGCATGCTCATATTCAGATCTCGGCAATGAGATCTCGTTTCCCGAGATCTCAATCTGAGCATGCGCCGCCCCGATGGCCATTTTCACGGAGGCCACTGCATCGCAGCAATGGCTATACGGGGGGCTCAGGGCTTTCGCAAAAAGCTGGTGGAGCTCCCCCCTCAGCACCACAGAGCGCCGCAGCCATTTTCACCTGCAGTGGCGCACATCGGAACACCCCCTCATCCCAGCTTGGGGCCTGCAGCAACACGCCACTCTTGCCTCCTCCAGCAAGGACACTGCTCCAGCGCGGCCAGAAAGGTATATCCGTATTCTAAGACGCACACCCATTTTCTCCCTAAATTTTGGGGACAAAAGTGCGTCTTATAATCTGAAAAATACAGGATGTCCTTTCTAAGGAAAAAAAGATATAATCATACAATGTTTGGATGTCTTTTTCTAGTGGCAGAGTCACCACAACATCTATGGGACCATCTACTTTCAAACAGCTCAGGGCTAAGAAAACCTGGATGGATTGTAAACTGGAAAAAAACAAACTAAAAGGATCTCTAGAATGGTGGACATATTTGGGAATCTTCGTAAAGGGAATCCATGGATTCTATGCCCATTCGTGACAGTTACTACCGCTGCGAGCCGCTGTGCATGGGGTGGTCATGTACATTGTCAGTACCTTTTTAGGGCACTTGGCCAACTTGTCTCATGTCTTCAAACTACAAAGAACTCCAAGGTCTGGGAGATGTTACAGAAATGTAAGGTTAGCTAAAGAACCAGCATATCAGAATTCTATCAGATAAATTCACAACAGTATCCTTTCTCCAACACCAAATGGGGTCCAAGACATTACCATCTTCAATTTTTAGCCTCAGATCGCTCATTGGGCAGAGAAGGCGGTGCTCTCCATCTCGGTAGTATATCTGGAAGGATCTCCGAATCAGGTTGCAGATTTTCTCAGCAGAAAGAAGGTGCAATCATCAGAATGAGCATAGAACTTGGAAACGTTTCTTCAGTTAACCCAGTGCGGGGGTGCTCCTCAGATATCGGACAAGAAAAGGGGAGAAGCCAGCGCCGCACATGGTCAAAATGAAATACATTAAGTGCATCTGCACATATTAGTTTCTAACTGTTTTTTTAAAAATGAGACATTTGGCAAATAATTGATCAATTCTTTGAGCCACCCCGCCACGACAAGGCATTCTCATATGGGGCAGTCCTACTCTACGTTTTCTATTTTCGCTGTGCCATTACGGCCTCCTAAAATATATTAAAAACAAGACTGCAAAAAAACTGCAAAAATAAGACTGCAAATAAACTGCAAAAGTACCTGAAGCATGCTGAATCACTCCCATGGTGCTAGAACCATGTTATGCTTAAGGTACCGCTTGCAGTGTATGCAGTCCTGCTTTACAGTTTTTTGCAGTTATTGCTTTTAATTATTCAGGAGGCCGCTATGGCACAGTGATATGATAAACTTAGAGTAGGTACTGCCCCATATGAGAATGCCTTGTCGTGGCGGGGTAGCTCAAAGAATTGATCAATTATTTGCTAAATGTCTCAATTTTAAAAAACAGTTAGAATTATGTGCAGATGCACTTAAATTATTCCATGCTAATTACGTGCTGCGCTGGCTTCCTTCTTTTTTTTTTTTTTTCCTTGTATTGGTAAGTGGCTAACCACCACTGGTTGCCGTGCGCGCTGTGTTATGCATGCTATTTTATCTGTTTTTTTTCTTTCTTATAATTGACTTAGGCTGCTATACACATATACAGCAGCCCTGCCCTGCCCCAGGCTATATATAATTGTGCACCTGTGCCTGTGCCTGTCTCACTCTTATTCTGTGGTTGCTGGTTTGGCGGATGTGGAGGTCAGATCTGACATGTCCATTCTTGGACCTGGTCGGCCTTTTACCTGCATCTGTCTGACTGGCACCCGGGGGTGATTCAGTTATGCTTAAGGTACCGCTTGCAGTGTATGCAGTCCTGCTTTACAGTTTTTTGCAGTTATTGCTTTTAATTATTCAGGAGGCCGCTATGGCACAGTGATATAATAAACTTAGAGTAGGTACTGCCCCATATGAGAATGCCTTGTCGTGGCGGGGTAGCTCAAAGAATTGATCAATTATTTGCTAAATGTCTCAATTTTAAAAAACAGTTAGAATTATGTGCAGATGCACTTAAATTATTCCATGCTAATTACGTGCTGCGCTGGCTTCCTTCTTTTTTTTTTTTTTTTTTTTTTTTTTGCTCCTCAGATAGACCTTTTTGCCTCAAAGAAAAATGCAAAGATACAGGATTTTTTTTCTTATATCCAAGAAACAGCCCTGCTGGAATAGATGCCTTGTCTCAGAGTTGCAATATGAACCTGACGTGCGTGTCACGGTGTTATCACAACAGAGAGGAGCCAGAAGACCACGGCTTCTGATTGCTCCTACTACTGCGCTGAAAAGAAGCACTTCACCTTTTAAATTGTGTTAATTTCATTTGGCAGTACAGGGGTTAATCTGCCAAGTTGGGAGCTCTGTGAGTCTGAGCTCTCAACTGAGCATGGTTTGTCACTCCTACCCCCTATATAATCTGGGTCCTGACTGAAACACATAGCCAGAGCTAGCTTATGCTGCATGGCTGGGAGGATAGTTGTTTGGTTATATGAGGAGTTTTGTGGATTTATCTGTGACTGTTGCTTGGGTTTGTGTGATAATTCCCTTTCCTCCTCTAACTTTCCAGTTCACCAATCCTGACAGCACCATGGAGGTCGTCCTTCTTGTGCTCACTGGGACAAGAAACAACAAGAGGTTTGTGAGGAACTAAGCCGACCGCCACACGGTAGCCTGGGTATCACAGCTTCTGATCCCACCTCCGCTACCAAATGTGAGGGACGACCCCCTTCCTCCCACGTCACCAATGGGACGTAACTCCACAGGTACAGCTCTCCGGCGCCCCCTTTGTCTCTCAGGTCAGTAAGGGAACTGCACCTAGAGCAAATGGCCGCCGGGGAGGGTGTCCTGTTACCCAATGGGTATTCTAAGATTCGTGATCAGAGTAAAAGCATCAGCCCAAGATTAATTTTATGGTTTAATCGCCTTAAGAGCGCACTAGATAATTACAGAAATATACAGTAAAGCTATACAACGTAATTACAATGGAATTGCAGTCAGAGAAAAAATACAACGATAATGTACAAGGCTTAAAGGTATAAGCTATAGATCAATATTACCGGGTATTATGGTCATGGGAAGGCATTGGCTCTGCCGTTCCCAGGTACAGTCTTCAGTTGCTGGATAGTCCCTTGGTCTTTCCTAGACCATCTTCTTGGCTTCTGTGTGTGAAATGGAATGGGCACAGGGGTACCTGGCTACAATTCTTAAACCTGCTAGGCCCTTCCCTTTTGCTTTGAAGCACGCATATTAACTGGCCTGCAATTCATATGGAGCAGGAAACAAGGGCTTGAGCTTGAGCTATTAACATACGACTGACCATCTTATTCAGACACTGGCCTAAACTAATTAGCATGTTAAAGCCCGTTTGACTCATAGGGACATCAAAACCGGTCGTACTAGATATGCTAATAGGCAATGTGTAGTTAATAGTTTGTGGCTCTGTGAACTGACAAAATGGAGGCTGGTATAGGCCCTATACAAAATGGCGACGTCCCTTTCCTTACACCTCCCTGCTTTTGAGGGCGCTAGGGGGTATCACATTCCTGTGTTCCCCCGTGCGCCCTACCGCACCCTCTCTTTGGCTAGGGTGGCAGATCCAGAAGGATTTCTGACTCTCTGTCCTCTGAAAGGTTGCACACTGGTTGGGCATAAGCCTCACGCTCGTGATGGGCCTTCATCATGTTCACATGGATGGCCTTCCTCCTTCCACGGGCGTGGTCCAGGGTGACCAGGTAGGTGACGGCATTGAGCTGCTCGTGCACGAGGTATGGACCCTCCCAGGTCGCCTGAAGCTTGTTTTGGGGTACGGGGACCAGTACCCACACCTTTTGACCCACCTGGTAGGTCCGCTCACAAGCATTCTGGTCGTACCATCGCTTCTGGTCAGCCTGAGCTTGGGCCATATTGTCATGCACCAGCCGCGTCAAGGCCATCATTCGGTCCCGGAAGCGCACGACATACTCAATGACCGACACTCCAGGGGTGGCTAAATCCCCTTCCCATGCTTCCTTCACCAGAGCAAGGGGCCCCCGTACACGTCGCCCGTACAGGAGCTCAAAGGGGGAGAACCCCGTTGAGGCCTGTGGGACCTCCCGGTAGGCAAACAGCAGGTGTGGGAGATACCGCTCCCAGTCTCTCCCGTGGGAGTCGACCAACATCTTCAGCATCTGCTTTAGGGTGCCATTGAACCGCTCACACAAGCCATTGGTCTGTGGGTGATACAGGCTGGCCACCAGATGTTGCACCTGTACCTGCTTACAGAGAGACTCCATCAGCTGCGACATGAACTGGGTCCCTCGGTCGGTGAGCATTTCCTTGGGAAACCCCACTCTGGAGAAAATCTCCAGTAAGGCAGTGGCCACTTTGTCGGCCCGAATGGACGACAAAGCTACTGCCTCCGGGTACCGGGTGGCATAGTCCACTACAGTTAGTATGAAGTATTTCCCGGAGCGGCTGGGAGTGGACAGAGGTCCAATGAGATCCACAGCCACCCTCGAGAAAGGCTCTTCGATGATGGGCAGAGTTACCAGTGGGGCTTTGGGGCGCGGCCCCGCCTTCCCCACCCTCTGACAGGTGTCACACGAACGGCAGTAGGCTATCACCTCGGTCCTCATTCCGGGCCAGTAGAAATGCTGAGCTAGCCTGGCCCTGGTTTTAGTGATCCCTAGGTGTCCGGCCATTGGAATCTCGTGTGCGATCCGCAACAATTCCGCCCTGAACGGATGGGGTACCACTAACTGTCGGTCCCTGGGCCACGCCTCCGGTGAACCCTGCTGGACCGTTACCCGGTACAGCCGTCCCTGGTCCCAGACCACTCGCTCGCGGTCGGACTCCAGGGGAGGCTGTGCCGCCTGTTCCTTGAGAGTCTTCAGGCTAGGGTCAGCTTCCAACGCTGCCTGAAATCCCTGACTTGATGTGGCAAGAATTGATGAAACTGCCATGTCCTCTGTCAGTTCCCCGCGATCTGTCTCCTGGCTACTGTCTGACTCGGCAGCCACTTGGTCGGAGAGGGGGAAACCGTTGGACCTCCGCGAGGCTCCTTGGGCTTCAGCGCTCCCACTCCTGGTAACAGCGGCCACGACCGCTGAGACCACGGGTAGCGCCTGCTTTTCCTCGTCCCCTGACCAAGTCGCCGGGTCAGGCAGACTTCCCTGACTTCCTGACATCCCGGATGTGGGGAACTCCTGCCCTGGGGTCTTACCTGGTGGCTCCTCTCCCGGGACGCCCCCTCCCCCCATGGCCTGTTCCTCTTCCTGCAGGGGCCCTAGACTCAGCAGGCTGGGTTCACTTAGGGGCCCTACACTGCCCATAGCAGCCCCTCCCTCCACCTCTGAGCTCTCCCCTACAGCCTCCTCACCTGTCCTCACTGTGAGCCCTGTGTGTGTAGTGTCAGGGCATGGCTTACTATCAGGTTTCACTCCCTCCTCCACTGTTGGAGGCACATTCAATACATTAACATTCACAGTAGAGTCATGACATTCTTAGGGAGCCGAACTTGGGGGTTCAGTGGCCACATACTGGGACACTAGCCGCCCCAAATCGGTCCCAAGCAACACATTTTCAGGAATATTCTGCGTTACTCCCACCTCCCGCATCCCCCTCCCGGCGCCCCAGTCCAAATACACCTTGGCAACGGGCAGCGCCGGTTCAACGCCTCCAATTCTGGAGACGGAAAGGGTTTTCCCAGGTACCAAGTCTTGAGGGGACACCACCTCAGGACGTACCAGGGTTCGTTCAGCGCCTGTGTCCCGCAGTCCCATGACCGCTGAGCGGCCGATGGTGACGGGTTGGTAATTGTCTAGGGACCTCCCACCACCCCCTCCCACACACAAAACAGTGGTCGGTTTCTGGGACAGGGATGGGGCCTTCTGGCGCTGGGGACACGCAGCTTTAAAGTGTCCTGGCTGATTGCAATTATGACAACGTCTGGGTTCTGTTCCTGGCCTGGAGGGGGCAGCCGGGGGGTACACCCCTTGCACTCTGGGGGCTGGATATGGGGCTGGGGCAGGATTGGGCTTACCCCCTCTCCAGGTGCTGCTGGCAGGCTTCTTTGGCTCCGGCGCCCTGTTGTTGGCATACTCGTCTGCCAGGGCGGCTGTAGCAGAAGCCCCCTTTGGTTTCCGGTCACGGAGGAACTGCTGGAGGTCCTCTGGGCAGTTCCACAAGAATTGCTCCACGACAAACAGTTCCTGGACCTCCTGGCGGGTAGTGAGCTCTAGACCCGAGGTCCAGTGCTCCGCAGCTCTCAGCAGGGCCCGCATGTGGTCGGTCCAGGTGTCCTTTGAACCCCGCTGCAGGCTCCTGAACTTCCTGCGGTACGACTCCGGGGTGAGGTTGTAGTGCTGGATCAGGGCCCACTTGATGCTGTTGTAGTCCTGCTCCTCCCCGGCAGGTAAGTCCCCCAAAACTTTCAGGGACTTACCTCTCAAACGGGGGTCAGGTACCTTGCCCACTGATCCGGGGCCAGATGATGTTGGAGGCATGTCCTCTCAAAAGCCAGCAGAAAGGAATCCAGGTCTCCATCCTTTTCAAGTAAGGGAAAGTCCTCCGCCCGGACCTTGGAAGCCCTTGTCTCCGGTGGGCCTGGTGCGTCCAGCGGGGGCCCGTGCTGAGCCATCTCCAGTCGGTGCCGGCGCTCCGCAGCTTCACGGCGTTCTGTATGCTCACGCTCCGCAGCTTCACGGCGTTCTGTATGCTCCCGCTCTGCTGCTTTCTCTGCCGCAGCTTGCTCCCGCTCTGCTGCTTTCTCTGCCGCCACCAGGAGTCTGTCATAGGCGGCGTCATTACCAGCCTCGAGCTGTGCCATAGCCGCTTGGAAAATGGCCTCCGATCTGGACAGGCTGGGACGGGCAGGGGGTGGACAGTCCACTGTGAGAGTGAGCACGGGGGTCGGGCTCCTTGGGGAGCCCTGGCTGAGCTCCCCCTCATCGGTATCAAACCCCTCATAGGCCACAGCATTGGCCTCCCCCTTTGCCTTACTCCTGGTGCCTTCCGCCATCTTGGGAACCTTTGGTTACTGACACAGCTGCAACTCTGACCTTGCACACAACTTGTTATATTTACACTCTGACCGTCTAGTGCTGGGCTGACCTTAAGACCCCAGCAGTGAAAGTACCGCTGGTAGTCTCTAGTGTCTGGGAGTAGGGGTCCCACGCACACTATTACTCTGATCCCACCGCTGCCACCAATTTGTGAGGAACTATGCCGACCGCCACACGGTAGCCTGGGTATCACAGCTTCTGATCCCACCTCCGCTACCAAATGTGAGGGACGACCCCCTTCCTCCCACGTCACCAATGGGACGTAACTCCACAGGTACAGCTCTCCGGCGCCCCCTTTGTCTCTCAGGTCAGTAAGGGAACTGCACCTAGAGCAAATGGCCGCCGGGGAGGGTGTCCTGTTACCCAATGGGTATTCTAAGATTCGTGATCAGAGTAAAAGCATCAGCCCAAGATTAATTTTATGGTTTAATCGCCTTAAGAGCGCACTAGATAATTACAGAAATATACAGTAAAGCTATACAACGTAATTACAATGGAATTGCAGTCAGAGAAAAAATACAACGATAATGTACAAGGCTTAAAGGTATAAGCTATAGATCAATATTACCGGGTATTATGGTCATGGGAAGGCATTGGCTCTGCCGTTCCCAGGTACAGTCTTCAGTTGCTGGATAGTCCCTTGGTCTTTCCTAGACCATCTTCTTGGCTTCTGTGTGTGAAATGGAATGGGCACAGGGGTACCTGGCTACAATTCTTAAACCTGCTAGGCCCTTCCCTTTTGCTTTGAAGCACGCATATTAACTGGCCTGCAATTCATATGGAGCAGGAAACAAGGGCTTGAGCTTGAGCTATTTACCATACGACTGACCATCTTATTCAGACACTGGCCTAAACTAATTAGCATGTTAAAGCCCGTTTGACTCATAGGGGACATCAAAACCGGTCGTACTAGATATGCTAATAGGCAATGTGTAGTTAATAGTTTGTGGCTCCGTGAACTGACAAAATGGAGGCTGGTATAGGCCCTATACAAAATGGCGACGTCCCTTTCCTTACAAGGTTAAAAGGACCCTCCCATCTCCACCCCTCAGTGTTTTTTCCTGTCCCAGTGAGGATAGGAATGACGAGAGGAAGCTCCTATCCCTGGCTGCACTGCGCAGATCAGCATGGATCAGGGGCCCAGCCTTTCCCTTCCTGCTATCAAGTGATCTGAGGCCG
The DNA here is from genome assembly GCA_033576555.1 of Oophaga sylvatica. Classification (NCBI taxonomy): domain Eukaryota; kingdom Metazoa; phylum Chordata; class Amphibia; order Anura; family Dendrobatidae; genus Oophaga; species Oophaga sylvatica. The sequence goes on along the minus strand of JARQOD010000005.1, from coordinate 389,032,138 downwards.
ACACCCTCCGATGGGGGGTCCCTCAGCCTACCTCAGTGAAGCGCTGCTCCTGAGTTGCGAGCCGCTTACTCCTGCCTGGGGGCTCTCGACTTGGGCGTCTGCCTTCGACACGCTGAAAGCTCTGCGGGCTCGCTTCCGGCGACGTCATCTCTGCAAGCCGGGCAGAGCACTTCCAGGTCGCGGTTAGCATGCGTTCCATGGTGGTAACCAGGAAAGAGGATCCGGCGAGGATATCAGCAGAAGAGATCCGAGATGGATATTGTATAAATATGGTACTGAAATGGGTGTAGACTGCCCTACTTAAGCTTAGGACATGGAGGATTCTGCTTAGACTGACTTTGGCTTGGAACAATGCCAGGGGCATGTGAGTAAGCTTGTAAAGTGACACCCACTCTAAAGGGTATGCCACACTAAACAATATCGCTAACGGGATCGCTAAAAAACGTCACTATTTAGCGATCCCGTTAGCGATATTGTTCAGTGCGGCAGCTTCCAGCGACGAGCTTCCTGCTGTGATCTCGCTCGTCGCTGGAATCGTTCCGGACCCTATTTCATCGCTGGCGCTCCCGCTGGGTAAGTATCTTATCGCTGTGTGGCACCTTTTCTTAGCGATTTAGCGGTACTTTTGTACCGCTAAAGTCGTTAAGAAGATCGCTAACGGCGATAGCGTCGTTAACTATATCGCTAAATGTGGTCGCATTTAGCGATATAGAAACGATCCCGCTAGCGATCTCATTAGTATGCAACGCTAACGAGATCGCTAGCGGGATTGTTTAGTGTGGCAGTACCTTAAGTCCTTACCTCACACATACAGTGGGTTTTGAAAGTATTCAGACCCCTTTAAATTTTTCACTCTTTGTTTCATTGCAGCCATTTGGTAAATGCAAAAAAGTTCATGTTTTTTCTCATTAATGTACACTCTCCACCCCATCTTGACTAATATAAACCAGAAATGTAGAAATTTTTGCAAATTTACTAAAAAAGAAAAAGGGAACCTGGGAAACCTCGGCAGCTATAATCCGTGCTAACATTGCGGCAACCTCGGTGGCTCGATCCATGCATTTATGGGTCGATAACTTAGAGGAACTCTTGAGATCTAAGACTCCCAGGGACACCATCCTAAAATACCTTCCCCTCCTGAAACTGGTGACTGGATTCATGGCTGCATCAGCAGAATCTGTAGGATTCACAGCTAGGAATGGGTCTTTGTCCAATGCCGCCCTGGAGGGCTATCTGGTTAAAGACTTGGTCGGGGGACACGCAGTCCAAGAATAAACTCATTCCCTTCATGGGCAATAAAGTGTTTGGGCCTGTTCTAGATGATATTCTGAAAAAGGCATCAGACAAAAAGAAAGGGTTCCCTGAGGAGAAACCAAAGAAATGGCCCTTTCATAGGCCTCAACCTAGCCAGAAGTCAGGCTATAAGGGGAAGGGCAAAACAGGCAGATGGAGCTATCCCAAGGGAGGTAGGGGTAAGAAATCCATTTTTGGTTCTGGCTCAGGTAGAAAGTGATTGTATAAGAGTGGGGGGGGGTGGCTAGGGAAGTTCCTGGGGGGCTGGCAAGAGATCTCAGAAAATCCGGGATTTTAGAAAGATTCTCCCGCAGTTACAAAATAGAGTTCACCCAACTACCCCCAGAAAGGTTCATAAGAACAAACTCCCACATTCAGTCCTCTTCCCCCATGTGGACAGATATCCAAGACCTAATTGTCCTCCCCAAATTGGTATCAACCCCAAACATGAATCAGGAAGTTGTTCTCCCCTCCTTCTGCCAGCACCTTAGAAACACAAAGGAGCAATCCTTTCATTGCCTAGATGTTAGGGAGATTGTTCTCCAATACCTAGAGGCAACTAGGGACTGGAGACAGGACACAAACTTGTTCGTGCAATATGGAGGTTCAAATAGGGGTAAGAAAGCGGCGAAATCCACAATAGTTAGGTGGATCAGATCCACGATTGGTCTAGCCTATGAGGCTCAAGGAAAATCTCCCCTGGAGACTCCTAGGGGCCCATTTAACTAGGGCCATAGCTACTTCATGGGCAGAAAAAGGGGGGCTTCAGGGGATCAGATTTGTAGAGCCGCAACTTGGTCAAGTCTAAATACCTTCTTGAGACATTATAAGCTAGGTGTAGTCTCAGGGCAATTGGCCTTCGGTAGAAAGGTTCTTCATGCAGTGGTCCCACCCTAGATCATCATACTTTGGTATTCTCCATGGTGCTGTCAGGATTAATGAACTGGAAAACAGTAATTAGACCTACCGGTAATTGTTTTTCCAGGAATCCATCCTGACAGCACTACTAGTTCCCTCCCTTCTAAGAAGATTCTATACTAATATGATGTAACGTTTGTATAAAGAGTAACTAATACATTTTATGTTGCATGCATCCAGATGTGGTACTTTGAAAAGACACTGAGGGGTGGAGATGGGAGGGTTCTTTTAACCTTTTGTTGATTTCTGTCCCAGTGAGGATAAGAAGGACGACCTCCATGGTGCAGTCAGGATGGATTCCTGAAAATACAATTACCACTAGGTCTAATTACTGTTTTTTCCCCATCCTCCACTCCACGGTGCGTTCCTCTGTTATGTGAGTGAATATTTGTATGCCTGGTATTTTCAGTTGCCTTTGTTCATGTTGCCTTGTTCGTCTGTTCAGTGCACGGCTGCTCCCCTCTTCCCTGGGTCGGGGAAGAGAAAAGACGAAGGGCGAATTCAGGAAATAAGGCAAGGTTGGTGGCCCTGGGATCTTCACCTTCGGAAGTAATCCGGGGCGCCCCCTTGTGTTAGGGACAGGGAAGGAACCCCTGGTCCTGGGTCACCCAACAGCTGAGTCATAACAGTACGCCTTTCCACCGTTTTCCCTAATTCCTGTTGTATAGAGGAAGATTCGGGAAGACCAGGCCAAAGTAATCCTAATAGTTTCATTTTTGGCCCAAAAGAAGTTAGTTCTCCCTGCTAAGACGTCTGGCTCTGGAGAGTCCCATTCTTTTATCATTGAGAAACTATCTTCTGTTTCAAGGACCAGTATACCATCACAATGTGGAGTTTCTGTGGCTATCAGCCTGGATCCTGATAGACAGATCTTTTTCAGGTCTTTTTTACTTGGGCATATCCACAATCCAGACAAGTAGGTAACCTATGACCTCGGTGATATACACACAAATCTGGAAGAAATTGTGTTCGCAATATGGAGAATAAATGTCTGATATCTTAAACAAAATCCTGTACTTCCTCTAGTCTGAATTTGACAAATGGCTAAGGTCTACTACTCTGAAGGTTCAGATATCAGCCTGAAGGGCCTTCCTGGATTATTCTCTAGCAGGTTATCCCTGGTTTATTTAAGCTACAGGCAGACAGATCAACGGGAGTTCTCATTTCATTTAGTAGATGTGAAAAGGGCAGTTCTTCAATACTTGGTGGCCACAAAAGATTGACCAACAGATTCAGCTTGGGGAAAAAAATAAGGGGAAAAGGTATTCGAGATCTACTCTAGCAAAGTAGGTTAAAATCTACAATCAGTCTAGCATATTCCTCAGAAGAATTCCTCCAGATAAAATGAAGGCCCATTCAAGGAGAGCAATCTCTACTTTATAGGCTGAGCGAGGCAGGGCCTCAGTGGACCAGATCAGCAATGTGGTCAAGCTTTGACACCTTTTGCAGACATTATACACTAGATGTTATGTTTGGATAGAAGACAACCTTTGGAAGGAAGGTCCTCCAGGCAGTTATCCCACCCTGAATAGATTCTCTGGCATTTCTTGTATTTCTCTTAGTGGTGCTGTCAGCAGTGACGTCCTGGACAGGGGGAATAGGTCCTACTGGAAATTGTGTTTCCAAGAGTCCATCATGACCTTACATTCCCTCCTTTGAAATTTCCTTTCTGCTATGTGAGCTAAAAGTATGTGGGAGGAATTTCAAGAAAATAGAGTTGCATCCATCCTGTTGTGGTACTTGGAAATTATTGGTGGGTGGTTGAAGATGGGTCTATTTAACCTTGCATGTGTTCCTGTCAATATGAATGATAATAAGGACTACTTCCTGGGCATGCTGTCATGATGGAAACACAATTACCGGTAGGACTATATCTCCCTTTCTGACACTGGGTATTACGTTGCAACACAAAATCCTTTGGTGATCTTCAGACTTCATGATGCCTTGCACACAACCAAGTCACGCAGTGCTAAAGGCAGCAAAACTATCCCAAATCATCTCTGTACTTCCACCATATTTGACTGTAGCTATGGTGTTCTTTTCTTTGTAGGACTCATTCTGTTTTCGACAGTTTATGTTAACACTGATGCACCCTGAGCCTGCAGGACAGCTTGAATTTCTTTGAAACTTGGTTGGGGAGGTTTATCCACCATCTGAACTATCCTACATTGCAAACTTTCACCAATTTTTCTCTGCCATCCATGTCCAGTGAGATTAGCTATAATGCTGTGGGTTGTAAACTTCTAGATTATGTTGTGCACCATGGACAAAGAAAGATCAAGATCTCTTGAAATGATCTTGTAACCTTGAAATTGTTGATATTGTTCAACAATTTTGGTTATCAAGTACTCACACAGTTCTCCTCTCCTCTTTCTATTCTCCATACTTAGTGTGGTACACACATCTCTCCCCTTTTTATCTGATTTCAGGTGTGATTTTCATATTGCTCACACCTGTTACTTGTCACAGGCGAATTTGAACGAGCATCACCTGCTTGAAACAAAGTTGTTTACCTACAAATTTGAACAAGTGCTTTCAATCTTCTCTGGCCCATTATGGGAGTGTTGTGTAAAATTATGTCTAATTTGCTTTTTTTTTTCTCTTACTTTGTGTTCCAATGCACAAAGGAAATATGCATGTATGCAACAAAATATGTGTAAATGCAATAATTTTCTGGGAGAAATGTAATTCAATTTCTAGAATACTTTCAAGGGTGCCAAAGCTTTCGGCACCAGGACTATTTTTGAGCTTTGGTTTTTGTAATTTTTCATTTTTGAAATTTTGTAAACGATTTATAATGTTCACTTGTTATAATGTTTTGTTACCTCAGTCTGGGAGTACTGAATTTCAGTATAGGGGAATGTGGCACCCCAAGAGTCCGGTTGCCACAGTGGCATTGCCTGCATCACAGGGGGGTGATGACATGCCTGGACGCAAGGAGGGGTTCCCTAACCAGATAACACATCCAACACTTTTCCCGACTCCAGACCAGAAGGGGGAGCTCTAAACCCGGTTTCAGGGGAGCTTCTCTATTAGTTCCAGCCTGGAGGAGGGGTCAGTCAGTCAGTGTCTTGGAATGAGAGAGACAGAGTCTCAGTGAAGAGAGGAGAAGTGAAAGAGAACCTGGGGAGTGGAGCTGTGACCAAGCTCACCCCAAAGTACAGCGCTAGAAGCCGGACGCCGGAATCCGTGCTGATGGGTACAACAGTCCCAGCAGCTAAATCCGGAGGGCAGGGGATTGCAGGTCTCCTGGCCCAGCAAACACCCGAAGGCTCAGCAGCAGACCAGAGCTCGGAGCCGCCATAAAGGAGCGACACCTGCAATAGGCTCAAGCTGCCTGCCATACGGGCAAGTACTTCAGAACAATAAGGAACAGAGAACTGAGCATAGCTTTATGCAGCAAGGACCTTGTAACGGGTCTGGTGGGTGGAACTACTGACGAGACAGGTCAGGTTGGTGGAACCACAAAGCTTTATTATACAAGAGATTTTACTTGTAAGAGAGCGGGTGGCACCTGGGAAAAGGGCAGGGATTCACGGCAGAGGATATAGGTAGTTTCTGGACAGGCAGGTTTGTCACAGCAAGTGACCAAGGAAGTCTCTGGGCAGGCAGGTTGTAACGGTAAGTAACCGAGGCAGTCTCTGGACAGGCAGGTTGTCACGGCAAGTGACCAGGCAGACTCTGGGCAGGCAGGTTGTCACGGCAAGTGACCAGGCAGTCTCTGGGCAGGCGGGTTGTCACAGCAAGTGACCAGGCAGACTCTGGGCAGGCAGGTTGTCATGGCAAGTGACCAGGCAGTCTCTAGACAGGCAGGTTGTCACAGCAAGTGACCAGGCAGTCTCTAGACAGGCAGGTATATACGACCTGATATGGTGGAGCCTCCAGGCAGGCTGCAGTCGGATGGCAGATGATCGCTCCCAGGTGAGCAGGCAAGAGCCGGGGATCTCTGCAGATGATGTTCGAACTTCCGGATGGAGCTGCAGTCGGATGGCAGATGATCGCTCCCAGGTGAGCAGGCAAGAGCCGGGGATCTCTGCAGATGATGTCCGAACTTCCGGATGAGCTGCAGTCGGATGGCAGATGATCGCTCCTAGGTGAGCAGGCAAGAGCCGGGGATCTCTGCAGATGACGTCCGAACCTCTGGATGGAACTGCAGACGGATGGCAGACAGGCAAGCCGACAGGTAACAGGCAGGTAACTGGAATCAGGAGCTGATGGCTGAAACAGAGTTAGACTGCACAGGAACAACATTGCTCGGGCACCTACATTAAGGAGGAAGCCCTTAATATAGGGTGGAGTCCTCCAGCATTGGCTGGAGACTGATTTTGAAAATGTGCGCGGCTCCTTTAAGAGCGGGGGAGGGTGCGGGCGCGCGCCTAAGGCCAGTAGCAGGGAAGGAGTGCGCGGGACCAGCAGGGCGGAAGGAGGACGCCATAGGCGCAGAGGAGGCTGGGAGCACTGAGGACGCTGAGCGCAGGTGAGGAGAGCGACGTCCCTGTCTGGCAGCAGGCAGGGACGCGGGCGCTACAGTACCCCCCCCTCTAGGCCCCCCCTTCTTTAGGCCAGAAAGAAATTTAGCTAGGATAAGAGGGGCATGGATGTTCTCCCGAGGCTCCCAGGTTCTCTCCTCAGGACCAAACCCCTTCCAATCCACCAAAAAATAAGTCTTTCTTCCTACCCTTTTTGTGGCCAGAATGTTCTCTACCTCAAATTCATCATCAGCAGACACTGGAGCAGGAGGTGTACCTGTAGACTTAAAAAAAGAGTTAAGAACCACAGGTTTGAGGAGAGATACATGAAAAGAATTAGGAATTCTCAAATTGGCCGGGAGTTTCAATTTATAGGACACCGGATTGATCTGACTGATGATCTCAAAAGGACCGATGAACCGAGGACCTAACTTGTAGGACGGAATTTTGAGTCGAACATATTTGGACGAAAGCCAGACTTTGTCCCCAGGACGGAATTGAGGAGGATCCAGACGTTTTTTGTCAGCATGTCTTTTCATGCGCTCGGATGACTGAATGAGTGCGGACCGGGTACTCTCCCAGATGGAGGAGAATTCTCTAACCAGAGATTCCGCAGCTGGATTGTCCACAGAGATGGAAACAGGGACAGGGATCCGAGGGTGCTGACCGAAGACTACAAAAAACGGAGACTTGGTGGAAGATTCGCTCTCATGATTATTGTAGGAGAATTCGGCCCAAGGCAGGAGCTCCACCCAGTCAGAATGGTGGGCATTAACGAAGTGTCGAAGATAACTGGTCAAATTCTGATTTATTCGTTCAACTTGTCCATTGGACTGTGGGTGGTAAGCGGAGGAAAAATCCAGGGTGACGTCTAGCAACTTACAAGTGGCTCTCCAGAAACGTGAGGTGAACTGAACCCCACGATCCGACACAATGTGACGAGGCAGACCATGAAGACGGAAGATGTGGCGGATAAAGTCTTTAGCCAACTCGGGTGCAGACGGAAGACCTGGCAGAGGAATGAAGTGAGCCATCTTGGAAAAGCGGTCAGCGACCACCCAAATGACCGTACAACCGGCAGAGACGGGCAGATCTGTTATGAAGTCCATGGCTATATGTTGCCAGGGAGCAGCGGGTACAGGAAGCGGAAGAAGACGGCCGGCAGGCAGGTGTCTCGGAACTTTGTTGCGGGCACAGGAAACACAGGCAGAAACAAAGTCTATTACGTCTTTGTGCAGGGTAGGCCACCAATAATGCCGGGTAATGAGTTGGAGGGTCTTTTTTTGACCAGCGTGGCCAGCGAGTTTAGACGAGTGACCCCAATGTAGGATTCTCTTCCGATCGGCTTCTGATACGAACGTCTTGCCAGGAGGGAGACGATTTAGACTCACGGGAGCCACCTGCATCACTCTGGCGGGATCGATGATATGTTTAGGCTCATCTTCGAGATCCGACACCAGGAAAGACCGAGACAAGGCATCCGCCTTGACGTTTTTGTCAGCTGGGCGAAAATGCAAAAGAAAATTGAAGCGGGCAAAAAACAAGGACCACCGGGCTTGGCGAGGATTAAGTCTCTGTGCCTGCTGGAGGTATGCCAGATTTTTGTGGTCCGTGTAGATGATTACCGGATGAAGAGCCCCTTCGAGTAGGTAACGCCACTCCTCCAATGCCAACTTAATGGCCAATAACTCTCGATCTCCTATGGAGTAGTTGCGCTCGGAGGAGGAGAAGAGTTTGGAGAAGAAACCGCAGGATACCATTCTCCCGGATGGCGATTTTTGGGTAAGAACCGCTCCGGCTCCAGCAGAGGAAGCGTCCACCTCCAGGAAGAACTGCTTGTTGCCATCCGGGCGATGCAGCACTGGAGCGGAAGAGAAGGCCTGTTTCAGAGAAAGGAAGGCCTCCTCTGCTTCGGTCGTCCACTGTTTGGGGTTAGCATCCTTGCGAGTGAGCGCTGAGATTGGAGCAGTCCTGGAAGAGAAGTGCGGTATGAAGAGACGGTAATAGTTGGCAAATCCCAGGAACCGCTGAATGGCCTTCAACCCCTCCGGTCGGGGCCACTTCTCGATGGCAGACAATTTTTCCGGATCCATTCGTAGGCCTGTCTGAGAAATGATGTAGCCCAGAAACGGAAGCGATGTCTGCTCAAAGAGGCACTTCTCATATTTGGCGAAGAGGTGATTCTGCCTGAGCCTGAGCAGAACCTGACGAACATCCCTCCGGTGAGACTGAAGATCCGGAGAGAAGACCAAGATGTCGTCAAGGTACACCACAACGCAGGAGTAGAGGAGGTCCCGGAAGATGTCATTGACCAACTCCTGAAAGACTGCTGGAGCATTACAGAGACCAAAGGGCATCACCAAGTACTCGTAGTGGCCGTCCCGGGTGTTGAATGCCGTCTTCCATTCATCTCCTCGACGGATACGAACCAGGTTGTATGCTCCACGAAGATCTAGTTTGGTGAAGACTCTAGCCCCTCTAAGACGATCAAACAGTTCTGGAATGAGCGGAAGAGGGTACTTATTCTTCACCGTGATCGAATTTAGGCCTCTGTAGTCAATACAGGGACGGAGAGATCCGTCTTTCTTTTTAACGAAGAAGAAACCTGCTCCCGCTGGGGAGGTAGATTTCCGGATGAATCCCTTTGCTAAGTTCTCCTCGATATATTCGGACATCGACCTGGTCTCAGCAGCAGACAACGGGTAAATACGCCCACGGGGAGGCGTAGTACCGGGTAACAGGTCAATCGGGCAATCATATGGTCTATGCGGGGGTAATGTCTCTGCTTCCTTTTTATTGAAGACATCAGCAAATGACCAATATGGAATCGGGAGTCCAGGTAGATTAGCAGGTGTAGGAGAAGAATAGACAGGATGAACAGGCACCAGACACGTTTTATGACAGTCCTGTCCCCAGCTAAGAACCTCTCCATTCTGCCAGTCGAGCACAGGTGCATGTTTTTGGAGCCAAGGCAGACCTAGTAAGAAAGCATGAGAGAGTCCAGGCAGAACATGAAATGAGATGCTCTCAGAATGCAACATTCCCACCTGCAGGGTTATGACTTCGGTGATAAGTCGGATGGGACGAGGTAGGAGGCCCCCATCCACAGCAGCAACAGATACAGGTTCAACAAGAGGTTTGGTGGGAATGTGATACTTCTCTACTAGAGCCTGTGACACGAGATTCCCAGCTGCTCCAGAATCAAGTTGGGCCATTTCGAAGTGGCGGTTCTTACCGATCAGAATTGAAACCGACAGCAGCAGGGATGAAGAGGATTTATTTTTGTCTAGATTGACCTCTCCGAGCGAACCTAGACACAGGCGTTTTCCCGACTTCTCCGGACAGGTTTGGATCCAGTGCTCCTTACTGCCGCAGTAGAAGCAACTTTTCTCGGCACGGCGTGAGTCCTGACGGGCTTTGACCATCTTGGTCTGGTCGACCTGCATAGGCTCAGCAGTGTGCACCTGAGGAGAAACGGAAGAGGTTATAGATCTCTGACACGAGGGTGCAAGATGGGAAAATTCTTTTTTACGGGTGATCTCTTTGGCTCGTTCCTGGAACCGTAGATCAATTCGATTGGCAAGATTTATTAAATCATCTAGAGAGGTTGGAACGTCCCGACCGGCAAGTTCGTCTTTAATACGGCCGGACAGACCCTCCCAGAAGACCGAAATTAGAGCTTCATTGTCCCAAGCTAGTTCTGAGGCTAAAGTCCGGAACCGTATGGCATATTGACCAATGGTGAGACTCTCCTGACGGAGACGCAGCAGAGATGATGCAGAGGAAGTCTTCCGTCCAGGTTCGTCGAATACCTTCCGGAAGGCCGAGAGAAAAGCAAGCAGGTCAGATACCAGAGGATCCTCTCTCTCCCAGAGAGGATTAAGCCAGGCCAGGGCTTCTCCGGTGAGATGGGACATGATGAAGGCAATTTTGGCCCGGTCAGAGTTAAACTGGTGTGCCAGGAGTTCAAAATGCAGGGTGCACAGATTAATGAAACCCCGAGCCAGAGCAGGATCGCCTCCAAACCTAGGAGGAGCTGACAGTCGGGGTCCGGGAATGGAAACCACGGAATTGGGAATCAGCGGGACTGACGGATTATGAGTCATGGCTCCAGCGATGGTTGCAAGTGATGATTTCAGAGTGTCCAGACGGGATTTGACGTTCCGCAGGTGACCCAGGATGGTCTCCTGTTGAGACCTCTGGCGAGACAGCTCATGACACAGTTCCGGGAGTGAAGGGGTTTGGGTGCCACCGGGTTCCATGGCCCGAGCAAACTGTAACGGGTCTGGTGGGTGGAACTACTGACGAGACAGGTCAGGTTGGTGGAACCACAAAGCTTTATTATACAAGAGATTTTACTTGTAAGAGAGCGGGTGGCACCTGGGAAAAGGGCAGGGATTCACGGCAGAGGATATAGGTAGTTTCTGGACAGGCAGGTTTGTCACAGCAAGTGACCAAGGAAGTCTCTGGGCAGGCAGGTTGTAACGGTAAGTAACCGAGGCAGTCTCTGGACAGGCAGGTTGTCACGGCAAGTGACCAGGCAGACTCTGGGCAGGCAGGTTGTCACGGCAAGTGACCAGGCAGTCTCTGGGCAGGCGGGTTGTCACAGCAAGTGACCAGGCAGACTCTGGGCAGGCAGGTTGTCATGGCAAGTGACCAGGCAGTCTCTAGACAGGCAGGTTGTCACAGCAAGTGACCAGGCAGTCTCTAGACAGGCAGGTATATACGACCTGATATGGTGGAGCCTCCAGGCAGGCTGCAGTCGGATGGCAGATGATCGCTCCCAGGTGAGCAGGCAAGAGCCGGGGATCTCTGCAGATGATGTTCGAACTTCCGGATGGAGCTGCAGTCGGATGGCAGATGATCGCTCCCAGGTGAGCAGGCAAGAGCCGGGGATCTCTGCAGATGATGTCCGAACTTCCGGATGAGCTGCAGTCGGATGGCAGATGATCGCTCCTAGGTGAGCAGGCAAGAGCCGGGGATCTCTGCAGATGACGTCCGAACCTCTGGATGGAACTGCAGACGGATGGCAGACAGGCAAGCCGACAGGTAACAGGCAGGTAACTGGAATCAGGAGCTGATGGCTGAAACAGAGTTAGACTGCACAGGAACAACATTGCTCGGGCACCTACATTAAGGAGGAAGCCCTTAATATAGGGTGGAGTCCTCCAGCATTGGCTGGAGACTGATTTGGAAAATGCGCGCGGCTCCTTTAAGAGCGGGGGAGGGTTCGGGCGCGCGCCCTAATGCCAGTAGCAGGGAAGGAGCGCGCGGGACCAGCAGGGCGGAAGGAGGACGCCATAGGCGCAGAGGAGGCTGGGAGCACTGAGGACGCTGAGCGCAGGTGAGGAGAGCGACGTCCCTGTCTGGCAGCAGGCAGGGACGCGGGCGCTACAGACCTCAGAGGACAGCGCAGTAAGGAGGCCTCAAAACCCATCTGACTTAGTGAATTCCAAGTTGCTTCCAGGCTCCTCGAACCTCCATTGTCATCTGTAACTAGTGCCCAGCCTGTACGTCAAACCTTGAGTAAAAGTGGGGAAACTGCACCTGGCTGTATCCTCGGAGTTATGTACACGCTGCACTACATCCATCATCACCATCTTTAACAATATAATTGCCCTGGGTCTAAGCTCTACCTGTGGAGAGCTGTATCAATTCTGCTGCATCACCATCAGCCCCAGCGGTCTTTTTAAGCAGCGTCGGCCATCCTTAGCCGAGTACCACAGGTGGCATCACGAATCATCTCTTATAAACTTTATTTCCCCTTAATCATAATTTTTCATTGGATGCCAGGGCCATGGACCGGGTCACTGCTGCCGTGATACATCCCCTTAAGAACCGGCCCGGCACCGAGTATCCCCACGGCCCTGGTGGGCGCTCCAGTACCTGGCAGCAAGCCTTACCTCACCACTAGAGGCTCCAGTGAACACCTAGGTAGCTGCTTAGTCACGCCCCTCCAGGGCTAGTCTGGTTTGCGGTACAGTGTGGTCACAATCCTCGCTCGCGCCATCCTATCTGGGCATGAGCGTTACAGTACCCTACTTAGGTTTTAAACTAATCAAAATTAACAGGGACTGTTGTGACAGGGTATGCGACAGAGCAGTAGGAGACACAAGGCCGATAAACAATCCAACGAAATTTATTGGAACAGGGAACTGAGCAACACAAATGAAGGTAATTCTGTAGCGTCCGTAATGAGTCCACAATGAATCCACAATGAGTTCACACAAAGAGAGCAGATCCGGAGGTGCCACATGGTAATTCGACGCCAGCGAAATATAGAAATAGTCCTTGGATGAGTTGAATGGATCCAGCAGATGAGGGATACAACACAGTCACATGTGTCACGTCGCCGTTGGATTCAGTGGCTGGTGTTCCTGCCTCGGCCGTTGGGAGGCGCCGGACTCCTTCGGTTGGTGGTGCCGGTGATAGGAAAGCGGTATCCTCATATGGTTCCGCTCCTTTGACGCCGGCCTCTGTCGCTGCGCATCGCCATGTTTCGCCTGTGGGTAATGTTGGCGACAGAGAAGGGGTCCCTGCGCAGGCGTCTGGTGGGCATAGGCTTCGCTCTTCTGTCAGAGGTGAAGTGATTGGTGTCAGTCATGCATCACCATCTGGCCTGGTTCTGGGGGCGGTCCAGATGAGGTAATCAGACTGTAAGCCTGTGAGAGGTAGCCATGCCCTTCAAATGCCTTGGAGCCTGGCTTGCAGGCCGCCAGATATAGTCTTGGTTCCCCAGTGTGCTAGTTTGTTTTGCTATTGTATTTCTGACCTTTGCCTGGATTTCTGACTGTTCTACTGCCTGCCGATTTTGTACCTCTGCTGCCCGCCTGGTTTTGACTTTAACTTTAGCCTGAATTTCTGACCTTTCTACTGCCTGCCGATTTTGTACCTTTGCTTCCCTCCTGGTTTTGACCCTTGGACTTCTGACTACGCATTTGGTCTCGCTTTTTATTCCCTTCCTAGCGTCCTTCCTACTCCGGTTCACTGCTCTCATAGGCAGCTACCCCCTGGGCTTCGCTGTAATTCCAGATCCCTGTATAGGGGTAAAGTGTCTCGGGGTTTCTCGGAGTGCTGTCTTACCTGCAGTTCAGACCTGCAGTGGGCGGACGTCACAGACAGCTTCTAGCAATACGCCCAGTCTACGGGATCTCGCCTCAGCATAAGATACCAGCCCTTCGCAGGGCACCACTAACAGTCTTTAGACTCAGTCCTCGAATCCAGCAGGGTGATGAGACATCACAATTCTATGTGGCAAATGATCTCCACTCTCCATACATGGCACAGAACCTGACCGCAGCTGCAGATCCTTGCCCTTCAAAGGCACACAGCATCAACTAAAGGGTATGCCACACTAAACAGCGTCGCTAACGAGATCGCTAAAAAACGTCACTATTTAGCGATCTCGTTAGTGACGTTGTTCTGTGCGGCATCTAGCGACGACGTGGCCCCTGCTGAGATCCTGCTGTGATCTCGTTCGCCGCTGACATCGTTCCGGACCCTATTTTTATCGGCGGCGTCCCGCTGGTAAGTATATATCGCTGAGTGTGGCACCTTTTATTTAGCGATTTAGCGGTATTTTGTACCGCTAAAGTCGTTAAGGAGATTGCTAACCGCGATAGCGTCCTTAACGACATCGCTAAATAAAGCCGCTACTAGCGATATTAACCCCTCTCTGACATCAGAAGTACTATCCCGTCCATAAAACCCGTGACAATCTGACCATGGACGGGATAGTACGTCATAGCGATTAGCTGCGCTCCCAGGGGGAGCGCAGCTAATCGCCGCCGGGTGTCAGCTGATTATCACAGCTGACACCCGGGACTCTGTGCCAGGAGCAGTCACGGACCGCTCCCGGCACATTAACCCCTTGCACACCGCGATCAAACATGATCGCGGTGTACTGGGGCACAGGGGAGCATCGCGCAGGGAGGGGGCTTCAAGCGCGCCCCCCTGAGACCCTCAGAACAGCGCGATGTGATCGCGCTGTTCTGAGGGCTTCCTCCCTCCCAGGACCCGGATCCAAGATGGCGCCGGGGTCCTGGAGGGAGGCGGCTTCCTCAGTGCCTGCCGAGAGCAGGCACTGAGAAGCCTGCAGCGCTGCCTGTGAGATCGCTGGTCTCACACAGTGCTGTGCACACTGTGAGACCAGCGATCTCACATTTTACAGTGATGGCCCACCATGGGACAATGTAAAAAAGTAAAAAAAATAAAAATAAACGTAAAAAAAAATTTCCAAAATAAATAAAAAAAAATAAATATTACCCAATAAATTCATTTCTTCCTGTAAATAAAAAAAATAAAACAATAAAAGTACACATATTTGGTATCGCCGCGTCCGTAACGACCCCCCCTATAAAACTGTCCCACTAGTTAACCCCTTTTGTGAACCCCTTAAAAAATAAAAATAAAAACAAAGCAAAAAATCAGTGCTTTATCATCATACCGCTGAACAAAAAGTGGAATAACACGCGATCAAAAAGACCGATATAAATAAACATGGTACCGCTGAAAACATCATCTTGTCCCGCAAAAAACGAGCCATCATACAGCATCATGAGCGAAAAAATAAAAAAGTTATAGCTCGCAGAATAAAGCGATGCAAAAATAATTATTTTTTATATAAAATAGTTTTTATTCTATAAAAGCGCCAAAACATTAAAAAAATGATATAAATGAGGTATCGCTGTAATCGTACTGACCCGAAGAATAAAACTGCTTTATCAATTTTACCACACGCGGAATGGTATAAACGCCTCCCCCAAAAGAAATTCATGAATTGCTGATTTTTGTTCATTCTAACCTCCCAAAAATCGAAATAAAAAGCGATCAAAAAATGTCACGTGCTCAAAAATGGTACCAATAAAAACGTCAACTCGTACCACAAAAAATAAGACCTCACATGACTCTGTGGGCCAAAATATGCAAAAATTATAGCTCTCAAAATGTGGCGATGCAAAAAACTATTTTTTGCAATAAAAAGCGTCTTTTAGCGTGACAGCTGCCAATCACAAAAACCCGCTATAAATAGTAAATCAAACCCCCCTTTATCACCCCCTTAGTTAGGGAAATATAATAAAATTAAAAAAATGTATTTATTTCCATTTTCCCATTAGGGTTAGGGTTGCAGCTAAAGTTAGGGTTAGGGTTGGCGCTAAAGTTAGGATTAGGGTTATGGTTGGGATTAGGGATAGGGGTGTGTTAGGGTTAGGTTTGTGGTTAGGGTTGGGACTAGGGTTAGGGTGTGTTGGGGTTAGGGTTGGAGTTAGAATTGGGGGTTTTCCGCTGTTTAGGCACATCAGGGGCTGTCCAAATGTGACATGGTGTCCGATCTCAATTCCAGCCAATTCTGCGTTGAAAAAGTCAAACGGTGCTCCTTCCCTTCTGACCTCTGCCATGCGCCCAAACAGTAGTTTACTCCCACATGGGGTATCAGCGTACTCTGGACCACAAGAGTTATTGTGCAATTTGTCCTATTTCTTCTGTTACCCTTGGGAAAATAAAAAACTTGGGGCAAAAGTATAATTTTTAAAAAAAAAAATGATTTTTTTTCGTTTTTTACGGCTGTACGTTATAAACTTCTGTGAAGCACTTGGGGCTTCATAGCGCTCACCACACATCTAGATAAGTTCCTTATGGGTCTATTTTCCAAAATGTGGTCACTTGTGGGGGGTTTCCACTGTTTAGGCGCATCAGGGGCTCTCCAAATGCGACATGACGCCCACAGACCATTCCATCAAAGTCTACAATCCATAACGTCACTACTTCCCTTCCGAGCCCCAATGTGTACCCATACAGTAGTTTTCTCCCACATATTGGGTATCCGCGTACTCAGGACAAATTGGACAACAACTTTTGGGGTCCAATTTCTCCTGTTACCCTTGTGAAAATAAAATATTGGGGGCGAAAAAAATAATTTTTGTAAAAAAAAAAATATTTTTTATTTTTACAGCTATACATTATAAACTTCTGTGAAGCACTTCGGGGTTCAAAGTGCTCACCACACATCTAGATAAGTTCCTTGTGGGGTCTATTTTCCAAAATGGGGTCACTTGTGGGGGGTTTCCACTGTTTAGGCGCATCAGGGCTCTCCAAATGCGACATGACACCCCCAGACCATTCCATCAAAGTCTACAATCCATAACGTCACTACTTCCCTTCCGAGCCCCAACGTGCACCCATACAGCAGTTTTCTCCCACATATTGGGTATCAGCGTACTCAGGACAAATTGACAACAACTTTTGGGGTCCAATTTCTCCTGTTACCCTTGTGAAAATAAAATATTGGGGACGAAAAAATCATTTTTGTAAAAAAAAAAAAATTTTATTTTACGGCTGTACGTTATAAACTTCTGTGAAGCACTTGGGGGTTCAAGGTGCTCACCACACATGTACATAAGTTCCTTGAGGGGTCTAGTTTCCAAAATGGTGTCATTTGTGGGGGTTTTCCACTGTTTAGGCACATCAGGAGCTCTCCAAACACGACATGGCATCCAGCCAATTCTGCGTTGAAAAAGTCAAACGGCACTCCTTCCCTTCCAAACTCTGCCATGCACCCAAACAGTGGTTTACCCCCACATATGGGGTATCAGCGTACTCAGGACAAATTGCACAATAACTTTTGGAGTCTTGTTACCCTTGGGAAAATAAAAATTGGGGTGAAAAGATCATTTTTGTGGAAAAAATATGATTTTTTAATTTTACAGCTCTACGTTATAAACTTGTGTGAAGCACTTGAGGGTTCAAATTGCTCACCAAAGATCTAGATAAGTTCCTTAGGGGGTCTAGTTTCCCAAATGGGGTCACTTGTGGGGGGTTTCCACTGTTTAGGCACATCAGGGACTCTCCAAATGCAACATGGCGTCCAATCTCAATTCCAGCCAATTTTGGTTGGAAAAAGTCAAATGGTGCTCCTTCCATTCCGAGCTCTGCCGTGCGCCCAAACAGTGGTTCCCCCCACATATCGGGTATCAGCGTACTCAGGACAAATTGGACAACAACTTTTGTGGTCCAATTTTTCCTGTTACCTTTGGGAAAATAAAAAAATTAGTGACTAAAAATAATTTTTGTGGGAAAAAAATAGGATTTTTTATTTTCATGCCCGGGCATTATAAACTTGTGTGAAGCACTTGGGGGGTCAAAGTGCTCACCAAAGCTCTAGATAAGTTCCTTAGGGGTCTAGTTTCCAAAATGTGGTCACTTGTGGGGGTTTCTACTGTTTAGGCTCATCTGGGGCACTGCAAACGGAACATGACCCCCATCAACGTCTGCATTCCAAAACGTTACTACTTCCTTTCCAAGCCCTGCCGTGCGCCCAAACAGTTTCCCCCCCCCACATATTGGGTATCAGCGTACTCAGGACAAATTGGCCAACAACTTTTGGGGTCCAATTTCCTTGGGAAAAATCAAAATTTGGGACTAAAAAATAATTTTTGTGGAAAATTGTTTCTTTTTTTTTTCACACCCAGGCATTATAAACTTTTGTGAAACACTTGGGGGTTCAAAGTGCTCATAACAGATCTAGATAAGTTCCTTAGGGGTCTAGTTTCCAAAATGGTGTCACTTGTGGGGGGTTTCCACTGTTTAGACGCATCAGGGGCTCTCCAAACGCGACATGGCATCCAATCTCAATTCCAGCCAATTTTAGTTTGAAAAAGTCAAACGGCGCTCCTTCCCTTACGAGCTCTGCTGTGCGCCCAGAGAGTGGTTTTCCCCCACTTATTGGGTATTGGCGTACTCAGGAGAAATTGCACAACAACTTTATCTGTCAATTTTCTCCTTTTACCCTTGTGAAAATAAAAAAAAAGTTTGTAAAAGATCATTTTTGTGGCTAAAAAGTTAAATATTCATTTTTTCCTTCCACGTTGCTTCAGCTCCTGTGAAGCACCTGAAGGGTTAATAAACTTCTTGAATGTGGTTTTGAGTACCTTGAGGGGTGCAGTTTTTAGAATAGTGTCACTTTTGGGTATTTTCTGCTATATAGACCCCTCAAAGTGACTTCAAATATGAGGTGGTCCCTAAAAAAAATGGCTTTGTAAATTTTGTTGTAAAAATGAGAAATCGCTGGTCAACTTTTAACCCTTATAATTTCCTAAGAAAAAAAAATTTGATTCCAAAATTGTGCTGATGTAAAGTAGACATGTGGGTAATGTTATTTCTTAACTATTTTATGTGACATATTTCTCTGTTTTAAGGGAATAAAAATTCAAAGTTTGAAAATTGCAAAATTTTCAAAATTTTCGCCATATTTGCATTTTTTTCAAAAATAAACGCAAGTTATATCGAAGAAATTTTACCAATATCGTGAAGTACAATATGTCACGAGAAAACAGTCTCAGAATCGCGCAGATCCGTTGAAGCGTTCCTGAGTTATAACCTCATAAAGAGACAGTGGTCAGAATTGTAAAAATTGGCCCGGTCATTAACGTGCAAACCACCCTTGGAGGTGAAGGGGTTTAAAACGATCCCGCTAGCGATCGCATTAGTATGCGTCTTTATCGTGATCACTAGCGGGATAGTTTAGTGTGGCAGTACCTTAACTGAATATGTGGCCTACCAGTCTTAGTATCTCTGCCCATCAAGGGGGCTGATCCCAACACCCACCCCCTTAAACATAGCTCCAATATATATGGATTAAGAACCTTTCAGAAACAATGTCTGCAGTCTCTCTACAGGTTTGTGAATTGGAGATGCCCCCTGCAGAGTGAAACAAAGACAAGCATGCCCCCACCAGATACAGGACAGGGAATGCTAATGTAAGCCTGATTACAGTATGGTCCATGTGTACAGGCTGGGGGTGACACACTTTTCATCCTTATGCCTATATCTTGCACAAAACGATCCGGAAACATTGGCTTCTACTCTAAACAGCACATCCTGATATTCCAGAGTTTGGGCAACCCTTCTTACCATGCTTTAGGCAGGCACCAAACCTAAGGGATTCTCTGGTAAAGGCAGATATTGGTACAAGCCACCCCGCACAGCGACGTTTCTTACAACATCCCAAGACAGGTACATTTTCGTGCCTCAATTGTACCCAATGCAATAATGTTTTAAAAGGCAACAAAATTTATCACCCACAATCAGGGAAGACCTTCAAAATTCATGGCTTCTTCACCTGTGAGACATCATTTGTGGTTTATGTTATCATATGTCCTTGTGGCCTTCTGTACGTGGGGGAAACTACACAAGTGAAAGATCGAATATCTAAACAAAAATCTACCATCCAGTGTAAAAATCTCCTATTACCCATCCCCCACCAATTTATTACACATGACCATAGGATCACCCAACTAAAATTTCAGGTCGTGGAGCATGTACTGCCACCGAGACGGGGTGGGGATCGAGCTGGCTTGCTCAAACGACGATAGGCCTACTGGATCCACACATTGGATACCCTTGCCACTAAGGGCTTTATCAGAGAGTATGATTTAATATCCTTTATCAGGATGTGAACATTATGCTTGGACGCCTACATATGTTTTTTTGATATGTCTCTACTGTGAGAATTTGTGGTACTCCTAGAGTGGACCCGCGGGGCCATGACCACAACCCTCCCTAGGGCGAGCTGACCAGGTGAACCACCCCCTATACTGGGAGTGTCAGGGGCAGGCCCAAGGGAGACTATAGCCGCGACAGCTGGTGCCCAGGGGCGGACTAAAGGAGACACAAGCGGGCAACGGGATAGATCAGTAAAGAAGCAGGTACGGCTGAGACACTGGCAGGAGAGCACGGCTGAGACAACAGAAGACGGACACGGCAGAGATACCAGTAAGCGGGCAAGGCAGAGACACAGGTACGCTGACAGGGTAGAGGCAATTACAGGATGGCACTACAGATACCGGCACAGGGAGGCACAGATAAGGCACAGACAGGGAGGCACAGCAGAGGACCTGACCACCAGGCAGGACTATGGAACTGGCAGGCGGACACTGGAGGGAAAACAAAAGAGAGAACTGTGAGACACACGAGAAGTTAGTGCTAACACCGCCTAAAACGGAGAGCAGGGAGAGCGCAGGCAAGAGGCCAGCATCAAGTGAAGAGTCCATTGATAATCAGGCACCACCTAAGACGGGCTGCTGCCTGATATGTGGAGCGCTCCGAGGACTTCCGGGTCGGGTCCTCCCGGGGGCACAGAGAGGATGGAGCAGCTGGCCTTCAAGAAGGCAGATGTGTGCTTGCGCCGCTGAACCCAGCGCCCAGGCGCCCCCGACGAGAGTCAGGAGCCGGCCGCGAGACCGGAAGCTCAGATGCCGAGTGGCGCGCGCCAGCACAGGGAGTGCGCCTGGACGCCGGGACACGTAAGTATGAAAGGGCTCAGGTGGCGGCAGGACAGGGGACGTGACATCTACCTGTTGAAATGTTTTTCACAGAATCATTGGCAACTGAAGTGGTGTAAGGTTCTTTGTCTCTTTTGACATGTTTCTTGAAACTCAGTTTTTCCATCAGCCATTTTGCTTTCTGTCTTGCTGCAGCTATCTTGCCCTCAGTCAATATGGAGTTTCCAGCTTTCATGTTCCCACCCTGATTCTCTCCCTCTTGCCTCTTAAGCAGCCTCAGCTGAGCAATCAGTGCTTCAGAATCAAGCCTGCAGTCAGCCTGTGACCTGACTCCTGGAAACCTTGGACTTGGTACTCCAGCTATTTCCTACTGAGGAACTTTGGAACACTTGTGGACTCTGGAAACCTGCTGTTTGATAAATCCACGTTTGCAAGGGAATTACGGTAACAGAGAAGAGATCCTGAACCTGTTGTGGAGAGTTATTGCTGAACTTAAAGTTATTGGCCTGCTGTGTCTCCTGCCTCTGTACCTGCAAACTGTGTGACCCTTTTTGCCTACTTGTATGAAGTAATACAAGTCCTTCCATATCAAACCTGTGTCTCATGTGTTTTCCTCGCACCCAAGCACAAGACGCTATATGAACTGTACACCATACATCACAAGTGGTCTGTATATTATTCTCTGGTGATGTCTATTTGTAATGCCCATGTTAAGGGGTTTATTATCTGATGTTAGGGGGTCGTTACCGTTTCTGACTAATAATATTTTCTTTCTTCTTTTTCTTCAGAGCCGCTTATATTGATCATTTAAGAAAAACACCTGACTCCGTGATCTATTTTCTCTCTGGATCTTATCCTCAGCATTCACAGACCCATTGCTTATTTCCAGTCATCATTATTGCCATATAGTATATCTTTTTCCCGGATTTACACAGCGCTATACATCATGAGGACCGGATATATGTACTTCCGGAAATTGGAGCGCAGTGACACGCACCTAGCACATGGTGGAATGCATTATGGAGCTACCCATGGAACACTCACCCATTTTTTATGGTGACGTGACATTCGGGTCTTCTACCCGGCGCTGATTGGCCAATGGCCGCCGGAAGGGTCCCGCCCCCTACCTTTTTCAACTACCACATAGCACATGTACACACCGACCAGTGGTGGATGCCGCATCCGGTGAGGTGACGCGTTCTCTAGAGACATAAGGTTTGATGACAATGAGACGCTTTCATACGCATTTCTAATCTGTATTTATATTTAATGAAATGTACTATTTTTTACTATAGATCCTCCTGACTTGGCCCATATGAACACCCACTTATCACCGTAAGCTGGTAGGCATTTCATTAATTACCCTGTATCTAGAAATTTAACACTATGTTTTATTTGTCCGTGTTTTTTCTGATATACACTTTTTAATATATAGATTGAATTTTTTCTGGGTACGATTTACCAGTGTCCACAGGATACCTCCCTGTAGTACTCTGGTATGTTTCCTAACATTCAGTTTACTTTCTGCTAGCCTCGGGTTCTTGGTTCGTTTTTTCTATTTGGTTTTTCTATTTTGTTTTTCTACTTGGCATTTCCAATGTATCATCCATCTGGATACTAGGATTTGGACTATCCGAGCTACCCCTTTTTCCTTTTTTTTCCATTTCTTTTATTTCTTTCTTTTTTTCTATTTTTCAATTCCAAAAGCACCTAAATATCCTTATTAATATGTGAGAATGGACTAGCATGTCTTTTGACCTCCATTGCTTGTATTACCACGGTATTGCAATTTGACTATATTATTGTCATGTATATACTTTAGTTAATGTATTTTCCTTTTTATTTTGATGTAATTACTATCTTTTTATTTTTTATTGTAGTAACTGATGAAGGTCTGATTGACTGAAACGATTTTGTTTACTACTTCATGAACTACATTAACCCCTTAAGGACCAAGCCACTATGTAGGTTAATGGTCAGACCTTAATTTTGAAATCTGACCACTGTCACTTTATGTGGTAATATCTCTGGAACGCTTCAATGGATCCCACAGATTCTGAGACTGTTTTTTCGTGACATATTTTACTAAATGTTAGTCAGAAAATTTCTTCTATATAACTTGCGTTTATTGGTTATTTTAAAATTTTGTGGAAATACAAAAACTGAAAAGTGGGGCGTGCAATATTATTCAGCCCCTTTACTTTCAGTGCAGCAAACTCACTCCAGAAGTTCATTGTGGATCTCTGAATGATCCAATGTTGTCCTAAATGACTAATGATGATACATATAATCCACCTGTGTGTATTCAAGTCTACGTATAAATGCACCTGCTCTGTGATAGTCTCAGGGTTCTGTTTGAAGCACAGAGAGCATCATGAAGACCAAGGAACACAACAGGCAGGTCCGTGATACTGTTGTGGAGAAGTTTAACCCCTTAATGTCCACTGACGTGCACAGTCCGTCATGGCCGGGTGTCAGTTCTGGCACCAGGACGGACTGTGCACGTCATGCCTTTGAAGTGTCACTGCGTGTAAACACGCAATGACAATTCAGTGCCGACAGCTGTCTATGACAGCTGACAGGCACGGCAAGAGGTGTGGGGACCCTTGCAGTCGGTCCCCGCACCCAGAGCGCTGTGATTGGCCAGTCAATCTAACTGACCAAACACAGCAGCGATCGGGCAGGAGATGCTGAAATTTCAGCTTCTCCTTCCCGATCAGTGCAGGAGCTCAGTGCTGCAGTGGCTGAGCTTCCTGCACTGACAGCCGGGAGCGGCGTCCGCGCCGCCCCTGGCTGTTAACCCCCTGATTTCTGCGATCAAGCGCGATCGCAGCGTTCAGGGGGGGAGGCAAAGGGTCGTGAGCTCCCTCTGCCTCAGATCGGCGTCTCCGCAATGTAATTGCAGGGCCCGATCTCTGCCTTGATGACCCGGGGGTTGTCATGACAACTTCCGGGTCATCCAGCTACGGAAAGCCGCTAAGACCATGCTCACAACATGGTCTCAACAGCTTTCTCCATTGGTATAATGCATTGCAATGCTGGAGCATTGCAATGTATCATACCTGCAACAAAAGTGAAAAAGTGAAAGTACCATAAAGGGACTAGGTAAAAAACCCACATTTTTAAAAAAAAATTTGTAAAAAAAAAAGTAATAAAAATAAAAAAATAAATTCTCCTAAAATTTACACATTTTTATGTAAAAAAAAAAAAAAAATAAGCAAAAAAAATACATGTTTGGTATCACCGCGTCCATAAAAATCCCATCTATAAAAGTGTCACCCGAGTTAACCCCTTCAGTGTACGCCATAAAAAAAAACAAAAAAGTAGCAAATTATACTTATTTCAAGCAGTATCATCATACCGCTTGGAAAAAGTGCAATAACACACGATCAAAAAGACGGATATAAAAAACATGGTACCGCTGAAAACGTCATCTTGTCCCGCAAAAAACAAGCCACCATACAGCATCATCAGCGAAAAAATAAAAAAGTTATAGCTCTCAGAATAAAGTGGTGCAAAAATAATTATATTTTCTATAAAAGTTTTTATTGTGTAAAAAAACGGCAAAATATAAAAAAGATATAAATGAGGTATCGCTGTAATCGTAGTGACCCGACTAATAAAGCTGCCTTACCAATTTTACCACACGCGGAACGGAGGAAAAAAAAACAATTCCTGAATTGCTGGTTTTTGTTCA
Source organism: Oophaga sylvatica (assembly GCA_033576555.1). NCBI lineage: Eukaryota > Metazoa > Chordata > Amphibia > Anura > Dendrobatidae > Oophaga > Oophaga sylvatica. The sequence continues at coordinate 389,007,482 of JARQOD010000005.1, read as the reverse complement.
TTCTGCCTCCACAAAAATCGAAATAGAAAGCGATCAAAAAAGTTATGTGCCCGAATATGGTACCAATAAAAACCTCAGCTCGTCCCGCAAAAAAGAAGCCTGCACATGACTCTGTTGGCCGAAATATGTAAAAATTATAGCTCCCAAAATACGGCGATGCAAACATTTCTTACAAAAAATTCTTCCTAAAAACCCGTCTTTTAGTGTGTGACAGAAGCTAAACATGAAAAGAGGATGTAAATCTGGTATCGCCGTAATCGCACCGACCCGAGGAATAAAGTCACCTAATCCCTAATACCGCATGAGGAACAGCGTAAAAAATAAAACCAATTCTTCACCTTTTGTGAATTTGTTAATTCTGCCTCCTAAAGATCGCAGTAAGGCGATCACAGTGGTTTACCACCACATATTGGGTATCAGCGTACTCAGGACAAATTGCACAACAACTTTTGGGGTCCAATTTCTCCTGTCACCTTTGTGAAAATAAAAATTTGGGGCAAAAGGATCATTTTTGTGGAAAAAAATAAGATTTTTTTTATTTTCACGGCTCTACGTTATAAACTTCTGTGAAGCACTTGGGGTTTAAAGTGCTCACCACACATCTAGATCAGTTCCTTGGGGGCTCTAGTTTTCAAAATGGGTCACTTGTGGTTTTTTTTTTACTGTATAGGCACATCAGGGGCTCTGCAAACGCAACATGACGTCCGCAGACCATTCCATCAAAGTCTGCATTCCAAAACGGCGCTCCTTTCCTTCTGTCTGGGCACATGGCAGAGGTCAGTGGTTCCACCCCAGATATGTGGTATCAGCGTACTCAGGACAAATTGCACAACAACTTTTGGGGTCCTATTTCTCCAGTTACCCTTGTAAAAATAAAAATTTGGGCACAAAAAGATCATTTTTGTGGAAAAAAATGTTTTGTTTTTTTTATTTTCACGGCTCTACGTTATAAACTTCTGGAAGCACTTGGGGGTTCAAAGTGCTCACCACACATCTAGATAAGTTCCTTGGGGGTCTAGTTTCCAAAATGGGGTCACTTTTGGGGGTTTCCACTGTTTAGGCACATCAGGGGCTCTCCAAACGCGACATGGTGTCCGATCTCAATTCCAGCCAATTTTGCGTTGAAAAAGTCAAACGGTGCTCCTTCCCTTCCAAGCTCTGCCATGCTCCCACACAGTGGTTTACACCCACATATAGGGTATCAGCGTACTCAGGACAAATTGCACAATAACTTTTGGGGTCCTGTTACCCTTGGGAAAATAAAAATTGGGGTGAAAAGATCATTTTTGTGGAAAAAATATGATTTTTTAATTTTACGGCTCTACATTATAACCTTCTTACTTGTTCTACAACACATGTTGTTTATCATGCTATGTGCCCGTGTGGTCTCATTTATATAGGACTTACAACATGCGAATTGCGAGTGAGGACACGCGAGCACATTCGTGATATTGAGGCTGCCCGTGAGGTAGATGACGTGGAGTCACTTAAAACAATCCCCAAGCATTTTCGTTTAAAACATAAATGAAAATCTGGCGAATTAAAGGTCAAAGGCATCGACTGTGTTAAATTGGGAGTTCGTGGTGGGGATGCCAGCCGTGTTTTGGCACAAAAGGAGTGCCGCTGGATTGTGACACTCAATACCATGGTTCCTGATGGCTTAAATGAGCAGCTTAGTTTTGCATCATATTTATAGTCATCATTCGTCTCTGCCTAGCCGATTTTCATTCTCCTTTTTATTTTTATATTGTTTTCAACTTTCACTCTATATTTTCATTAGATTTAATTTTCCTAATTTAACCCAGTTTATGGAAATGCTGAAAGAGTTGCCTGTTATGATTTGGTAGCTGAGGAGTGCAGGTAAAAAAAGCAATACACCAGAGCAGTTGGAATCTATGAGATTGCAGTACCCTGACTAACCACCACAACTAGAGGCAGCCGTGGAGCGTTCCTACGTTGGTCCTAGACGCCTCGTCACAGCCTGAGAAACTAACTATACCTAAAGGTAGAAAGAGGAAAGCTATCTGCCCCGGAGCAGATCCCCAAAGAACATAGAAAGCCCCCAAACATGTAATGGCGGTTAGACAAGAAGAAATACTGACACGGACAGAAAATAGTATGAGCAAACGTTGGGGCCCAAACTATCTAAATAGAAAAGGATAGGAAGGGCACTTACTGCAATCCCAAAAAACCCTGAAAAGCACCAACTCTACTAATTTCAAAAACACCTGAGATCACACGACCTCTACCACCTAAATTAGTTCTCTGGTGTAACAAAATCAAAACAGCAGCCACTGAAAAAACTGGAAAAAGCAAATGTACAAAACATCAGTGGCTGAACTAAACTGAGAGGGCAAAAGCCCACGGAGGGGACCCAGAAGGCCCCCACAGAAGTGCAGGACAAAATGCAAAAATCAAGCACAAAAACAAAAAGAAGAAAATGTCTTATCTGTTAGCAGGAGATGCAGACACGACACAGCAGGCTACAAAGGAAACAGGAATCAAGGATTGAGACCAGAACAATTGATCACCGGAAACCCTGATGGGAAGGCGACTCCCTTAAATAAGACCAGTCAGTAACACCTGATTCCCAATCCTCACAATCTTCACTGGACAGTCCAGTACCGCTTGTAACCACCAGAGGGAGCCCCCGCTCAGAACTCACCTCAAGTCCATTCACAACAGTACCCCCCCCCTTGAGGAGGGGTCACCGAACCCTCACCTGAGCAACCAGGTCGGTCAGGATGAGTTCTATGATACGCACGGATGAGTCTCCTAGCATGGATGTCCGAAGCAAACACCCAAGAATTGTCTTCCTGACCATAACCTCTCCACTTAACCAAATACTGGAGTTTCCGTCTAGAAAAACGAGAATTCAATATTTTCTCAACCACAAACTCAATATTGCCCTCAACCAGAACAGGGTCAGGAGGCAAAGCAGTAGGAACCACTGGCTCAACAAACCTCTTCAACAAGGACTTGTGGAACACGTTATGGATCTTAAATGTCCCTGGAAGAAGCAAACGAAAAGAAACAGGATTAAGAATCTCCATGATCTTATAAGGTCCAATGAACCTAGGCTTAAATTTAGGAGATGCCACTCTCATAGGAATATTTTTTGAGGACAACCAGACCAAGTCCCCCACTTTAAACCGAGGACCATCAGTCCTATGCCGGTTAGCAAACCGCTGGGCCCTCTCCTGAGAGAGGGACAACCTCTCCACTACCTGGTCCCAAATCTGTTGCATACGCTCCACAACAGAGTCAACACCTGGACAGGCAGAAGCCTCCATCTGTCCTGAAGAAAATCGAGGGTGAAACCCAGAATTACAGAAAAATGGAGACATCAAAGTGGCAGAGCTAGCCCTATTATTAAGAGCAAACTCAGCCAAAGGTAAAAAAGAGACCCAGTCATCCTGATCAGCAGACACAAAGCATCTTAGATAAGTCTCCAATGTCTGGTTTGTTCTCTCAGTTTGACCATTGGTCTGAGGATGAAATGCCGAGGAGAAAGACAACTGAACACCAAGCTTAGAACAAAAGGTCCTCCAAAATCTGGAAACAAACTGGACTCCTCTGTCAGACACAATGTTCTCAGGAATGCCGTGTAAACGAACCACGTGCTGAAGGAACAAAGGCACCAATTCAGAGGAGGAAGGCAACTTAGGTAATGGCACAAGATGTATCATCTTGGAAAACCTATCACAAATCACCCAGACGACGGTCATTCTCTGAGAAACAGGGAGGTCGGAAATGAAATCCATAGAGATATGGGTCCATGGTCTCTTGGGCACAGGCAATGGCATCAACAAACCACTAGAGCGAGAGCAAGGCTTGGAGCGAGAGCAAGTCCCGAAGGACTGCACAAACTCCCTGACATCACGAGACAAGGTAGGCCACCAAAAGGACCGACTAACCAAGTCTCTGGTACCAAAAATTCCGGGATGACCGGCCAACGCGGAACAATGAATCTCAGACATCACACTCTTTTTCCACTGGTCCGGGACAAACAATTTCCCAACAGGGCAGCGCTCGGGCCTATCCTCCTGACACCCCTCCAGAGCCAGTCTCAAATTGGGCGAGATGGCGGAAAGAACTACACCTTCTTTCAAAATAACAGAAGGATCAGATACCTCAGGAGAGTCTGCAAGGAAACTCCTCGAGAGGGCATCCGCCTTAACATTCTTAGTGCCAGGAAGAAAGGAAACCACAAAATTAAAACGTGTGAAAAACAAGGCCCACCTGGCCTGTCTAGGATTAAGTCGCTTGGGAGATTCCAGATAAACCAGATTCTTATGGTCAGTAAGGACCACCACCTGATGTTTGGCTCCCTCCAGCCAATGTCTCCACTCTTCAAAAGCCCACTTCATGGCCAATAACTCCCGATTACCCACGTCATAATTACGTTCAGTAGGAGAAAATTTTCGAGAGAAAAAGGCACAAGGGTTACTTTTAGAGGTCTCTGGATCTCTTTGGGACAAAACGGCACCTGCCCCAATTTCAGAGGCATCAACCTCCACCTGAAATGGCAGAGAAACATCAGGCTGCCGTAGAACAGGAGCAGAAATGAATCTCTGCTTAAGTTCCTGAAATGCAGAGACTGCCTCAGGAGGCCAATTCACCACATCAGAACCCTTTTTGGTCAAATCAGTTAATGGTTTAACAATAACCGAGAAATTACCAATAAATTTACGATAAAAATTGGCAAAACCCAAAAATCTTTGAAGAGCCTTTAATGAAGTAGGTTGGACCCAATCACAGATGGCCTGAACCTTGACCGGGCCCATTTCAATAACAGATGGGGACAAAATAAATCCCAAAAATGAGATCTTCTGTACGCCAAAAAGACACTTTGATCCCTTCACATACAGAGCCTTCTCTCTCAAAATCTGGAATACAGTTCGAACATGTTTCACATGAGAGTCCCAGTCATTGGAAAAAATCAAGATATCATCCAAATAAACAATCAGAAATTTATCCACAAAATCCCTGAAAATGTCATTCATGAAGGACTGGAAGACAGAAGGAGCATTAGTGAGCCCAAAGGGCATCACAAGGTACTCAAAATGCCCCTCAGGGTGTTAAATGCCGTCTTCCATTCATCCCCGTGCTTAATGCGAATAAGGTTATATGCCCCCCTGAGGTCAAGCTTGGTAAACCAAGTAGCGTTTTTCACCCTGGAAAACAGGTCAGAAATCAAGGGTAACGGGTATTGATATTTCACAGTAATATTGTTCAAAAGACGATAATCAATACACGGCCTTAATGAACCATCCTTTTTGGCCACAAAGAAAAAACCGGCACCTAAGGGTGAAGAGGATGGTCTGATATGACCTTTCTCCAAAGACTCTTTGATATAAGACCACATAGCGTCATGTTCAGGTACAGACAAGTTAAAAAGGCGACCTTTAGGGAATTTACTACCAGGCACTAATTCAATAGCGCAGTCATAGCTCCTATGGGGAGGCAAGGATGCAGATTTACTTTCGCTAAACACATCAGAAAAATCGATCAAAAAGTCAGGAACATCCTGAGCCTGGGGGAGGCAGAAAAAACAGGAGTGTTGGTATTAACACATTGGCAGCCCCAACTGGTTACAGACACAGATTTCCAATCCAAAACAGGATTATGAGACTGTAACCAAGGGAAACCCAGCACGATAATGTCATGCAGATTATACAGAACCAAAAATTTGCAGCTCTCCTGATGATCAGGTTCAACCCTCATTATCACCTGAGTAGAGAACTGAGGTTTATTCTCAGCCAAAGGGATAGAATCGATCCCCAGTAGGGGAATAGACTTCTGTAGGGGTATCAAGGGAAACCCACAACGTTTAGCGAAATCAAAATCCATCAGGTTAATAGCTGCTCCCGAATCAACGAAAGCCTGAGCAGAAAATGAGGACAGAGAGCATATCAGAGTAACAGTTAATAAAAACAGTCTGAACACTACCCAAGACAACTGAGCGTGCAAAACGTCTTCCCCGCTTAGGGCAGACTGAGATAGCATGAGAAGCATCACCACAGTAGAAACATAACCCATTGCGCTTTCGAAACTCATGATGCTGTGCCCCAGAAACCACTCTATCACACTGCATGGGTTCAGAAGCAGGTTCACAAGGCAACACTATTCCACGCATACTTCTCCGCTCACGCAAACGTCTGTCAATTTGAATCGCTAATGACATAGAATCATTGAGACCAGAGGGGACAGGGAATCCCACCATAACATCCTTTACATTATCAGACAGACCCTTCCGAAAAAGGGCTGCCAAAGCGTCGTCATTCCATTTGGTCAGGACTGCCCACCTACGGAATCTCTGACAGTATAACTCAGCGTCATCAAGCCCCTGATTTAATGCCAACAAGGCTTTTTCAGCTTGATCAGTGACATTAGGCTCATCGTACAATAACCCCAAGGCCTGAAAAAATGTATCAACATCACTCAAAACAGGATCCCCAGGTGTCAGGGAAAAAGCCCAATCCTGAGGATCGCCGCGCAGGAGAGAGATGACAATTTGAACCTGCTGCGCTGCGTTCCCTGAGGACTTAGATTTTAAGGCAAAAAACAATTTACAATTATTTTTGAAATTCAGAAACTTGGATCGATCCCCCAAAAACAAATCTGGCATGGGAATCCTAGGTTCCACAACAGGCAACCTAGCAAGATAGGTAGCAATACTCTGAACCTCAGTGGCAAGCTGATCCACATGGCCAGACAACTGTGCAAACTCCATTGAGAGAAAAAATCCTCCCCAGCACCCAGAGATACAGAGGGAAAAAAAAAAAAAATGCAACAAACAGAAAAATATCTCTGACAACTCTGACAACCTTTTTTTTTTTTCAAAATATTTTTTTCCCTTCTGTGAGTACCATATAAATTTCAGTTTTGGCCGGTGATACTGTTATGTTTTGGTAGCTGAGGAGTGCAGGTAAAAAAGGCAATACACCAGAGCAGTTGGAATCTATGAGATTGCAGTACCCTGACTAACCACCACAACTAAAGGCAGCCGTGGAGCGTTCCTACGTTGGTCCTAGACGCCTCGTCACAGCCTGAGAAACTAACTATACTTAAAGATAGAAAGATGAAAGCTATCTGCCCCGGAGCAGATCCCCAAAGAACATAGAAAGCCCCCAAACATGTAAAGGCGGTTAGACAAGAAGAAATACTGACACAGACAGAAAATAGTATGAGCAAACGTTGGGGCCCAAACTATCTAAATAGAAAAGGATAGGAAGGGCACTTACTGCAATCCCAAAAAACCCTGAAAAGCACCAACTTTACTAATTTCAAAAACACCTGAGATCACACGACCTCTACCACCTAAATTAGTTCTCTGGTGTAACAAAATCAAAACAGCAGCCACTGAAAAAACTGGAAAAAGCAAATGTACAAACATCAGTGGCTGAACAAAACTGAGAGGGCAAAAGCCCCTGAGGGGACCCTGAAGGCCCCCACAGAAGTGCAGGACAAAATGCAAAAATCAAGCACAAAAGCAAATAGAAGAAAATGTCTTATCTGTTAGCAGGAGATGCAGACACAACACAGCAGGCTACAAAGGAAACAGGAATCAAGGATTGAGACCAGAACAATTGATCACCGGCAACCCTGATGGGAAGGTGACTCCCTTATATAAGACCATACAGTAAAGATGTATATCTTCGTACCGTGTTAGCCAGTAAAGCCAGTTAGCCAGTTTTCTGTGTTTTTGTGTATAAATATGTGATTCTTCAGATTTTGTATTAGTTCAGCCTGATGAAGAGACCTGAGTAGTCTCGAAAGCTTGCAATTTGTTACCATCTTTTCAGTTAGCCATTAAAAGGTATCAACCACTGAGGACTCTCAACTCTAAATATTTTTTTATATAAGACCAGTCAGTAACACCTGATTCCCAATCCTCACAATCTTCACTGGACAGTCCAGTACCGCTTGTAACCACCAGAGGGAGCCTCTGCTCAGAACTCATCTCAAGTCCATTCACAACACACGTGCAGTCATCATTGCAATGCACAAAAATGGCCTAACAGGGAAGAGTATCGCAGCTAGAAAGATTGCACCTCAGTCAACAATCTATCGTATCATCAAGAACTTCAAGGAGAGAGGTTCCATTCTTGCCAAAAAGGCTCCAGGGCGCCCAAGAAAGACCAGCAAGCGCCAAGACCGTCTCTTAATAGTGTTTCAGCTGCGGGATCGGGCTACCAGCAGTGCAGAGCTTGCTCAGGAATGGCAGCAGGCAGGTGTGAGTGCATCTGCACGCACTGTGAGGCGGAGACTCTTGGAGCAAGGCCTGGTCTCAAGGAGGGCAGCAAAGAAGCCACTTCTCTCCAGAAAAAACATCATGGACAGACTGATATTCTGCAAAAGGTACAAGCAGTGGACTGCTGAGGACTGGGTAAAGTTATTTTCTCTGATGAATCCCCTTTTCGATTGTTTGGGACATCAGGAAAACGCCTCATTCGGAGAAGACAAGGTGAGCGCTACCACCAGTCTTGTCTCATGCCAAGTGTTAAGCATCCTGAAACCATTCATGTGTGGGGTTGCTTCTCAGCCAAGGGAATCGGCTCTCTCACAGTCTTGCCTAAAAACACAGCCATGAATATAGAATGGTACCAGAATGTCCTCCAAGAGCAACTTCTCCCAACCCTCCAAGAGCAGTTTGGCGATCAACAATGCCTTTTCCAGCATGATGGAGCACCTTGCCATAAAGCAAAGGTGATAACTAAATGGCTCAGGGAACAAAACATAGAGATTTTGGGTCCATGGCCTGGAAACTCCCCAGATCTTAATCCCATTGAGAACTTGTGGTTAATCATCAAGAGACGGGTGGACAAACAAAAACCTAAAAATTCTGACAAAATGAAAGCATTGATTGTGCAAGAATGGACTGCTATCAGTCAGGATTTGGTCCAGAAGTTGATTGAGAGCATGCCAGGGAGAATTGCAGAGGTCCTGAAGAAGAAGGGTCAACACTGCAAATATTGACTTGCTGCATTAACTCATTCTAACTGTCAATATAAGCTTTTGTTATTCATATGTTTGCAATTATATTTCTGTCTGTGATAAAAACATCTGTCAAACATACATAAAAACCAGAGGGCAGCAGATCATGTGAAAATATAATATTTGTGTCATTCTCAAAACTTTTGGCCATGACTGTGTTTTGAGGTTGTGCACCAGCTGAGGTGTGTATTATGATTTGCAGCAGCTGAAGTATTTTCTGCAGCAGTTGTGGTGTATTATGATGTTCTGCAGCAGGTGAGGCTGTTATTATGAGTTTCTGCAGGAGCTGAGGTGGATACTTTAAGGTTCTGCACAGAGGCGTAGCTAGGGTTTTGGTTTGGGGGGGCGAAACTTCTGAGTCGGCCCCTAACCAGAGAACCTCAGCAAATGACCATGCTGTTGCCAAAAATAATCTATATATAAAAAGACCAATATTGATATCACCGCCATAGGTTCAGCGGTAAATAATACCAGTCCTACAGAACATATAATAGATTACAGCAGAGTTACAGATAGTGACCTACCGCTGACGTTCTTTCTGATGGAATTGTTCACTTTTCATGTCTTTTCTATCTGGCCCAGACCAACATGACGACTCCTCCAGCAAGGACTCTGCTGCAGAAATTACAACAAAGACAGTGTCACTGTCACCATTTGGACTATTCTCAACCTGCGCAAACTCCTCATCCTGCTGATACCCCAATACTGAGCCGCTGCTGTCATATGTGTCCCTATTACTGCACCTACTGTGTGGTTCTGTGTGACCTCTAAATTCTAAAGCAGCCCTCTAGAATATAGGAATGTCAGGTGCAAGTGCCCTAGAAAACAGTGCCCACATTTTGTCCCCTAGAATGTAATAATGCCATGTGTGTGCCCCTTTGACAGTCACAGTAACCCGAGTTCCCCTATAACAATACGTGCCCAATTTACATTTAATGATGTCCCAAGTCTCCCCCCTGTACAGCTCCCCTATACACAGAATAATGCCCCCCTCACTGGATATATACTGACCCTTTAATATCCCCAAACTATTTAATGGCTCCAACACTGTATGATGGCCCGCCACTAAAATCCCCACACTGTAATTTCCACACTGTATGATGGCCCCCTAGATAGTATCCATATAGCATAATACACCAGATAGTCCTCAATATAGTATAATGCACTGCCCATAGGCAGCCTCTATGTTATAATAAACCCCCATAGGCAGAGTATATAATATAATGCACCCCCATAGACAGCCTTTGTATTATAATGCACCCCCATAGGCAGCCTCTGTAGTATAACGCAATCCCCATAGGGAGCCTCTGTAGTATAATGCACTCCCCATAGGGAGCCTCTGTAGTATAATGCACTCCCCATCCCCATAGGCAGCCTCTGTAGTATAATGCAGCCCCATAGGCAGCCTCTGTAGTATAATGCACTCCCCATAGGCAGCCTCTGTAGTACAATGCACTCCCCATAGACAGCCTCTGTAGTATGATGCACTCCCCATCCCCATAGGGAGCCTCTGTAGTATAATGCACCCCCCATCCCCATAGGAAGCCTCTGTAGTATAATGCACTCCCCATCCCCATAGGCAGCCTCTGTAGTATAATGCACTCCCCATAGACAGCCTCTGTAGTATGATGCACTCCCCATCCCCATAGGGAGCCTCTGTAGTATAATGCACCCCCCATCCCCATAGGAAGCCTCTGTAGTATAATGCACTCCCCATCCCCATAGGGACCTCTGTAGTATAATGCACTCCCCATCCCCATAGGGAGCCTCTGTAGTATAATGCACTCCTCATCCCCATAGGCAGCCTCTGTAGTATAATGCACTCCCCATAGGCAGCCTCTGTAGTATAATGCACTCCCCATCCCCATAGACAGCCTCTGTAGTATAATGCACTCCCCATCCCCATAGGCAGCCTCTGTATTACAATGCACTCGCCATAGACAGCCTCTGTATTATAATGCAGCCCCCCATAGGGAGCCTCTGTATTGTAATGCAGCCCCCCATAGTGAGCCTCTGTATTATAATGCATCCCCATAGGCAGTCTCTGTAGTATAATGTACCCCCTTTACAAAAATAATAAATCATGTACTCACCTCTCTTCCTCCCGGCTCCTGCGCTGCTCACTGCTCTCCCGCTTATCTGACAGCGGGCACCGGGCAGTGACGTCATCGCGCCCGCTGTCAGATGCTGAGAGGGGGATTATGGGAGAGAAGGAGCGCTCGCTCCTTCTCTCACAATGCGGTCAGCTGTATCGGCTAAATGCAGCTGACTCTCCGATGACGGGCGGGGGGCCCACTGCTGGCACAGGCCCCCCACCGCCTGCTCAGGGGCCCCATAGTGGCCGGGTGCACAGCGCGCCCATACAGTTACACTGCGGCAGAGCAGGGAGAATCGATCTAGGTCGGTCAAGTCCGGGCGTGTACTGCACAGAAATGACAGCAAAGCAGGGAAAGATAAGGAAACAAGTGCAATCCATGATGTGCCAACTGTGGCTGTAACGTGTGAAATGTTAAGTAAAGAGAATGTTCAAGTTACATTATACTAAAAGAACACAATGTATATACAATTGTTGTACATAAAATGGTAACACAATAGGGAATGTGGCAATACCATTACTATGTGTGGTAATACATATTCCATGTAGCAGTACCACCGAAATATTTACAACACAATAATTAGCACATATATACATTAGGAGCACTTAAGGGGTGGAGGGCAGGGCAAGTCAGGAATTCTCCTTCACACCCTTACATCTGCTCTCTAACTTCACAATCTCCCCATCTACTCACTTTCTCTTCCCTGTCCTTCTCACCTGTCACCCATGTCCAGCAACATGCACACCCCCGCAGAAACCTCGCACACCTAGACACCCACACACTCTCTGACTTTATTCTACCACTGGCATCCATATCCTCATTCCACGACACAGACAGTGCCACTGCTTTCTACAGTGCCACTCTCACATCAGCTATTGACATGGTCGCCCCTCTCGTTTATGGCAGAGTGCGACGTATGAATAGACAACCCTGGCACAATAACATCACTAAAAAACTCCGGCAAGTGTCCAGGGTTGCAGAGCGACTTTGAATGCACTGAAATCATCTTGCAAATTTGTTTTCATCCAAACAGGCAACGCTCGCTTTCAAATCTGCCCTCACCTCTGCTAAACAGGCCTACTTCACAACCCTCATATCTTCCCTATTCTACAAACCCAAACAGTTATTCAAAACTTTTAACTCCCTCCTCCACCCACCACTGCCCCTCCAACATCCCTCATCTCTGCTGAGGACTTTGCCACACACTTCAAAAATAAGATCGACCAAACAAGGCAAGTCTTTATTGTTCAACCACAACACCTTTGTATACCAGACCAATGCCCAAACCCCATAATCTCCCTCTCCAACATCACTGAAGGAGCGTCTCCTCTCCAAATCACACCTCACCACTTGTGCACTAGACCCCATCCCATCCCACCTCCTCCCCAACCGCACCACCACACTTATCCCATCCCTAACCTACCTCTTCAACCTATCACTAACTTTTGGTACCTTCCCTTCTGCGTTCAAATATGCCACAATCATGCCTATCCTTAAAAAGCCAACCCTTGACCCAACCGCTATGTCCAGCTATCGCCCCATATCGCTGCTCCCATTTGCTTTCAAACTCCTGGAACAGGACGTCCACGCTGAAAATTCCTCCCCACCTCTCATCTAACTTGATCTTTGACAATCTACAATCTGGTTTCTGTCCCCATCAATCCACTGAGACTGCCTTGACCAAAATTACTAACGATCTACTTACAGCCAAACTAATGGACAATACTCTATACTCCTCCTTCTAGACCTGTCCTCTGCTTTCGACACAATTGACCACTGCCTCCTACTACAGATACTCTCCTCCTTTGGCATCACAGACCTCATACTATCCTGGATCTCCTCATACCTTTCCAACTGCACGTTCAGCGTCTCCAACTCCCACACGACCTCTTCTTCGCACCTCTCTCTGTTAGAGTCCTCCAAGGATCTGTTCTAGGACCCCTACTCTTCTCAATCTATACACTTGGCTTGGGACAACTCATAAAGTCCCACAGATTCCAGTACCACCTTTATGCTGATGACACTCAGATCTACCTGTCCGGCCCAGACGTCACCTCTGCTGTCCAGAATCCCGGAGTGTCTATCTGCCATATCCTCCTTCTTCTCCTCTCGTTTTCTCAAACTCTATGTGGACAAATCTGAACTCATCATCTTTCCTCCATCTCACAGATCTACCTTACCTGATCTATCTATCACAATAAATGACATCACGCTTTCCCCCGTACCGGAAGTCCGTTGCCTCAGAGTAACCCTTGTCTCTCTGCTCTATCCTTCAAACTGCACATCCAAGCTCTTTCCACCTCCTGTTGCCTCCAGCTCAAAAATATTTCCAGAATCCATCCTTTCCTCAACTCTAAATCTACTAAAATCCTTGTGCATACCCTCATCATCTCCCGCCTTAACTACTGGAACATCCTTTTCTGTGGCCTCCCTGCTAACACTCTCGCACCTCTCCAGTCCATCCTTAACTCTGCTGCCCAACTAATTCATCTCTCTCCTCACTACTCCTCCGCATCTCCCCTTTGCAAATCTCTTCACTGGATCCAATTCCCTCAGCGTATCCAGTTCAAATTACTAATACTGACCTACAAAGCCATCTATAACCTGTCTCCTCCATATATCTCTGAACTAATCTCCCGATATCTTCCCTCCAGTAATCTCCGGTCTTCCCAAGACCTCCTTCTCTCCTCCCCACTTATTCGCTCCTCATCTAATCGCCTCTAAGACTTCTCCCGAATATCCCCCATCCTCTGGAATTCTGTGCCCCAACACGTCCAACTATCAACCACATTCGGATCCTTCAGCGGAACATGAAAACCCACTTCTTCAAGAAAGCTTACAGCCTGCAATGACCCTGCTGCCTCCTCACAACAACCGGAGCTACCACCTCACCAACACCGGAGCTGCTGCAGCCCCCCAACCTACTGTCTCCTTCCCCACCATCCTGTAGAAAGTAAGCCCGCAAGGGCAGGGTCCTCTCCCCTCTGTATCAGTCTGTGATTGTTAGTTTGTTTACTGTAAGTGATATCTGTAATTTGTATGTAACCCCTTCTCATGTACAGCACCATGGAATCAATGGTGCTATAGAAATAAATAATAATAATCCCCCTTACATGTATCACTGTAAGGCCGGAGTCACACTAGCGAGAAATACGGACGAGTGCAAAGTGAGAAAAAATTGCATTGCACTCGGACCAATGTTAATCTATGGGGCAGCTCCCATCAGCCGATGCATTAGCATCGGTCCTTGCTGTAAATCTGTTAACCCCTTCAGATGGATTGCAGCGTGGGACCTGACTGAACGGCGGAGAGGTAAGGATATTGTTGCTTTTTTATTTCATTTTTATTACAGGAGAACAAGGGATTCAGAAGGATTACCAGTACAATAAAATATGGTCAAAAACTATGTGTATTTATTTCATTACAATAATTTTAAATTGATGTGTGTGTGTTTTTTTTAACCATTTCCTACAATAGGAATAATAATTGATAGTTGTCTAATTGACAACTCTCCATTATTAACCTTGTTTAATGTCATCTTTCATAGCAAGGTGGCATTAACCCATTATTAACCCATTAGCCACCGCTAAAAGCAATGAGAATAGACGGGCCTTTCCTGGGGTGGCTGGGGGCAGATGTTAGTAGCCAGGGGGGCACAAAAACAATGCTCCCTCCCTAGGCTATTATTATTTGTCTTTAGTCACTGGCTTTCCCTGTCTGGTGGAGAAAATACCGCAGGAGCCCACGCATTTTTTTTCTACAAATTTACACATTTAATTAACACCTACATGTCTGAAATTTTGCACACATACACTCATGTAATTGTTAATCAAAACCATATATCAAACTACATGAAATGAAATGGTTTACTGTACGTAAACCATGTGTCTGTCAGGAATTGAACCCAGTACCTCTTGTCCACTGGCCAGCAGCTCTACCATCTGAGCTATTCTGCTGGCTGCAAGGTTCCTTGCTGAACCCAGATACCATTGACTGTTCTTCCTGATCGGCTCCACCCAGTGCTCTCTTGATTGGCCTCTGATTGCCAATTACACACCCTATATAAGCCTGGCCCTGTGGGTGTGTCATTGCGAGATTATTGTGCTCTTAGCCTCTAGTCAAGCGTTTCCTGCTGATCCATTGCTACCAATACCGCTCTCCTGTGAACTGACCTCGGCCTGCCCTTCTGACTACGCTCTCCACCTGATCCATTGCTACCAATACCGCTCTCCTGTGAACTGACCTCGGCCTGCCCTTCTGACTACGCTCTCCGCCTGATCCATTGCTACTAATAACGCCTTTCCAGTGTACCGTCCCGGCTATCTCTGACCACGTTACTTGTCTCTGCGTCCCCTAGTGTTTGCAGTAACATCGGCTCCAACCCAGACGGGATCCTGACAGAATAATCTCGCGCCAAAATGGAGTCCGCTGTAAACACCCTGAGGCATCAAGTTACGGAACTTCAAAATTTTTGTACTAACTATCAAGGAAAATATTCCAAGTTACAAACGGAGTTCACGGGTCTACAACAGGAAGTAATTGAGCTACAAAAACAACTTCTGGACGTGCGCGATTCAGGGTCCGAATCAAACGCGCGGCTGCCGCTGCCTGCAAAGTTCAGTGGGGATCGCCAGCAGTACCGAGGATTCCTCAATCAATGCCGCATATACTTCCAGATGCAACCTGCTCCCTTTACCAGTGAGAGGAAGAAAGTTTTTTTCATGATAAATCTCTTGACGGATGAAGCTCTTGCTTGGGCTTCACCTCATGTAGAAAAGGACTATGGCCTCCTTAATGACCTGGAAGCTTTTACCGCAGCTATGAATCAAGTTTTTGATGACCCAAACCGCTGTGCCACAGCAGAAACCAAATTACATAATTTGCGCCAAGGACGTAGCTCTGTTGCGGAATATACATCGGAGTTCTGTCGCTGGGTGGCCGACACCACCTGGAATTCAGCGGCCCAGAGAAGTCAATTTCGACGAGGGTTATCAGAACCAGTGAAAGACGAGCTTGCCAGGGTTGAGACCCCTGACCAGTTGGAGGACTTTATTCAACTGTGTATCCGGATAGACCAGAGACTTACTGAAAGGAGAAAGGAGAGACTGCGAGCACTTGGGAATAGCCCTGGCTTCTCATTTTCAGCATCAGACCACCAAGAAAAGACGCAAGGCGTGTCTGAACCGATGCAGATCGACGTCATCCGAAGACCACTCTCTGCACAGGAGAAGGAGAGGCGACGTGCAGAACATCTCTGCCTCTATTGTGGGGACCCTGGACACTATGCCATCAACTGTCCTAACAAAAGGACTATAGCCTTTACCAACAACAGGTCTGCCAGCAATATGGACCTTCCTCAGCAGTCGGATTCCATCATGCAGACTATCTCATCAGTAACGCCAGAAACAGACAAAATACATACTACATCATCTCATTTTGTAATCCCCATTCAGGTTGTAATGGGCACCCAAAAAATACAATGCTCTGCCCTGTTGGATTCGGGAGCAGGAGGAAATTTTATGGACTTAAAATTTACACATGATAACAATATTTCCAGTAGGACCAAATCCACACCAATTGAAATGGAAGCGGTGGATGGATCACCCTTGTCTTCTGGACCTGTCACGCATGAGACAATCGAACTTGAGATTTGTATCGAACCGGATCATTATGAAGCTGTCAGTTTCCACCTTATTTCATCTCCGAAATTTCCGGTTATCCTAGGGGTCCCCTGGTTTTCAGTCCATAACCCTTCTATCAACTGGGCATCAAGGACCATCACCTTTCCATCTGACTACTGCAAGAATAATTGTCATAAGGAACCCCCTGTTCTCCAACAAGTCCAAATCTCTGAGATTTCGCATGAGAAGAAAGACTCCACTCTGCGGCCATGTATTGACTACAGAGAGATTAATAATATCACCGTCAATAATCGCTACCCGCTACCCTTGATTCCTGAACTATTCAAGAGACTCCGTTCTGCGAAAATCTTTACGAAGCTGGATCTTAGAGGGGCTTACAACCTCATACGGATTCGCCCAGGAGATGAGTGGAAGACCGCCTTCAGAACGAGATATGGACATTTTGAATCTCTGGTTATGCCCTTTGGCCTTAGCAATGCCCCAGCCACCTTTCAACATTTTATTAATGATGTATTTCGAGATTTCTTGGATCAATTCGTTGTGGCTTATCTCGATGACATTCTTATATTTTCAGACACCTTGGAAGAGCATCGCAGGCACGTCCAGTTAGTCTTGGAGCGACTACAGGAGAACCATCTTTACATTAAACTTGAAAAATGTGAGTTTGAACAAACCAGTATCCAATTTCTGGGATATATCATCTCCCCAGAAGGTCTGAGCATGGATCCCAGCAAAATCAATGCTGTAGTGGACTGGCCTGTTCCAAGAAATTTAAAAGACGTCCAGCGTTTCATAGGATTTGCAAATTATTACCGAAAATTTATAAAGAACTTTTCACGGATCATACTACCAATTACCACACTAACAAAAAAGACCAAAGCATTTTTCTGGTCTCCGGAGGCACAGGAGGCTTTTGACAAGTTGAAAACTCTTTTTACGTCTGCTCCATTGTTAGTACACCCAAATCCTGAATTGCCATTTACTGTCGAAGTGGACGTCTCGGACTCTGCAGTGTGAGCCATTCTGTCTCAGCGAGTTGGGGACAAAATGCAACTTCACCCATGTGCGTTTCTTTCCCACACCATGTCTTCTGCAGAAAAAAACTACGACATCGGTAATAAAGAACTGTTAGCCATTAAAGTTGCCTTCTCCGAGTGGAGACATCTTCTGGAAGGCGCTAATCACCCTGTGACTGTCCTCACGGACCACAAGAATCTTGAATTCCTCCGTACAACAAAAAGATTGTCTGCAAGACAAGCACGATGGGCCTTATTTTTCTCAAGATTCAATTTTATAATTTCTTACCGGCCTGGTTCAAGAAATGGCAAGGCTGATGCCCTGTCCAGGATGTGTTCGGAACCTCAGGAGAGGTCTAGTAATGACGATACAATTCTAGGCCCTAAAAATTTTTTGGGAATATTGCACTCTAAAGGACTATGTAATAGAATTAAAGATGGATACCAAGAGGACTCTTTCCTTAACCATCCTTCGGAAGACGTCGATCTTTCATTCAAAGAGGGGTTTTGGATGCAGAAACACAAGATATACCGTGTTTCCCCGATAGTAAGACAGTGTCTTACTTTCTTTTTATCCCCAAAAGCCCCACTATGTCTTACTTTCGGGGTATGTCTTATATTGAAAAAAAATTACCTGTATCTAACCCAGTGTGATACAGTACCACCTGCTGTATTTAATCCAGTGTGACACCTGCTGATACCCACTGGGTTACATACAGCAGATGATACCCCAGTATGCCAGTGTATATGTTTTACTGATGTATGATTACTGTGTATACGTCGCCGCGTCTGCCATCTACCACCAGAAAAACTCACCGCCGCCTTCCGCCACGGGCTCCGGCTCCCTGCAGCCGCTGGTCCCGCCGTCCTCCGTCGCTCCGTTCGCCCGCAGTCCCGGGCTGAAGTTCTCGCGCGCTCTATTTAAATTTCTTCTTCGGTCCCGAAACGTCATCACGTTGGTCACTCACGTGACCGGAGGCCGGAGAGAACTGTCTATCACTGCAGCCTCCGGTCACGTGAGTGACCAACGTGATGACGTTTCGGGACCGAAGAAGAAATTTAAATAGAGCGCGCGAGAACTTCAGCCCGGGACTGCGGGCGAATGGAGCGACGGAGGACGGCGGGACCAGCGGCTGCAGGGAGCCGGAGCCCGTGGCGGAAGGCGGCTGCAGAAAAACTCAGCTGAGTTTTTCTGGTGGTAGATGAGACGCGGCGACGTATGGAGAGGGGGACGGTGCTGACGTGGGCAGGAAGCAGCGCGCAGCTTGATGAGAGGGAGGCGGCAATACCCCCGTGTTTCCCCGAAAGTAAGACATATGTCTTACTTTCGGGGTACGGCTTATATTAGCCGACCCCTCTGAAACTCCCGATACGTCTTACAATCGGGGGTGTCTTACTATCGGGGAAACACGGTATGTACCTGAATCTTCTCGCCTTGAAGTCCTCAAAAATGTCCATGATTCTAAACTGGCAGGACATCCTGGAGTTGCAAAAACACAAGACTTACTACTTCGTTTCTTTTGGTGGCCTAATTGTAGGAAGGACGTGAGGAAATATGTTTCAACCTGTTTAACATGCGCACGAAACAAGACCCCACGATCGTCTCCTCTAGGACTCCTGCAACCACTCCCAGTTCCATCCAGGCCTTGGGGATCTATTTCCATGGATTTTATTGTGGAACTACCCTCTTCCAAACAGATGACCGTCATCCTTGTCATAGTGGACCGACTCACAAAAATGGCCCACTTTATTCCAACTGAAGGAATTCCTACTGCTGAAAAAAACTGCAGAACTGATGATCAAAGAGGTATTCAGGTTACATGGAATTCCTGACAGCGTGGTGTCTGACAGAGGCGTTCAGTTTACGTCAAAATTTTGGAAGAGTTTCTGTACAGCCTTGGGAGTCACGGTGAATCTTTCTACCACTTTCCATCCTCAGTCCAACGGCCAGACGGAGAGAATGAACCAGACTTTGGAGCAATACCTCCGTTGCTTCATTTCCTATCTTCAGGATGACTGGGTGGACTATTTACCAACAGCAGAGTTTGCCTACAACAACTCCATACATAGCGCTACATCTCAAACCCCCATCCCAACAATCTAAAGATTCATCCAGTATTTCACATATCCTTGCTCAAACGCTTTTGTGAAAACCCGTTTCCAGGAAGAATTCAGCCACCTCCTCCACCAGAAAGGATCCGTGGTGAAGAAGAATACATTGTGGATAAGATTCTGGACACCCGAAAATTCAGAGGTAAACTGCAGTATCTGGTGCAGTGGAAGGGTTATGGACCAGAGGAAAATTCATGGGAACCAAAGGACAACATCCATGCTCCTAGACTTACAAGAGCCTTTCATCAGAGGTACCCAGATAAGCCATCTCCTGAGATGTCCAGAGGCCATCCTGGAAGGAGGGGAGTACTGTCAGGAATTGAACCCAGTACCTCTTGTCCACCGGCCAGCAGCTCTACCATCTGAGCTATTCTGCTGGCTGCAAGGTTCCTTGCTGAACCCAGATACCATTGACTGTTCTTCCTGATCGGCTCCACCCAGTGCTCTCTTGATTGGCCTCTGATTGCCAATTACACACAGTATATAAGCCTGGCCCTGTGGGTGTGTCATTGCGAGATTATTGTGCTCTTAGCCTCTAGTCAAGCGTTTCCTGCTGATCCATTGCTACCAATACCGCTCTCCTGTGAACTGACCTCGGCCTGCCCTTCTGACTACGCTCTCCGCCTGATCCATTGCTACCAATACCGCTCTCCTGTGAACTGACCTCGGCCTGCCCTTCTGACTACGCTCTCCGCCTGATCCATTGCTACTAATAACGCCTTTCCAGTGTACCGTCCCGGCTATCTCTGACCACGTTACCTGTCTCTGCGTCCCCTAGTGTTTGCAGTAACATCGGCTCCAACCCAGACGGGATCCTGACAGTGTCATTTCATGTCGGGTTCTGTAATGATTTTACAGAAGCTGGCAATTGATTTAGCGGCTATTATGCTAGGTAGAACTGTATTAACTATATATATATATATATATATATATATATATATATATATATATATATATATATGTGTCACAATGACATGTACAGTACAGACCAAAAGTTTGGACACACCTTCTCATTCAATGATTTTTCTGAATTTTCATGACTATGAAAATTGTAGAATCACACTGAAGGCATCAAAACTATGAATTAACACATGTGGAATTATACATTACACTTTACAAAAAAGTGTGAAACAACTGAAAATATGTCTTATATTCTAGGTTCTTCAAAGTAACCACCTTTTCCTTTGATTACTGCTTTGCACGCAGAAAAGGTGAATGGATGGATTCTACATGCCTAGTTCCAACTGTGAAGCATGGAGGAGGAGGTGTGATAGTGTGGGGGTGCTTTGCTGGTGACACTGTTGGGGATTTATTCAAAATTGAAGGCATAGTGAACCAGCATAGCTACCACAGCATCTTGCAGCAGCATGCTATTGCATCCGGTTTGCGTTTAGTTGGACCATCATTTATTTTTCAACAGGACAATGACCACAAACACACCTCCAGGCTGTGAAAGGGCTATTTGACCAAGAAGGAGAGTGATGGGGTGCTACGCCAGATGACCTGGCCTCCACAGTCACCAGACCTGAACCTAATCGCGATGGTTTGGGGTGAGCTGGACCGCTCACCGCTTCAATTTTGAATAAATCCCCAACAGTGTCACCAGCAAAGCACCCCCACACCATCACACCACCTCCTCCATGCTTCACGGTGGGAAATAGGCATGTAGAGTCCATCCGTTCACCTTTTCTGCGTGCACAGCAGTAATCAAAGCAAAATGTGGCTACTTTGAAGAACCTAGAATATAAGACATATTTTCAGTTGTTTCACACTTTTTTGTAAAGTGTAATGTATAATTCCACATGTGTTAATTCATAGTTTTGATGCCCTCCGTGTGATTCTACAATTTTCATAGTCATGAAAATACAGAAAAATATTAGAATGAGAAGGTGTGTCCAAACTTTTGGTCTGTACTGTATATATATATGTATTCTATGTGTATATATCTATTCTTTCTTTTGTGATTTAAAACCTGTAATTTGGATCCATTATATGTCGGTTTTGCAAGCCGGCGAGAAAATCTCGCCGTACGGATGCCATACGGATGCCATACAGATGACACACAGATATTTTGATGCAAGGAAAAATCGCATCCTCGCATTGCACACGGATGACATATGGATCACTGTTCAGGGAAGTTTTGTGCGATTCTTGTCCGTAAAATACGGACCAATTTTTTTTATACGTTGTGAGTGACTCCAGCCTAATACAGAGCATTACTCCTCTTAGTTTCCTCTATAAATATCCTGATCATGCAGTAGCATAAGTCACTTCTCTCAGACCCTTCATAAACAGCTCCGACCTGCAGATCATTCCTATCAGCCCCTCTATAGTCAGCCTCATCCTATAGTACACCACATTTTTCCTCTCTCTAAACAGTCTCATCCTGCAGTACATCACACCTTTCCCTCTATACACAGCCCCATCCGGCAGTACATCACTTCTCTCAGCTCCTCTAAATACAGCCCCATCTCTCCTTTCAGCGCATCTATACACAGTACCATTGTACAGAAAATCACACCTCTTAGCTGCTCTATGCACACCGTCATCTTGCAGTACATCGATCCTCTCAGCCCCTCCAGATACAGTCCCATCATGAAGCCCTTCCTACAATTCTCAGTTCCACTGCTAGTAAGAAATTTCTATAATGTGTGCAGGCTGGATGTGTGGAGCCCAGCTGCGACTGGATTCATATGTCCCAGAAGGGTGCGCAGAAGGAATTCACCACTAGAGGTTACTATATACATTCACACACCTTCACCCATCCCTAAGACCACCAGAGGGAGCTGTATAGACATATAAAAGGAGGGTGAAGACAGGAAAGTGAGTTCAGTCCAGTTGAGATTTGAGAGACTGGACTTCAGCTTAGTCAGCTCAGTAGCTGAGTTCAGCTAGACTGAAGTCTGAAGCCTGCAGTTCAGTAGAGTGGAGGCTAGTAAAGTGGAGTAAAATCCACTCCAGTCTAGTCAGAGCTGAGAGAAGTGAGTGCAGCTCAGTGAGAAAGCGTGCTGATGCTCTGAGAGCGGCGAAGAGGCAGCCCATCAACTGCCAGCGTGTGTAATCGTATTAGGGCCAGAGTAGGCCGAGGGCGAGTGGAAAGAGCAGTAACGGAGGTAGAAGAGCCTTTACAGCTTACCTCAGCATGTATTGACCAGAAACCGGGGTCTGAGTCTACAGGGATCTCCACGACCCATTAGGCAAACACCGGAGTTCCTGGAGGACTACGAGTCCCAGGAGTACCACAGAGCTGATACGTAGCAGGATCAGGAGGACGGAGTCCGGCAGGATCCGCCATAAGAGACCCTGTCCTTTCAGAGAGAAGGTCCAATCACAAGGTCAGCCAGGTGCAGGACGGAGACCAAGTTAGGCCCAGTTAGACGCAGGCCAGGACTTTATCACAAAAAGGCAAGGAACAGGAGGCCACACACCTACTCAGTGGAGGAATCTGGATGTGCACCCTTCACCCTACAGTGCTCCGAGGAGTGCCTGCAACATCTTCAGTAAAGGTACCAAAGTGACTTGTGTGTGTGTCCCTCTTCTTACCCCTAACTGCCGGGTCCCTGCCTGTCCTGCATCCCTACACATCTATCTGCCCTGAAGGACTCAGCCTCACCAGTGGGAGGCCTAACATCTAGCTGCACAACACCAACCCTTCAGTGGATCTGCATCGCAGCGCTGGTCACCCTGACCAGGTACCACAGGTGGTGTCACAACAAACTACACGAACACTAATCCCCTGTAAATATCCCACATTAACGCCAGAGCCACGGACTGAGCTGTGTTGCCGTGACATCCTGTCACGCTGTCTCTGTATACAGGAGGACCGGGGTCTATGCTGACCCTAAGCTGGGGTCCTGACTAATCCCTCTACCTGGAGGTACTGTTGATGGTACAGAGGTCCAGGCCGCCAGTGTAACCCTATCTCCTGTGAATCCCTAACCACTGTAATCTAGTCCTGAGAAGGACCCTGATTACCACCACAGGGAACAGGAAGGTAACTGCCTTCACACACAGTATAAGACAAACGAGACAGTACAAGGGGTAAAATAAAAGACCACCTTGCATACAAAACTACCACTACAGAGGGAACACCAACGGGTAAGGAGATAAATAATAAAGCGAGGAGAGGAGAAAACCACAACAGGTACTCTTAGCTTTAGACTTCTCAATACGATCCGCTCTGCTGGTCTGCATGAATGCTTTCACCGACACTTCCCTAGCAGACAGGCAGGTATTTGAAGGAATCCAATTACAACAACATTAATTGCAGCTGAGCGAGGCTGGTCTTGTCCAGCACAGAGAGAGGAAGAATTAACTCTCTCACTGCCGAAAAAACCCAGCACCAGAAACTCAGCTGTGAGAAGTCAGGGTGTGCAATCGCGACGATCTTCGCAGCGACACACCCGTGACAGTACCCCCCCTTCTACGAGGGGCCTCCGGACCCTCAGGGCCGGGTTTATCTGGGTGAGTAGTGTGGAAGGCCCGAACCAATCGGTCTGCGTTAATATCCGACGCAGAAACCCACGTCCTCTCCTCAGGACCATACCCCCTCCAATGAACAAGGTACTGAAGGGACCGGCGATTCAGACGTGAATCGATGACTCTCGACACCTGGAACTCCAAGTTACCATTGACCACCACAGGAGGAGGAGGTAAAGGTGAAGGTATCACCGGCGCCACATACTTCTTAAGTAACGATCTGTGGAACACATTATGAATCTTAAATGTAGGAGGGAGGTCAAGACGGAATGCAACCGGGATTAATTATAGAACTGATTTTGTATGGCCCGATGAACCTGGGACCCAGTTTCCAGGAGGGAACCTTAAGTTTTATATTCTTGGTAGACAACCATACCAGATCGTTCACACTTAGGACCAGACACTCTCCTCCTATCAGCCATACGTTTGTATCGGTTCCCCATAGTACTCAGATTATTCAGCACTCCTCTCCACACTGAAGCAAGTGACAACGAAAATCGTTCCTCCTCAGGAACCCCAGAAGAGCCCCCCCTATTGAAAGTACAAAACTGGGGGTGAAAACCATATGCCCCAAAAAACGGGGACTTACCAGTGGACTCGCTCCGCCTATTATTTAGAGCAAACTCCGCCAGAGGCAAGAAAGAAGCCCAGTCCTCCTGGTTCTCTGACACAAAACACCGGAGATATGTCTCCAAGCTCTGGTTCAGACGCTCTGTCTGACCATTGATCTGCGGGTGAAAAGCCGATGAAAATGACAACTGCATCCCCCGCCGTGTACAAAATGCTCTCCAGAATTTGGACACAAACTGAGACCCCCGATCCGACACCACATCGGAGGGTACCCCGTGAAGCCTTACAATCTCCCCAATAAACACCTGCGCAAGAGTCTTAGCATTAGGAAGAGCAGGAAGAGCGATAAAATGTGCCATCTTGCTGAACCTGTCCACTACAACGAGTATGACTGTTTTACCCGAAGATGGCGGGAGATCCGTAATGAAGTCCATAGACAGATGAGTCCACGGACGCTCCGGGATCTTCAAAGGTAAGAGGGTCCCCGACGGACGGGTATGTGGGGTTTAGAGCGCGCACAAACCTCGCAGGACGCGACAAAAGTTACCACCTCCCTTTGTAAGTTAGGCCACCAAAACCGGCGCGAGAGGAGATCCTCAGTTGCTTTACTCCCTGGGTGTCCTGCCAAAGCTGAATTATGGTGTGCCTCGATCACCTTTTGTCGACAACTGATTTGGAACAAACAGTCTCCCTGGAGGTCCTACAGGGGCGTCCCCCTGAGCCTCCAATACCTCCTCCTCAACTCAGAGCATACTGCCGACACCACCACCCCCTCCTGAAGGACCGGAACCGGGTCCTCCGTATTCCCAGCCCCTGGGAAACAGCGAGATAAGGCATCCGCCTTAACATTTTTTGACCCAGGACGATATGTGACGACAAAATTAAACCTGGTAAAAAACAACGACCACCTAGCTTGTCTGGGATTCAGACGTTTAGCGGACTCTAAATATAGCAGGTTTTTGTGATCGGTAATGACGGTGACCGGGTGGACTGCCCCCTCCAAAAAATGACGCGACTCCTCAAAAGCCAACTTAATGGCCAGGAGCTCCCTATTACCGACATCATAATTCCTCTCAGCGGACGACAATTTTTTAGAGAAGAAGGCGCACGGATGCCATTTACCAGGGGACGAACCTTGTGACAATACTGCTCCCACCCCTACCTCGGAAGCGTCCACCTCAACAATGAATGGCTGTGACGCATCAGGCTGAATAAGTATGGGTGCTGAAGCAAAACATTTTTTCAAAGAGGAAAACGCTTGACAAGCCTTGTCAGACCACTTTGAAAATTCCGTCCCTTTTTTAGTCATGTCTGTGAGAGGTTTAACTATGGACGAAAAATTACGAATAAATTTCCGGTAGTAGTTAGCAAACCCCAGGAAACGTAATGCCTTAAGATCCTCTGGCAGATCCCACTCAAGAACTGCCCGCACTTCCCCAGGGTCCATACGAAAACCGGATGCAGACACCAGGAATCCTAAAAACTGAAGTTCCTGTACGGCGAACACACACTTCTCCCATTTGGCGTACAGTTTATTATCCCGCAAGATCTGCAACACCTGCCTAACATGCTCCTGATGAGACACAAGATCTGGCGAGTAAATTAAGATATCATCCAGATATATGACCACAAACTGTCCCATTAGGTGGCGAAAGATGTCATTTACAAAGTGTTGAAACACCGCCGGGGCAATACTCAGACCAAATGGCATGACAAGGTTCTCATAATGCCCCTCCGGAGTGTTAAACGCCGTCTTCCACTCATCCCCCTCCTTCATCCTAATCAGATTGTACGCCCCCCTGAGATCCAACTTAGAGAACCATTTGGCACCCACGATCTGATTGAAGAGATCGGGAATAAGTGGGAGCGGATACGGATCTCGGACCGTAATCCGATTAAGCTCACGGAAATCCAGGCAAGGGCGTAGGCCTCCATCTTTTTTCTTCACAAAGAAGAACCCCGCGGCCACCGGGGAAGATGAAGGTCTAATATGCCCCTTAGCCAGACTCTCTGAAATATAATCCTTCATGGCCTGTCTCTCAGGACCAGAAAGGTTATACAACCTAGATTTCGGTAACTTGGCCCCAGGGAGCAAGTTAACAGAACAGTCATACTCGCGATGAGGAGGTAGTTCTTGACACCCTTTCTCCGAGAATACATCCTCAAAGTCCACCAGAAATGGAGGTAAGGCCCTAGGAGCGACCGCACCAATGACCGTATTCATGCAGTTTTTATTACAGAAATCGCTCCATTGGCTTATCTCTCTGGATTGCCAATTAATAACCGGGTTATGCTTAGTTAGCCAAGGCAGGCCCAGCACTATAGGAGTGGGAAGACCCTCCAACACATAACAAGACAACAGTTCCTTATGTAGCGCCCCCACTTGAAGATCTATGTTATGCACTGCTTGCACAAAACTTCCCTGACCGAGAGGTCTGACGTCGATCGAGAATATGGGAACGGGTTTAGCCAACCCACTCAGTCGCATACCTTGAACCCGGGCAAAGCGAGCATCCACCAGATTAGCCCCGGCCCCACTATCCAGAAGAACAGATATCCTCTCAGTTCTCGCACCCACCACCACCTCCGCCGGTACGAGAAACTGAGACGAACTTAGGGACGAAATACTTACTCCCAGATTGCCGTCCACCACACAATCTGGGATCAATAGTTTTCCGGCGACTTCTCACTCTGCAAAGAACGGGATGGACACCCCCTAATAAGATGTCCCTTTTTTCCACAGAAGAAACAACTTCTTGTTTTGTGGCGCCCCACCGATCCCCTCCCCCGGAATGATGTCCCTCCTAATTGCATAGGCTCCTCTGGACTGACCAGGGGAACCTCCGTATAAGGGACCCTTGAGGAAGGTGGAGTCATCACAGGGGCCGAAGTTACCCCGCACCTCTCCCGAAGACGTCTGTCAATACGAATAGCAAGGGCCATAGCGGCTTCCAGTGTCGTGGGAGGGTCATACTGCGCCAACACATCTTTTAATTTGTCAGATAAACCTTGACAAAACTGGCTCCTAAGAGCCGGGTCATTCCACTGGGTGTCCGTGGCCCACCTACGGAACTCCGAAGAAAATTCCTCTGCCGGACGATCTCCCTGCTGTATCTTACGTAACTTAGTTTTAGCAAGGGAGACCCGATCCGGGTCATCATATACAAGACCCAGAGCTGCGAAAAATCTATCCACTGACTGGAGAGCCGGGGAGCCCGGGGGAAGAGAGAACGCCCAGGATTGGGGGTCCCCTTGAAGGAGCGAGATGACAATTCCCACCCTTTGATCTTCACTCCCAGATGACCGAGGTCGCAGCCGAAAGTACAATTTACATGCCTCCCGGAAAGCAAAAAATTTGTCCCGCCCTCCAGTGAACCTGTCCGGGAGAGCTACTTTAGGTTCAGGTCTGGCTTGCTCCGGGGGGTACAAAACCTTGGACTTAACGTCCCTCAGTTCCATGGACAAACTCTGCAACTGCTGAGCTAGACTGGCTACTGGATCCATGGTGGCTGGGGGGAATCTTTAGTATTGGTCGGTGAAAATGTCACGCTGTCTCTGTATACAGGAGGACCGGGGTCTATGCTGACCCTAAGCTGGGGTCCTGACTAATCCCTCTACCTGGAGGTACTGTTGATGGTACAGAGGTCCAGGCCGCCAGCGTAACCCTATCTCCTGTGAATCCCTAACCACTGTAATCTAGTCCTGAGAAGGACCCTGATTACCACCACAGGGAACAGGAAGGTAACTGCCTTCACACACAGTATAAGACAAACGAGACAGTACAAGGGGTAAAATAAAAGACCACCTTGCATACAAAACTACCACTACAGAGGGAAAACCAACGGGTAAGGAGATAAATAATAAAGCGAGGAGAGGAGAAAACCACAACAGGTACTCTTAGCTTTAGACTTCTCAATACGATCCGCTCTGCTGGTCTGCATGAATGCTTTCACCGACACTTCCCTAGCAGACTGGCAGGTATTTGAAGGAATCCAATTACAACAACATTAATTGCAGCTGAGCGAGGCTGGTCTTGTCCAGCACAGAGAGAGGAAGAATTAACTCTCTCACTGCCGAAAAACACCCAGCACCAGAAACTCAGCTGTGAGAAGTCAGGGTGTGCAATCGCGACGATCTTCGCAGCGACACACCCGTGACACATCCCCCATAGAAGTCTATAGGCTCAGATCCGAGTTCCCATTGCTCTGGAGGGCGACTCATCTGTCTTGGCGTCACGAACAGGATTGCGTGCCCTGCAGCAACGGAGTAACTTGTGCCCGTTGCCACCGGGTACTGTGTGCCTTAATGAAAGACTGTGATTTGTATTGTGGTGAAGATTTCCCGCCATTGCCCGCCATTTACAGCGCCACGGCGCGAAAAAACTAGTGGGCGTACCTGCAAAAGCGCGCTGATTCTTGGACACGCCCCCAGCGCTGACGCGGCCGCAGGTCCTGCGGAGAGCTTCAGTGAACGCTCTGACATCAGAGCGCTGGCGACGCAGGTCCTTGTAGCAGCTGTGCCCTGCGGAGCTGCGGCCTACAGGAGGAGGTATGCCACGCTTAACTAGGGGGGTGCAGAGATGTCGCAGCAGCAAGCCGACAGCGCGGCCCAGGCCGACAGCCCCAATGACTTACCCACCGGCGTTGCCGCGCAGGATGGAAACGCTGGCCCCTCACCTGGTCCTGTGGCCCCGATAGTACCGCTGACACTGCCATACATGCCTGGAGCAAAGTGGCTCCCTCAGTACAGCGGTAAGCCAGACACCCTGTCGGGATTCAAGCGCAAAATATGCAGTATAATGGACATGTACCCTATGTCAGAAAAGCAGAGAGCTGCAGTG
Organism: Oophaga sylvatica; assembly: GCA_033576555.1. NCBI lineage: Eukaryota > Metazoa > Chordata > Amphibia > Anura > Dendrobatidae > Oophaga > Oophaga sylvatica. The sequence goes on along the minus strand of JARQOD010000005.1, from coordinate 388,977,727 downwards.
GTAGTGGGACAATTGACTGGTGCTGCAGAGAGAGAGAAGTAGAGACATGGTCAGCTGCAGATCAGGAGTCAGTGCTTGCAATTTTCTTAAAGTTACAGACTATTTTTGAGGACCGCACTGAAACGGACCTCCGCATGAGGTTCTACCAATGCTCCCAGAGACCAGATGACAGCATTCGGGACTACGCCTGCCGACTGCAAGGAGCCCTGCGAGCACTCAAACAGGTTAACCCTATGAATGTCGCCAAAGAGAATAAAATGTTAAAAGAACAATTTGTACGGGGACTGAGGTCCCAAGCGGAAAGCAGGACTGTGCATTGGTGGTCCTTGGATCATCCTGATGCTACTTTTGATGCCCTTAAGGATATGGCTATAAAAGGACTGCGGTCCCTGGAAACGCCCGAGATGGCAACCCAGCGTCACCCGAGTGAGACCACTCTAATGCCAGCAGCATCCACCTCCTCCCCGCTGGTGGCTGAAGCCAAAATGCAGGTGGCGCCCCCTACTGAGCTGGACTGTCTATGCTCAGAAGTGCGTCAGCTGACCAAAAACCTGGCCACTGTAATGAGTGCCCTGCAACTGCCGACGGAGGAAGAAGGAAAGATCCTGCTACCTGACTGCCTAGAAGATGTCCCCTGGATGAACCGGAGGAGAAGGAGGACGTCGCCCCCAGGAAGGACCCGCGACCAGCATCATCCTCGCCGAGAGATCGTCTGCTACCGCTGCCACAGAGAAGGTCACCCAGCACGTCGGTGTCCTTTAAACGAGCAAATCCTGGGTCCGAGGGCCAACACCCAGGAATAGACTCATCAGGCCCCTCAGACTGGAACCGCAGGTTTGTGGGAGGAAGACCATACCTGTCCATCATACTGGACGGGATTGCAATCCCTGCCCTGCTGGACACCGTCCATGGACGGTCTCCAACCCCCAAACCCCGATTTTGCAGTATACGCCTCGAATGGCCTCCCTCTTGACTTATTGGGGGCTAAAAATGAAGACGTAAAAGTGGGGAGAGTGGAGCTAAAGGATCAGGGACTTCTTGTAGTGAAGACTGTTAATGAGGAAAATGGATTGAATGTGGTTTTAGGCACTAACATTATTAGTAACTGTTTTGAGGAGGTTGTGTTTTTACTCCAATAGCTCGCCGATGTTGCCAGACCAAAGCAAAAGGGAGCGATCCAGAAGGAGATCCGGACCCTGATGTGCCAGCAGCAAGTGAAACTGACCGGTGGTGAGATTGGTACTGTACGGGTAACAGACCCAAACCCCATTGTGATACCCCCAATGAGTGAAATGCTTATCTGGTGTAGAGCAGCAATAGGTCTGAGAGGACAGAACTACCAAGCAGTAGTAGAGCCCCATTGTTCAGAACACAGACCTACACTCTTGACTGCCAGGGGTAGTGGAGGTACATAATGGGAGGGTGCCAGTGCATCTACTCAACTGGGGAGAGGATGAAGTCAAATTACCACGTTATGCCACTGTTGCTAAGTTACATGCTGTGGATAATAACTCCATTCACTCGACGGAGCCCTTAACCTCCCCACAACCAGTGGAGGATAACGGTCCGACCACCAGGGTAGAGGATTGGTGTCAACAGCTCCATGTCGGGACGGACACCACTCCAGTCCACCAGAAACAGGGAGTACATCGAGTAGTTCAGGAGTACGCACAGGTATTCAGCAAAGACCCACTTGACTTTGAGAAGATAAAAGGGGTCCAACATCACATCCCCACAGGCAACCATCCTCCCATTAAAGAACGGTACAGGCCTATACCACCAGCACACTATCAGAAAGCCAAGGAGATGTTGCGTGACATGAAGGAAGCAGGGGTGATAAGGGATAGTTGTAGTCCCTGGGCAGCTCCCCTAGTCCTAGTCAGGAAAAAGGATGGAAGCATGAGAATGTGTGTAGATTACAGACAAGTAAATCGCATTACACATAAAGATGCATACCCTTTACCACGCATTGAGGAATCCTTAGCTGTCACGACGTATAACAGATATATTCAAAGATAGCAACCTATATCTAATGTGACATCATTCTAAATTTCATATAATAGAGAAAATCACCATATATACATAGTATCTGCCAGCAATGTCTTACCTGACATAATATCCTATGTATTGTGGGTCAATACTGTGTACGTGTCACGCTGTCTCTGGATAGAGGTGGACTGGGGTCTATGCTGACCCTGAACTGGGGTCCTGACTAGTCCCTCTACCTGGAGGTACTGTTAATGGTACAGAGGTCCAGGCCGCCAGCGTAACCCTGTCTCCTGTAGATCCCTGACCACTGTAATCTAGTCCTGAGAAGGACCCTGATTACCACCACAGGGAATGGGCAGGTCACAGCTTACACACAGTTTAAGACAAACGAGACAGACAAGGGGTAAAGAAAACACAGCCTTGCATACAACACTTCCACTACAGAGGAACACAAAAGGTTAAGGAGATAAACAATAAGCGAGAAGAGGAAACACCACAACAGGCACTCTTAGCTTAAGTCTTCTCAGAAATGATCCGCTCTGCTGGTCTGAATGAATGCTTTCACCGGCAACTTCCCCAGCAGACCAGCAGGTATATGAAGGAAGCTAATTAACAAAACATCAATCGCAGCTGGGCGAGGCTGGTCAGCCCAGCACCGAGAGAGAAAGAATTAACTCCCTCAGTGCCGAAAAACACCCAGCACCAGAAACTCAGCTGTGCGAAGTCAGGGTGTGCAATCGCGACGATCTCCGCCGCGACACACCCGTGACAGTACCCCCCCTTCTACGAGGGGCCTCTGGACCCTCAGGGCCTGGTCTATCTGGGTGAGTAGTGTGGAAGGCCCGAACCAAACGGTCTGCGTTAATATCCGACGCAGAAACCCACATCCTCTCCTCAGGACCATACCCCCTCCAATGAACAAGTTACTGAAGGGACCGGCGATTCAGACGTGAGTCAATGATCTTCGATACCTGAAACTCCAAATTACCATTGACCACCACTGGAGGAGGAGGTAGAGATGACGGTATAACTGGTGCCACGTACCTCTTAAGCAACGATTTGTGGAACACATTGTGGATTTTAAATGTAGGAGGGAGGTCAAGACGGAAAGCCACCGGATTAACTATTGAACTGATCCTGTATGGCCCGATGAATCTGGGACCGAGTTTCCAGGAGGGAACCTTAAGTTTTATATTCTTGGTAGACAACCATACCAGATCGTTCACACTTAGGTCCGGACCAGACACTCTCCTCCTATCAGCCATACGTTTGTATCGGTTCCCCATAGTGCTCAGATTATTAAGCACTCCTCTCCACACTGAAGCAAGTGACGACGAAAATCGTTCCTCCTCAGGAACCCCAGAAGAGCACCCCCCATTGAAAGTACAAAACTGAGGGTGAAAACCATATGCCCCAAAAAACGGGGACTTACCAGTGGACTCGCTCTGCCTATTGTTAAGAGCGAACTGTGCCAGAGGCAAGAAAGAAGACCAGTCCTCTTGGTTCTCTGAGACAAAACACCGGAGATATGTCTCTAAGCTCTGATTCAGACGCTCTGTCTGACCATTGGTCTGCGGATGAAAAGCCGAAGAAAATGACAACTGCATCCCCCGACGAGAACAAAATGCCTTCCAGAATTTGGACACAAACTGAGACCCCCGATCCGACACCACATCTGAAGGCAACCCGTGAAGTCTCACAGTCTCCCCAATGAACACCTGCGCCAGAGTTTTAGCATTAGGAAGAGCAGGAAGAGCAATAAAATGTGCCATTTTGCTGAACCTGTCAACTACAACTAGTATGACAGTTTTACCTGAAGACGGAGGAAGGTCCGTAATGAAGTCCATAGACAGATGTGTCCATGGACGCTCTGGGATTTTCAACGGTAAAAGGGCCCCAGACGGACGGGTATGTGGGGTCTTAGAGCGCGCACATACCCCACAGGACGAGACAAAAGTTACCACCTCTGTATTTAAGTTAGGCCACCAAAACCGGCGAGAAACGAGATCTACAGTTGCTTTACTCCCTGGGTGTCCTGCCAAAGCAGAATTATGATGTGCCTCGATAACCTTTTGTCTTAACTGATCTGGAACAAACAGTTTCCCTGGAGGTCCTACAGGGGCGTCCCCTGAGCCTCCAATACCTCCTCCTCAAGCTCAGAGCATACAGCCGACACCACAACTCCCTCCTGAAGAATAGGAACCGGGTCATCCGTCTTCCCGGCCCCCGGGAAACTACGAGATAAGGCATCAGCCTTTACATTTTTTGACCCAGGACGATATGTGACGACAAAATTAAACCTGGTAAAAAACAACGACCATCTAGCTTGTCTGGAATTCAGACGTTTTGCAGACTCTAAATACAGCAGGTTCTTGTGATCAGTAATGACGGTGACCGGGTGGACTGCCCCCTCCAAAAAGTGACGCCACTCTTCAAAAGCCAACTTAATGGCCAAGAGTTCCCTATTGCCGACATCATAATTCCTCTCGGCGGACGACAATTTTTTAGAGAAGAAAGCGCACGGATGCCATTTACCAGGGGACGGACCTTGAGATAATACCGCACCCACTCCTACGTCAGATGCGTCTACCTCCACAATGAACGGTTGTGATGCATCAGGTTGGATGAGTATGGGTGCTGAAGCAAAACATTTTTTCAAGGAGGAAAATGCTTGACAAGCTTTGTCAGACCACCTAGAAAAATCCGTCCCTTTTTTTGTCATGTCAGTGAGAGGTTTGACAACAGATGAGAAATTACGAATACATTTCCGGTAGTAGTTAGCAAACCCCAGGAAACGCTGCAGTGCTTTAAGATCCTCTGGCCGATCCCATTCAAGCACAGCCTTCACTTTCCCAGGGTCCATACGGAAACCGGAGGCTGACACCAAGAATCCTAAAAACTGAAGTTCTTGTACAGCGAATACACACTTCTCCCATTTGGCGTACAGTTTATTATCTCGCAAGATCTGCAACACTTGTCTCACATGCTCCTGATGAGACACAAGATCCGGCGAGTAAATTAAGATGTCATCTAGATAAATGACAACAAACTGTCCCACTAGGTGGCGAAAGATGTCATTAACAAAATGTTGAAACACCGCCGGGGCAGTAGTCAGACCGAAAGGCATGACAAGGTTCTCATAATGTCCCTCCGGAGTGTTAAACGCCGTCTTCCACTCATCCCCCTCCTTTATCCTAATCAGATTATACGCCCCCCTGAGATCCAACTTAGAGAACCATTTGGCGCCCACAATCTGATTGAAGAGATCAGGAATAAGTGGGAGCGGATACGGATCTCGGACCGTAATCCGATTAAGCTCACGGAAATCCAGGCAAGGGCGTAGGCCTCCATCTTTTTTCTTCACAAAGAAGAACCCCGCGGCCACTGGGGAAGATGAAGGTCTAATATGCCCCTTGGCCAGACTTTCCGAAATGTAATCCTTCATAGCTTGCCTCTCAGGACCAGAAAGGTTATATAACCTAGATTTTGGTAACTTAGCATCAGGAAGCAATTTTATAGCACAGTCATATGCGCGATGAGGAGGTAATTCTTGACACCCTTCCTCTGAAAACACATCCTCAAAGTCCTCCAGAAAAGGAGGTAAGGTTCTAGGCACGACCGTACCGATGACCGTGTTCATGCAGTTACTATTGCAAAATTCACCCCACTGGCTTATCTCTCTGGATTGCCAATTAATAACTGGGTTATGTTTAGTTAACCAAGGAAGTCCCAACACAATAGGAGTGGGAAGGCCCTCCAACACATAACAAGACAATAGTTCTTTATGTATTGCCCCCACTCGAAGGTCTATGTTATGCACGGCTTGCACAAAGCTACCTTGACCGAGAGGCCTGGCGTCAATAGAGAATATAGGGATAGGTTTGGCCAATACACTCAGTTGCATACCTTGCACCTGGGCAAACCGAGCGTCCACCAGATTAGCCGCGGCCCCACTATCCAGAAGAACAGAAATCCTCTCAGTTCTCGTACCTACCACCACCTCCGCTGGTACGAGAAACTGAGACGGACTTGGGGACGAAATACATACTCCCAGATTGTCGTCCACCACACAACCTGGGATTGATAGTTTTCCGGCGACTTCTTGCTCAGTACAGTACGGGATGGACACCCCTCAATAAAATGTCCCTCTCCCGCAGAAGAAACACCTTCTTGTTTTGCGGCGCACCGCCGATCCCCTCCCTCGGAATGATGTCCCTCCCAACTGCATAGGTTCCTCGGAACAAACCAGGGGAACCTCAATATTAGGGACTTTAGAAGGAGGTGGAGTCATCACAGGGGGCGGAGTTACCCCACACCTCTCCCGAAGCCGTCTATCAATGCGAATAGCAAGAGCCATAGCGGCCTCCAGTGACGGGGGAGAATCGTACTGAGCCAACACATCTTTTAATTTGTCAGATAAACCTTGACAAAACTGGCTCTTAAGAGCCGGGTCATTCCACTGAGTATCCGTGGCCCACCTACGGAACTCTGAAGAAAATTCCTCTGCCAGACGATCTCCCTGCTGTTTCCTACGTAACTTCATTTCAGCAAGGGAGACCCGATCCGGGTCATCATATACCAGACCCAGGGCTGTAAAAAATCGGTCCACTGACTGGAGAGCCGGGGAGCCCGGGGGGAGAGAGAACGCCCAGGATTGAGGGTCCCCATGTAAGAGCGAGATGACAATTCCCACCCTCTGGTCTTCACTCCCCGACGACTGCGGCCGCAGCCGAAAATACAATTTACATGCTTCCCGGAAAGTAAAAAACTTGTCCCGCCCACCAGTGAACCTGTCCGGGAGAGCTACTTTAGGTTCAAATCTGGTTTGCTCCCGGGGTACAAAACCTTGGATTTAACGTCCGTCAGCTCCATGGACAAACTCTGCAACTGCTGAGCTAAATGGGCTACTGGATCCATGGTGGCTGGGGAGAATCTTTAGATTGGCCGGTGAAAATGTCACGACGTATAACAGATATATTCAAAGATAGCAACCTATATCTAATGTGACATCATTCTAAATTTCATATAATAGAGAAAATCACCATATATACATAGTATCTGCCAGCAATGTCTTACCTGACATAATATCCTATGTATTGTGGGTCAATACTGTGTACGTGTCACGCTGTCTCTGGATAGAGGTGGACCGGGGTCTATGCTGACCCTGAACTGGGGTCCTGACTAGTCCCTCTACCTGGAGGTACTGTTAATGGTACAGAGGTCCAGGCCGCCAGCGTAACCCTGTCTCCTGTAGATCCCTGACCACTGTAATCTAGTCCTGAGAAGGACCCTGATTACCACCACAGGGAATGGGCAGGTCACAGCTTACACACAGTTTAAGACAAACGAGACAGACAAGGGGTAAAGAAAACACAGCCTTGCATACAACACTTCCACTACAGAGGAACACAAAAGGTTAAGGAGATAAACAATAAGCGAGAAGAGGAAACACCACAACAGGCACTCTTAGCTTAAGTCTTCTCAGAAATGATCCGCTCTGCTGGTCTGAATGAATGCTTTCACCGGCAACTTCCCCAGCAGACCAGCAGGTATATGAAGGAAGCTAATTAACAAAACATCAATCGCAGCTGGGCGAGGCTGGTCAGCCCAGCACCGAGAGAGAAAGAATTAACTCCCTCAGTGCCGAAAAACACCCAGCACCAGAAACTCAGCTGTGCGAAGTCAGGGTGTGCAATCGCGACGATCTCCGCCGCGACACACCCGTGACAGTACCCCCCTTCTATGAGGGCCTCTGGACCCTCAGGGCCTGGTCATCTGGGTGAGTAGTGTGGAAGGCCGAACCAAACTGTGTTACTGTACCTGGATGACGTAATTGTGTACTCCAAGACTTTATGAAGATCTCTTGAAGCACCTGGCGGAGGTATTCGAGTCACTGTCCAAGTATGGGATGAAACTGAAGCCTTCAAAGTGCCACCTGCTAAAACAAAAGGTACAATATACTGGGACATATTGTAGCTCAGAAGGAGTAGCGCCAGACCCCGAGAAGGTCACCGCCATCCAGAAATGGCCGGAACCGAAGAACCTCAAAGAGGTGCGACAGTTCCTGGGACTGACAGGATACTACCGGAGGTTTGTAAAGGACTACACTAAGAAAGCAGCGCCTCTGCAAGACCCTTGTGGGACAGTCCCTGAAGAGCAGAAATTCTCCGTTCCACTGGGGTAAAGAACAAGCTGAGGCATTCAAAGAAATGTGAAGGAGATCCTGACAGGTGACGAGATCTTAGCCTACCCTGACTACAGCCAGCCGTTCCTGCTGTATACTGATGCCAGAATGAAGGTTTGGGAGCTGTCCTCAGTCAGAAGCAAAATGGCCTGGAGAAAGTCATCGCCTATGCAAGCAGGAAGCTCCGCCGGACCAAGAGGAACCCCGAGAACTATAGCAGCTTCAAGTTGAGTTCCTGGCACTGGTCTGGGCCATCACGGAGAGGTTTAAGCACTTCCTAGCCTCCAGCAAATTCACTGCCTACACTGATAATAACCCCTTGACACATCTTGAAACAGCTAAGCTGGGAGCCATGGAACAACGCTGGATGGCTCGGCTGTCAAACTACCAATTCACAATCAAGCACAGAGCGGGCCCGCAAGAATGCCAACGCTGATGCCTATCCAGGATGCCTCATGAATCGGACACAGAGGAAGAAGTGGATGATTGGAAGAGATTGAACTACCTGCCTTTCACAGGAATGGGATATCCACGAGAACAAGCCTGCAGGAGGCAGCGTGGAAAGACTTTAAATCCTTTACCTCACCACAGCTGGAAGGAGACTCAGGACAGCGATCCAGTTGTCTGCGCATCAAGGAGCTGATAACTCTAGAGGGTTCCTCCTTGGAGAAGGATGCGTCTCCACAAGCAAAGCATCTGTGAATGAGAGAAGCCGGCTGTTTATCTACCGTGAGAAGCTGTGCCGGAGGTACGTCAATCCAAAGACCCATGAGATGGTATGGCAGATAGTAGTCCCCAGAACGGACATCCAGAGGTATTGGAAGCCTACCACGATCAAGCGGGCACTTTGGCTAGAAGAAGCTGGAGACCCTGTTGAAGTGTCGTTTCTACTGGGTGGGAATGCGCAGCTCCATTGAGAGGTGGTGCCAGAACTGTGGACCCTGTGGCCTCAGAAGAAAAGACTAAGCAGCCAGAAGGCACCCCTGCAACCCATCAAGACGACTCGGCCCTTAGAGATCGTGGCCCTGGACATGTCAAGTTGTCACCAGCCAGTCAGGATACTCCTATGCCCTGACCATGGTGGATCACTACTCCTGGTTCCTGGTGGTCGCCCTGTCAAAGATCTGACAGCAGAGACAGCAGCAAAGACGTTCCAAGCGTATTTCTGCAGACCGCATGGATATCCTGAGCAGGTGCTGACTGACCAAGGCTCAGCCTTCGAGGCCGAATTGTTCAAAGAGTTCTGTCATCTGTACGGATGTAAGAAGATAAGAACCACACCGTACCACCCCCAAAACAATGGTCTCTGTGAAAAGATGAATCACATCGTCATTGCCCTGCTGAAGACTGTACCACTTGAAGAGAGGAATCGGTGGCCAGACTTACTACCTGATCTGGTAGATCTGTACAATCACATACTGTAAAGTTCCACCAATTGCACCCCAGCTATCTTCATGCGGGCAAGACCAGGAAAGGTGCCCATGGATCTGGAGCTTGGTGTTGTAGAACCAGAAGCAGATGTGACTACTGAGGACTGGGACACAAACAGGCAGGAACAGTACAGAAAAGTACAGGCCTGCGTTGAAGATAGTCTCAATCGAGTAAGGGATAAACAAGAGGATCACTACAACAAAAGTGCGCCAGCCGAACCTTTCGCACCTGGTGAATTCGTACTGAAAAGAAAGAGGAGGATGCACAAACTCGACGATCAATGGGAAAGAGAGCCCTACGTTGTACAGAATTCAAGGTTTGACAACAAGAAAACGTGTATAATTAGTAAAGATGGAGGAAGAACGACTACAACTGTATCCAGAGATCACCTAAAGTTGTGTCCGGATCCGTTAAAGCTTCAAGAGGAAGAACCTGTTGTCAATAAGGAAGAGCGTGATGAAGCAGTCATACATACAGACTTAGGAGATTTCCCAGCGGATTGGCCCCGAATTGGAGAAGCTGTAATCATTCCCATACTCCAATTCTATCAACCACAAGGAGAACCTTTACATCCAGTTGAGCCGGTTGTTGCAGTAGAGTCAGTTCCAGAGGAACCTGCTCCAGCAGAACCCCAAGAAGTGGAATCCCAAGAAGCATATTCTCAAGAAGCTGAATCTCAGGAAGAAGGATCCCCTGTCGAGACAGAACCGGTTCACCCAGTTCACAGTATACTTGCCAGCCCAGTAGGGAGGTTAAGGCAATTCTACAATTCTCTTGCACGTAGAAACAGATAGATTAACTGACACCTCACCTATCACTGCACTGCATAGGTCAGTACGCATAACAAGGGGACAATTACCTGTTAGGTACAGAGAATAGATACCTAATAAATGTAAATAATTGTCTAGAGCCATTGTATATAAATGTAAAATGTATTATTATTTCTTTATGCCTTACTAAATTGTTTTTCCTTTTTGATACCAAAACAAGTAAATGGACATTATTTTTACTTGTTCCCATTACCCCTCAGAGCAATCTTTTCCAAAAGAGACTAGGACTTTTCAGATTGCTCATTCCTAATTGTTATTATACATGTATATAGTTATTTATTATTTCTGCAACAGTTCAAGATCCTCACCTCCCGTAAGGGGAAAAGTTATATTGTACAATGTTTTATTGTTATATGTTTTGTATTTCAGCCCCGGAGTGCTGAGTTCTACTAGGGGGGGAATGTGGAGCCCAACTGCGACTGGATTCATATCTCCCAGAAGGGTGCGCAGAAGGAATTCACCACTAGAGGGTCACTATATACATTCACACACCTTCACCCATCCCTAAGACCACCAGAGGGAGCTGTATAGACATATAAAAGGACGGTGAAGACAGGAAAGTGAGTTCAGTCCAGTTGAGATTTGAGAGACTGGACTTCAGCTTAGTCAGCTCAGTAGCTGAGTTCAGCCAGACTGAAGTCTGCAGCCTGCAGTTCAGTAGAGTGGAGGCTAGTAAAGTGGAGTAAAATCCACTCCAGTCTAGTCAGAGCTGAGAGGAGTGAGTGCAGCTCAGTGAGAGAGCGTGCCGACGCTCTGAGAGCGGCGAAGAGGCAGCACATCAACTGCCAGCATGAGTAATCGTATTAGGGCCAGAGTAGGCCGAGGGCGAGTGGAAAGAGCAGTAACGGAGGTAGAAGAGCCTTTACAGCTTACCTCAGCAGTATTGACCGGACACCGGGGTCCGAGCCTATAGGATCTCCACGACCCATTAGGAAACACCGGAGTTCCTGGAGGACTATGAGTCCCAGGAGTACCACAGAGCTGATACGTAGCAGGATCAGGAGGACGGAGTCCAGCAGGATCCGCCATAAGAGACCTGTCCTTTCAGAGAGAAGGTCCAATCACAAGGTCAGCCAGGTGCAGGACGGAGACCAAGTTAGGCCCAGCTAGACACAGGCCAGGACTTTATCACAAAAAGGCAAGGAACAGGAGGCCACACACCTACTCAGTGGAGGAATCTGGATGTGCACCCTTCACCCTACAGTGCTCCGGGGAGTGCCTGCAACATCTTCAGTAAAGGTACCAAAGTGACTTGTGTGTGTGTCCCTCTTCTTACCCCTAACTGCCGGCAGGGGCGCCGCTATAATGAGGCGACCTGAGCCTCTTGTCTCAGGCGGCGGCAGCTAGGGGGCGACAAAGCAGGGGCGCACAGTGAATGAATCGGCCCGTGGGCCCGCCGACATTGAACTGACAGTTCAGTGCCGGCGGGCCCTTTAATCGCAGGGCGGAATGTGGTGACTGGTGAGGAAGGCCTTGCCGCCATCCATATGCAGCACAGACGACGTGATCGTCATCACGCCGCCTGCGCGCCCTGATGACGTCACGCCGCCTGTGCCAGGAGAAGACGGAGTCCAGCGCGCTTCTTCAGAGCTGCGGGGGAGATAGGTGAGTACTGGCTTTTTTTTTTAACGCTGGGCCCGGCCTATGGGGTATTGTGCTGCCTATGGGGTATTATGCTGGCTATGGGGGATTATGCTGACTATGGGGGATTATGCTGGCTATGGGGTATTATGCTGACTATTGGGGATTATGCTGACTATGGGGGATTATGCTGGTTATGGGGGATTATGCTGGCTATGGGGTATTATGCTGACTATGGGGGATTACGCTGGCTATGGGGTATTATGCTGACTATGGGGCATTATACTGGCTATGGGGGATTATGCTGACTATGGGGGATTATGCTGGCTATGGGGGATTATGCTGACTATGGGGTATTATGCTGACTATGGGGGATTATGCTGACTATGGGGGACTATGCTGGCTATGGGGTATTATGCTGACTATGGGGGATTATGCTGACTATGGGGGATTATGCTGGCTATGGGGGATTATGTTGGCTATGGGGGATTATGATGGCTATGGGATAATGCTGACTATGGGAGATTATGCTGGCTATGGGGAATTATGCTGGCTATGAGGGACTATGCTGGCTATGGGGGATTATGCTGGCTATGGGGGATTATGCTGGCTATGGGGGATTATGTTGGCTATGGGGGATTATGCTGGCTATGGGGGACTATGCTGGCTATGCGGTATTATGCTGACTATGGGGGATTATGCTGGCTATGGGGGATTATGCTGGTATGGGGGATTATGCTGGCTATGGGGGATTATGCTGCCTATTGGGGACTATGCTAGCTATGGGGGATTATGCTGCCTATTGGGGGATTATGCTGCCTATTGGGGACCTATGCTGCGTATTGGGGACCTATGCTGCCTATTGAGGACCTATGCTGCGTATTGGGGACCTATGCTGCGTATTGGGGACCTATGCTGCCTATTGAGGACCTATGCTGCGTATTGGGGACCTATGCTGCCTATTGGGGACCTATGCTGCCTATTGGGGACCTATGCTGCCTATTGAGGACCTATGCTGCCTATTGGGGACCTATGCTGCCTATTGGGGACCTATGCTGCCTATTGAGGACCTATACTGCGTATTGGGGACCTATGCTGCGTATTGGGGACCTGTGCTGCGTATTGGGGACCTATGCTGCCTATAGGGGACCTATGCTGCCTATTGGGGACCTATGCTGTCTACTGAGGACATATGCTGCCTATTGAGGACATATGCTGCCTATTGGGGACTATGCTGCCTATTGGGAACATATGCTGCCTATTGGGGACCAATGCTGCCTATTGGGGACATTTACCTGCCTATTAGGGACTCACGCACCACACCAGTCTGAGCCTGAGCTAAAAGCGGAGTTGCGCCAATATGTGCACTGATTAGGATGAAATGATATGGATTGGCAAGGCTGCAGTGATGAGCAGTGCAAGGCTGTATGTCTCTGTGTGGGCAGTTTTATTGCTGGTATATTGTTTTTGTAGCGCTGTATATATATTGGTATTTTACTAATAGCAATTTGGAATCCCTAGGAAATAATGATATCAAGAAAGAGAAAAATTGTTTCACTTGTGACAAATATGGAACCGAACATTGACCATCTCATTAACCAAAAGCAGGCCCATAGTTCCCATTGAAATACCAGTAAGTTTGTTGATTTTTAACTTTACTTGTTCTTTATCTTAAGTATTGTATTTGATCCTGTTTTTTTTTTTTTTTACTTCAAAATAAGAGTGTAGTATATGGTGTATACAGGGTCATACACATCGTGTGCGGTATATAGAGTGTAGTATATGGTGTATACAGGGTCATACACATCGTGTGCGGTATATAGAGTGTAGTATATGGTGTATACAGGGTCATACACATCGTGTGCGGTATATAGTGTATATACACTGCTGTATTATACTTTTCATATACAGGTTATAATGCCTCTTATTCTTTGTATAGAGGTGAGTGTGCCATGTATAATATATGGTATATACAGCGTAGTGTCGCATAGACAGCTGTATTATACAATATACAACAGTTCTAATGCTCCATACCTAATATGCAATATAATGTACAGTGTATATGATGTAACCTGTATAAGATGTGACATTGGCTTGCCCCCCTAGTTTTGATCCTGGGTACACCCATGCTCCTGCTGCTGGCTGCTGCGCATGGTGCTGCTTCCTTGATATCCTTGTGACTCTCTCCCCTCATGCCCAGAGTTAGGAGAAGCCAGGTCGGTGACTAGTTATTAATGCAACTACTTAAGTTACTATATGGGACTTGAAAACATGATCTCCCGACAAGGGAAATACACAGGCCTGTGTAGCGCTGCGGTGATTCCGGATGTGTTCAATGAGCACATCCGGATTCACCGCGCGTTCAGAAGGGGGCGGAGCTTTGTACTGATTTTACAATGGGGGGGGCGCCGTTTTGCAGTTCGTCTCAGGCAGCAGAGAGGCTAGGTTCACCCCTGACTGCTGGGTCCCGCCTGTCCTGCATCCCTACACATCTATCTGCCCTGAAGGACTCAGCCTCACCTGTGGGAGGACTAACATCTAGCTGCACAACACCAAGCCTTCAGTGGATCTGCACCGCAGCGCTGGTCACCCTGACCAGGTACCACAGGTGGCGTCACGACAAACTACACGAACACTAATCCCCTGTAAATATCCCCCATTTATAGTGAGCGCCCAGGGCCACAGACCGAGCCGTGTGCTGCCCGTGACATCTCCTATAGAAGTTGACGGGCTCGATGCCGAGTACCCCACGGCTCTGGCGGGCGGCTCAGATGGCCATAAACAATAGTTATCCTACTAACTGTATATGGCTTCTCGGGCCCTGGGTGCCTTAGTGGTGCTGTGCCTCTCAGTAAATCATCAGCGGCTCTTCACAATCTGTGAAATGCACTATGACTGTTACAGATTTAAAGGTCCATGCCACTACAGCACCCGGGGCCCTAAACATTTACTGGGGAACGGTCCTTGGTTATCTGCCTGCTTGGCCCGTCCCTGTCCTGCCACCTGTGATTAAGCGCTAGAACTCAATCTTATGACGGTCAATCTGGAGTCCCCGCAAAAAAAAAACCTTCTCCAACTGCAGGTTCCAGGTGTTTTTGCTTGTGTAGCTGGCACCAGGCTGATTTGCCAACCAGGGCCGCCATCAGGGCATGAGAACCCTTACTGCTGTATGGGGCCCGGTCATTAGGTGGGGCCCGCCGCCCGAGCATGCAGGTCTGCGCTCGGGCCCGGGGGCCCCAACATTTTGAGGCTCCCCCTGCACCTCAAGGGGCCCCCAGCTAGCGGCACATCACACAGCCGCTATGGGGGCCCCTGTGTGGCAGGGGGCCCGCCTGCTCCCAGCACCGACTCCCCCCGCCGCTGCATTGAACTATACCGGCGTCTGCGACTGCCAGTACAGTTCAAAGCGATAATGGAGGAGAGAGCGTCAGCTGACGCTCCCTCTCCCATCATTCCCTGCTCTGCCTCTGACACAGCGCGCTCACTGTGTGCCGGGCAGAGCAGGAGACAGGAGCTGGGAGCAGCGCTGGCACGAGGATGAGGTGAGGAGTGTTTTTTTTTTTTTATAAATCTGTCCTGCTGTGGGGCAATTCCTGGGGGGGAGGGGAGATGAGGGCTGTAAAATGTGGGCCCTGCTGTATACTATGGGGGCCCTGCTATATCCAATGTGGGCCCTGCAATATACAATGGGGGCCCTGCTGTATGCTATGGGGGCCCTGCTGTCTACTATAGGGGCCCTGCTGTAAAATGGGGGGCCTTGCTATATACTTTGTGGGGCCTGCTATATACAATGTGGGCCCTGCTGTAAAATGGGGGCCCTGCTATATACTATGTGGGTCCTGCTATATACAATGTGGGCCCTGCTATATACTATGGGGGCCCTGCTGTAAAAATGTGGGCCCTGCTATACACTATGGGGCCCTGCTATATACAATGGGGGCCCTGCTATATACTATGTGGGCCCTGCTGTATACTATGTGGGCCCTGCTATATACTATGTGGGCCCTGCTGTATACAATGTGGGCCCTGCTATATACAATGTGGGCCCTGCTATATACTATGTGGGCCCTGCTGTATACTATGGGGGCCCTGCTATATACAATGTGGGCCCGCTATATACTATGTGGGCCCTGCTATATACTATGTGGGCCCTGCTATATACTATGTGGGCACTGCTGTATACTATGGGGCCCTGCTATATACAATTTGGGCCTGCTATATACTGTGGGCCCTGCTATATACTATGTGGGCCCTGCTGTATACAATGTGGGCCCTGCTATATACTATATGTGCCCTGCTATATACTATGTGGGCCCTGCTGTATACAATGTGGGCCCTGCTGTAAAATTGGGGGCCCTGCTGTATACTATGGGGCCCTGCTATATCCAATGTGGGCCCTGCAATATACAATGGGGGCCCTGCTGTATACTATGGGGGCCCTGCTGTCTACTATAGGGGCCTGCTGTAAAATGGGGGCCTTGCTATATACTATGTGGGCCCTGCTATATACAATGTGGGCCCTGCTGTAAAATGTGGGCCCTGCTATACACTATGGGGGCCCTGCTATATACAATGGGGGCCCTGCTATATACTATGTGGGCCCTGCTGTATACTATGTGGGCCCTGCTATATACTATGTGGGCCCTGCTGTATACAATGTGGGCCCTGCTATATACAATGTGGGCCCTGCTATATACTATGTGGGCCCTGCTATATACTATTGGGCCCTGCTGTACACTATGTGGGCCCTGCTGTACACTATGTGGGCCCTGCTGTACACTATGTGGGCCCTGCTGTACACTATGTGGCCCTGCTGTATACTATGTGGGCCACGCTGTACACTATGTGGGCTGTGTTTATTACTATGGGGGGATATATTTATTTTATAGGGTGGCTGTTATATAATATATGTGGCTGTGTTATATACTATGGGGGCTACGTTATATTCCTTTGGGGAGGCAGGCTGTATGATATTCTATTCGGGGATACATTATATTCTATGGGGGCTGTATTATTTATTATATTCTATGAGGGGTGATTGCATCATACTCTATGAGGTGGCTACATTGTATTTCTATGAGGGGCTAGATTATATTGTATGGGGGCTTCATTATACTTTATGAGGGGGTACATTATATTCTATGGGGGCTGCATTATACTATATGAGTAGGGCTACATTGTATTTTATGGAGGGGCTACATTATACTATATAAGGGGGCTCAATTATATTCTATGGGGGTTTTAGATTATACTCTGTGGGGTGTTGCATTATACTCTGTGGGGTGGTTGCATTATACTCTGTGGGTGGTTGCATTATACTCTGGGTGGTTGCATTTACTCTGGGGGGTTGCATATACTCTGGGGTGGTTGCATTATGCTCTGTGGGGTGGCTGCATTATGCTCTGTGGGTGGTGCATTATGCTCTATAGGGTGACTGCATTATGCTCTATAGGGTGACTGCATTATACTATACGTGGGCGCATATTATACTGTATTGAGGACTATGGGAATACATTATACCATATGAAGAACTATGGGGTGCATTATACTATGGGAAGTGAATGTACTACATGGATGACTATGGCGTGCATTATACTATATGGAGCACTATGAGGAGTGTATTATACTATATGGATGACTGGTGATTTTAATATATTGAGGGCTATTAGGAGTGTATTATACTATATGGAGGACTATGGATACATTATATTATATGGAGGACTATGTGGTGTGCACTTTACAATAGGAGGACTGTGGTGCACATTATAATATATGGAGGACTATGGGTGTATTATACAACACAAGCAAAATGCTGCATATTCATCGAGTGATTGGTGTTAGGCTAAGTCACACGTTCAGGAATGTTTGCAGAATTTTCCTGAGCAAAAACTGACTTTTTCCCGGTAAACTTTCTAGGTCAATAATATAGCGGGAAAAAGGCTAGAATTCCGCAAAATTATGAACATGTTGGCTCTTTTTCGAGATGCGTTTTTTTTCGCGGAAAAAAACGCACCATGTGCACAAAAATTGCGGACTTCATTCAAATGATAGGATGCTTAATTCATGCGTTTTTGACGCGTTTTTTTCCCGCAAAAAAAAGCAAATAATCCTGAAAGTGTGCACATAGCCTGAATGTGTCATTGTGTGAGGGCATGGTGCAGAAGTGAAGTTTTTCCATGAAAGGGCGGAGGGATTTTAGGTTTGCGTGGTGGAGGAGGAGCTAGGGTGGATGCGGAACTGGGGGTGGAGCCTGGGCGGAGTCTCAAGGGGGCCCCATAAATTTTGCCAGTATGGGGCCCCGAAATTCCTAGTGGCAGCCCTGTTGCCAACTCTAGACTTTGGTTTTCCATTTTTCTGCGTTCTGAATGAAAATTATGGGAGCACAGACAATATGAATTTTGTTTTTCATTATCTTACTAAGCTTTATATCCAATTGGGGTGAAATTTTTTCCTATTTAGGTCACTAGTTGCTGTAAATTGTAACGAAACGATCTGATTTCAGTTTGCACAGATTCCTTCTTGCGGCATAGCATTGACTCATTAACGCACGTCTGGTGTGCTGCTATGTACAATATTGCCACTAGATGGCGGAAGAGGGCCTCATCTCTGTCGCTCAAGAAAATGATGTTCCACCATGAAGGGCGTGTTGTGGTGACGTCATGACGTTCAACCCGAATCCTAAATGTGGGGACCATGAATATAGTATAGCAAGAACGTCTGCACCTCGCGGCGCTGCGGCTGGTGGGTGCACTTAGGTACCGCTAGTTACATTGTGTCGGGACGCCGCTGTTGGGCGTGTCTTGTGAGTTCTGTTTTTTTTTGTTCT